>CABFPE010000213.1:941809-978780 GCA_900660155.1 Hofstenia miamia | reverse complement strand
AGAAAATCACTCACTCCACTGCGTCAGAAGATAATTAGATCTATCGTAGCAAAGAACTTTTCTTCCTTAACGCCTAAACGTCTCGAAATATATCTTGGTCACTTTGCCTTTTCTTGTCTTCTGTTTGCTACTTGGGGACTCACAAACCTTGATATCATAATGTACATCGACCTAATCTCCTTGGAACAATAAGATATATGTTTATTCAAGTACCAAAGTTCTATAATTGGAGTCTTATTTTCCCACATCCACAGGCATGATACAGTGATACTTTCTCCCCCACTCTCGGCTCTGTGAAAGTCTAATCTTCATGTATAGAATTTTAACACATGGAAATAGCAATGGAATATTATGACCATCACACCTATGTTAAAGAAATGCGGGCCCTTTTCCTTATATGCTCAATGGCAGCAGATAGCTCTATTATACATGTAGATTCACAACATCTCTATTTTTCTGCGGCAAAGTTCCGCATACTACAGCATAAAGCATTCGAGCTTTCTATTGCGTTAAATATAATTTTTTTAAAAAAAATATTATTGTTATATGGTTTTAATCTCGCTGATGCTCCTTCGAGGGGTTTATGTAGTTACGATTACTTTCCAAATTATACACAAGCGTCACTGATTGAGCCTTTACTCACAGCATTTACTATTTTTGAATCACATATAAAAGCGCAAGCAGTAACATAATTTTTATTTCCGTTTTTTGTACCTTTTTCGAAATAAGGCAATTGCAATCAAGAATCATTTGAAATTTCACTCCGAATTTAGATGTCGCATTTCTCTTTCTAAATTCCAATTTGATTTTTTGCGACGAACCCCGAACTTGAATAAAGTTAAAAGGTGAGCACTTTCAGTTTAGCATACATGTTATGCATCTGGAATTTACAGTATATTAGCTAATTACGGATGGAAATTAACTTAATCAACAAATCACAGTGTTTTCATTGCTTATAAACCAGAATTTTTACCCATTTTTATTTAGAGGGGTAGTCATAAGTAATGATGAAAATTAAAAAATTAACAGCAAAGTAATAATCGGACGTCAGTTCGTTCTCTGATGGACTTGTCAATATACAAAATATCTTCATACTATAATAATATAATAAGTCTTGCAATGGGGGCCATATTTCAATTAAAGCGGAATTGTGTGAGAACGCTGCTATATACGGTAGTTGTATAAATTCGTGCTGTACTTCCATTCGCTAATACTTATGCAAGTAATGTATAGACGCTGGTAATGATACAATTCCTCTCATACCCACTGCCTACGTCGGTTGTGCGGTTAATTCATGTGGACAAAAGTATTGCAACACTTTTTGTACACTGCGTTTTATTGCAACAATGTTCTGTGTACTGTGTTTTATCGTAGTTTATAGCAGTTTATCACTCTTTTTGGATATTTTGGATATTGTAAACATGAAAACCTATACTGGAGCTGCTGCATGGGACATCATTATCACCAACGCCCAATCTGGTAAAGGTGTTCGATAAATTGCGAAGATGATGAATCGACACCCATCCACTGTGTCCACGATTTTGAGTCGCTGGCGCTCCTAAAGGGAATGTAGCAGTCAAGCAGAAGTCTGGACACCCCAAAAAACAACAAACACTGATGACAGGGGTTGGTACGACTCAGCAAAGCGAACCCCAAGCTGACTGCCAGACAGTTGAAATCAACCTGGAGTTAAGGAGATTCGATCATTCTCCGAACTACTCAGCAGATCCTGAACCGATACGGATTCTATGGACGAGTAGCATCCAGGAAACCCCGTCTATTGCAAAATCACCGAGATAAATAGTTTCAGTTCTGTCGGCGGATTCAGTCAAACTCGGGTGCTGACATCCTCTTAAGCAAAGAGGCCCCATTTCAGTAAGTATCAAGGCGTAAAGGGAACGTTCGCCGACCAATGGATCCCTCGAAAGATACAAAGGTCAATATGTCACCTCAATAGTGAAATTCAGCAGTGGCAGTGTCATGGTGTGGGGCTTCATCCGGAGAGGTGGTATTCAGAAGATAGTCAAATTGGAAGGTACCCTAAACAGTGTCCGATACACAAAAATTTTGGCAGAAAACCTTTTTCCATTCATGTCTGAAGGCGATATCATAATGCAGGAATAGAAATGACTCGAAGAACACGACATTGCCTTGCTCCCAAACTGGCCCATTCAATCTGCGGATATCAATCTGATTGAGCATGTCTGGGCGATTATCAAGAAAAAAACTTGAATAGAAGCCGGCCACAAGTCTCCCAACGTTGTGGGCGACAATTGTACAGGAATTCTACGCAATTCCTAATGAGGAAATAGAAAAACTGTTTGCATCACTCCCCCGCAGAATAAATGCTATAATTAAAGCCAAGGGATTATCGACTAAATACTGAATTTACTTGTATGTTGTTTTAAAAATGTATTTGTACATTTGATTTTACGTTTGTCTAAAATATTTTATCATTTGTAGACATTCCAATTCAACTATGGAAGCGCAAATGTTTTTTATGTTTTTATGACATAAATACTGAATTTATAGTGTGTTGCAAGACCTTTGGCCATGACTGTTTTTTCGATTGTCTATATTTAATAAATTCTTTAAGAAATTTTAATTTCACGCTATTTATGGTACCCTGTGAATATTCACTCCTTTTACAGAAAAGTGTTGATGATTGCAGAAACTAACATATAAATATACAGTGTGAGGCACAATTCCCTTTAAAACATTTGAAATTTTGTAATTACATATTTATTCACGTGAAAAGGCAAGTCTATGATTTTGAATTTAATGTATATTAACCTAATGTTAGATTTTTCATATAATTGATGCATGATATTCATTATGTCTGTAGAACTAATGAGAAAATTCATCACAGACCAAGAAATGCGTGATCTCGGACCACCAGGTCTAAAAACTCATCAAAAGCGGCAGAGAAAAAATCAGAGGTTGAATGAAATTTAGCTCGAAAATATTATCAGTGATGAGAAAAAATTTTCAGCAATGCCACAATCAACAAAAAGATCGGGATGAGATTTGACCCGATATGGATTAGCAAAGACGAATGGCCCTGCTCTTCTCCAGATCAGAGTGCACTTAGTTATTGCCTACGGTCAATTCATGCAAGTGAAGCCTGCTTTACTACTAGCAAAAATCTGGAAGTTTTAATATCAAAATTGTTCAAGAGCTACTTGTATCCTATTTTGTAACAGTATTTAGGCCTCACTCTGTACAAGCATGCATCACAGAACTGTAAATCTATTAATTGAAAAAACGCCATCCAGTTGCGTTTTAACGTACCGAAATAATTGAAGCAACAACTGATTAACGAATCAATTAAAGGATGTGCTGAGAATAAACAACAGGAAAAAGTGGTAACACATCCTGCAGTTGGTTGAAAATTACTTTTGGAAAACATTCATCGTTTTACTACTGCATATAAGGATATGGTATTAATAGTATATAAAAATGCTTACGAATCGTTAATATAGCTGTAGGTTTCGCGAGTTCCGACCATGCCTGCAATTCCAATAAATACCAGGCGGACTATGTTGACTGGATGTGGTGGAGGAATGTAGAGAATGAATTTCAAATAAAAAGAGTTTAATTCTGCCACCATTGTCTAAACAAATCAACAGCAATAAGGTTTCTAGTTTTTCAACGGAAGCCTGTACTACCTAATACTAAATTTCAAATTTTCACTTACAACTGTTGTGAGGGCAATGACATTAAGCCATCTAGTTAGAGATTCAAATGGCTGCCAATAGAACGCCGTCCAGTTGTAGGGTGTGAACTGTGCAAAAACACGATTTAGCTTGCCTCGGAAAGTAGGAATATGCCACAAAGATCGCCAATGATAATTCTAAAGAAATGCCTAATTTCTTAAATGTATGCATTGTTGAAAATATTAAAATCAGGTATGTATATATATATATATTTGAAAATAACTTAATTTTCGAAACAAAATGTTTTTCAAATCAACATAGTTAGGGATTGACGCCAGAGTATTGAAATATGAAATAAACATCATATGACTGCGACTGTAAACTTATCAAAGACCATTAACAAGTTAATAATGTGAGTAAATCGGAAAAATACCTTAGCTTCTAAAAACCGAAGAGTGATTGCTCCTACCCATATACCTGCACCATTACAAACGATGAAATCCAAAATCCAATGATCCCACCAGCACTCAGAGAAGTTAGGTAATTGATGCTCCAATGTGTACTCCAAAACCTCAAATAGAAAGCTCTGAATTAAGCAAAACCAGACATCACGAAACATCAACATCTAAAAATACATAAAATACTATAATGTTGATACAAGCGGAAATTCTAAAAACTCTGAAAAATGCTCAAGATGGTAAATCAAGCATCGGTTAATAAAGGCTCGATTCAATGTGATGGAAAAGTACAGCACTTTTAAAAAATTTATAGCGTCATTATTTCTTTTATACGCCAATGGAAAACCCCCATTTTCTACAAACATGAACTTCATGTTGAAAGATTGTAAATGAATTGAACGTCAAAACTCGGTTCATAAAATTATTTGCAGTTCTCAATTTTTTATAAAAATGAATGTAAAAACAACTTAGCATTGGCAACAAGTTTTAAGATGATGTTTATTGAATCTAAAAGGCATCGGAATCAGCTTACAGTTCGGTAGTAGAAAACAAAGTATTTGATAAAAATACAAACGAATTTACCTTTGCAACCCAGCCAAAGAAATGTGAAAATATAAATGTGTCCATTTTATCTTTGATAGCGTGAAAAGGATCATCAGGCCTTTCAGTATCATACAACTGACAGGAGCCGCCATAGTCAACCTCTGGAAGAGGTCTCCCTAAACTTCTATCAAACGATTCAGCAATAATTCTTCTCGCATCAGCAGCAGTCTAAGAAAATTCAACCTGCATAAGATTGATTGGATTGCATTATAGGTTTGATGGTAAATTAGGAATCCTTCATGTAAACAGGTGCCCATACTATAAAGTCATAAATAAAAGAGAAACCACAATTAAGTCTCCATAAGGTTCTACCTTAGATGATAAGAAAGTGTAAGTACACAGAAAAGAGCACTTCATTAACACAGACTGCATTGGGTGCATTCACGAACTCATTTTATATTAGTTTCCGCTGACGCTAAAACGTAATTCATCTAATTCACATTTGTAAAATATGCGCATAGGCAAATATCCCATTTTTTATAAAACTAGTTTTATATTCAATTAGTACTAACAAAAATGAATAGTGTAAAACGGTGTTTTAAGAAAATTATCCAGTGTTCGAAGATATTAAATCAGTTAGTATTTCCTCTAATACTATAGAATTCTCAGAAGGAAGTAAAAATATTGAGTGGTCCTGTGCCGTGCGGAGTAAAAATCAAGAAAGAGCAACATAAATTTTCTTTAGCTTAATAACTATTAAGTGGCCATTTCGATTTCTTTTGTCATTCTATAAAATTGCTGAAGGAACTTTTATACCAAAGGCGTTCTTAGTGCTCATTGAAAATCGGAAATTGTGAATTATGTAAATTAACATGCTCAGTAGGCTTCCCATACATAAGCCTAGTTCTTACTGATAAATAAGGAAAAGACCATATTTTGTTAAGTTTTATCTATGCATATAAAAGTTCTAAAATATTTTGGAGTGTTTCCTAATTATGAATAACCCCAACGTTAATTAGGGTTGTAGAATCAATTTTCACCACGTAGTAAGATAGTTTGAGCCCACGGTGAAAACTTCGGCTCGGCAGATAATATACTGGCTGAGTTTGGTCATCGTGATCCAACTTCTACAACAATAGTCAAACAGTTACTAAAAAAACCACAAACAAACCGGATCATGCATTCATAAAAGCTAATTTTCAGTGCATTCCTAACCACATTAAATTTTTTTAAAAAGGAGTATTTGGCTCATAGACCTGGAAAATTTCGTCATAGGCATTTAGAAATTTTCATAATACGATGATGTGAAGAAGTTTGTGCAGCTATAAATAATCCTGCGCTGCTAAAATGTCTTTGCATGATGTGAGACCAGTCAAAGAAACTTTCTCGGATGACACTTTTGTCAATGCTTTATCACGAGCAGTTCTAGCAGTTTTCAGATATGGGATATTCACACATGCGTGGAGATACTCTTTGTAACCATTATTCTATGTACTCTTTTAAATCATTTTGGAATAATTTTGCATAATTTTCTGTTTTATGGGCGCATTTCGGCGAGTTTCAGTACTGATAGTGTTGGTACATTGCATTAATTGGATAATGAGAATTGCGATTTCATTGGATTTGCAAATATACGTACAGTAATCATTTGAAAATTGAACGTTATTTTGTTCATATAAATTAACATTGTAATCTTCCTTAATGTCATAATTCATTTTCTCTTAATTACATAATTTCCTAACTGCACCAGGTGTGACAAAACAAAAATCGGAAACAATGTATTATTATATGTTGAAATTGAAACACAGGTTTCAAACTTAAATTGCAAATGCCCAATCCATGTTAAAATTAACATTTGTGAAGTTGTGTCAGAGAAATACTGGTACAAGATGTTGCAATGATAACTAGAAAATGTATTAGTTCTTAATATGATGAAAGGGCAGGCCTAATAATATGTGCAAAACAATTAGCACCATTCCAAAATTGAAAACGGGTCACGGGTTACTCGGATCACTAATTTGCGCAGGTCAGTCAGGTTGGGGTCACTAGATAATTTAGAAGTGATCCCTAATCATATATTGTAATTAGATTTGGTAGACCAAATTAACTTGTGGCCATTAACTTGTACGCATCGCAAATGCACCCAAATTTGTAAAATTTGTATGACTGCATAAAGAGATTAGAAATGATTTGCATGCGAAAACTAATTGAAATAAGAATACCTTCAAATAAACTATCAACAACTGAACTTCAGAGAAAACTATGTAAACAGGGGAAAGAATATGGCTTAGGAGATAAAACGTAAAGTAAGCCTGATGACAAAATGGAATAAACGTTTCATTTTTTGCTATTAGTATGCTTAATTTTTATGAATATATTAAAGAAACGGAATTCGGTTGAATCACGCGGAAATAAAGAAAACTATCATTTTCTAAGTCGACCTTAAAAAATTAATCATGATAGTTGTGTATTGTTGAAGATTTAGTTTTAAATACTATCAGAAACGTGATATGATAAGTAGGTTTTGCACACATGCTGCAAAACACGTGAGATAAATGATAGAGTGAAGGCAAGAATATAGACATGCCATTCTTTGGTGAAAACAAGTTAACTAACTGAAAACCATCCGCAATGAGAGCAGGATTTTCTTAAAAAAAGCTTTTAAACATACCCCTTCAGAAAACACTGTTCGAAATTAGCCCAAATTTCTCATAAATAATAAAAACGCTATATTGACATGAGTTAGTGTTACGAAACGAATAGTAATACTTGCATGGATTCTGAACATGATATCAAGTTCTGAACCACTGAGTTGGTTTAGACTTGCATTAAGTAATATGGCAGAAACCATTCGAGACTTAATACATTTTGAATGTAAAATAATCTATGCTACATTGCTTTTTAATATACAATGTTGAAGACGAATCACAGCTAAAGCGATAATAATGTGCTGCATGCAGTACGAAATTTGAATATCAGGAAAAAGGTGATGCATGTCTAGCATGTCATGTGGCGTAAATACCTCACCAAACTAGTGGCTAAAGCAAAAAAATTGTTACGGAAAAACTAAGTGAAAACCCTTTTATTACTATTACTCAATTGATGACAAATGAACGTCCATATAAAATCTTTTCCCTCTAATTTCTACATGCAGATTAAATACCTAGAGAGCATATATCAGAAAATGTAATTATTTCTAAATGTGTGCAATGAAACTACTATTAGCGTTTAAAGTGATTTGGTATTCAGAACAATTTTTAACCATTTTAAAAGTAAAATTGGGACTATTATTCATTAAGATTAACATAGTATTAAAAACAAACTGCTCAAAAAATTTAGAACCACATAAATTGCAATGAATACAAAGAGAATGAAATCGATTAGAACTTGTGTAATAGGAAGATTGACAGGTCATGTTACCCAACAAAAGTCAGGAAGCTAAGGTTTTTAAACATTCTAACTTACGAATCATTACAAAAACTAATTAAACAAGAAAAGTTCAATTATCAGTGTCTTTCTAAAAAATGAAACGGATATTGCTTTTAACAATGTATTTGCTAATGATTTAAGAACTGAAGTGAAAACCAAAAAGCAAAATGATTTCGGCCTCAAAATTGTTGACAAAGTGGGATGTTACTAATGAAGTAAGATTGCAAAAGGTAAACATTCCAAATTGCTCACAAACAAATCAAAGCATTTCTATAAAATAAAGTTTCGATAATGATTTGCATGAAAAGATTTCGTGTTGATCAATCTTGATGCTCATAACCTATGGCAATAACTACTATTACTGTGCAGATAAACACACATTTTCATGGGGACAAAAGGAATCAAATTATACATTAAGACTGCATAAGAAACAGGGCTGAGAGAAGTTAACTCGGTAAAGCGCTTACGTGTTAATGAACATATACGTGTGAGTTAAAATAGTTTTGACACGACAACATAAACGTATCGAATAGTTAGTAGAGACGTACGAGACTAGTTATATTTGGTCCCGGTACTCGTTCGCGTTTATAAATTTGCTATCAAGTTGGAATTTTGTATGAAAAAGAAAATATACAATGTAACTAAATATAGCCAACTAATATACGAGCTTAACACTTCCAAATAAGTGGTGAAATTCATTTTATGCATAATATTCTTATATCAAGTGAAATGCTTAATGTATAATGTACTAAGGTGAAAATTCTTAATATTATGTACATACAGGTATCTGTTCTCAAAGCATTTGGTACCAGTCCGTCTTGTATCTGGTCCCGAAGTGTTATTTTTGGTCCCAATATCTGCTCCCAGTCCCTACGGGACAAGATGGAGGATCTGAACCAGATACCAGTCCTGCACACCTCTAATAGTTAGACGCTTTGTCATTAAAGGATAGTTGGGTAAAAACGGTTTCTCCAATTACAGCTACTGAAAATTTTTGGGACAATTGCTCGTTTTCTTATTCACGCAGCATATATTGCATCCCGATAACTCCAACACAACTTTATTTAATAGATGCAGTCCGCGTAGATGACCTTGCACTATTTTTACGGGCCTTCTTTGATTTTCTGAATTTACTGTAACAATTCCATGCAATTCAAATTAATTCAATAATAATAATAATAATCAATGACTTTATTTAGCCGCTGAAGGCATACACAACAAAAAATATAAATAAAAACAAGTCAAGTTTTACGGCAGCGAGGACAGTCACAGGAGATGAAATAGGAGCAAATGGAAGAGTAGGCGAAGTTGGAGAAGGGCTCAGCAAAGAGGAAAGCCATCAAAGATTTCTTGAAGCTCGGTGGCGGGGAAAAGAAATCAATCGCTGTTGGAGGGTTGCGAGTCAAGATGTAATTAGCAGCAGTACAAGCACGATTGAAAAACGAGTGAAGGGTGCGATGTTTCTTTGTACGACAAATGGAGAAGGTGACAACATCATCAGAACGAGTGCAGCAGGAATTAGAGAACTTAATGAAATCAAAAGGATCAAGATCCAATTTGCGAGTCAGTAGTCGATTGAACAGAAGGAGATCACAGGCATGGAAGTAGAGTGACAGCGGGAGAGTGGAGAATTTCAGCAGAGCGTCTTTATAGTCAAAAGAGGAAATCCATTTGAAAGCGCGTTTCTGGAAACGTTCCATGGAGTGGAACAAAGCACGAGAAGGCCACAGGTAGAGGCAAATCAGAAGGGGGAGCCACAGAAAAGGAAATACCACATGTCTTGGTAGTGCTAAAATCAAGATGGTTGACAGAGGACCAAGTAGACANATACATATATATATATATATATATATATATATATAAATGTAGTTTTAATTCCTGTACAGCACAATAAGTTGTAATGTAAAAAGGAATAGACAGTTTTCTATAGGAAGAAGGAAAGTGCTGTTTCATTAAGATAATGTACCAACTCACAACTTCGTTATTGCAATGGCACAACTTAATGAATTAAATTAAAATTGCTACGTTATGCACTGTACTCGTTAGATTTAGCTTTCTCAAACGATTTCAGTTGATAAGCCTAACAATGGGCTAGTGACGAAAACAATTTCAAAAATGGAAAAGGGATGTTGGTAGTTAATGCTATTCAAGACAGTGTTTATATTAAAAAAAACATTGAACCGCTTGAACATCGCTGGAGACAGTGTATAGAGTTGAAAGGAAATTATCTCCAAAAATAAAAACATTGTTTCCGACATTTTCGTGTTATCTTTGTTTTGACAGGTACTTCTGGGATCCCCTCGTAATTGAAAACAATAATCACTATTAACTGACACTGAGAAAAATCAAAACTAAAGAACTGAAATTTGTTAACGCCGAGAATTTTGTCGGAAATATATGAAATGGAAACAGGTGTTACCTCAATAAGGAAAAGGAGAATTCCAAGTACGGTGGAGAAACTCCATGCCAACTGAACGTACCAAGAAAAGTGCTGATTGGAGGTAACTGATTGACTCAGTGAGATTTCAGCCTCGAAGTTGGGAAGAATGCATGTGGAGATGAGAAGCGCGAATAAATGGATAGCAATGAGAACTGTGGTGGTGACAGCAAACGCAATCTAAACACTGTAATCAATTGATTTCCACTGCAAAAACAGTGGAGTTTATATAGAAAATACGTCACAAAATATATCTCTCATATTTAGAAGGTCAGTTAGTCAACGGAAATGCACGTAATCACATCTGCTGCGTTTTTTATGTTGCACAAAATTTTGATTAAAGTAATATTCTTATTTCATTACAAGACCTACTCGAAATTTATAAAAGAACAGTCAGTTTTTCATAAGAATCATATAAAACGTTTAGAACCTCTTGAATCTTAAAAACATCAGAAAGATTGTTAACAGATTCTTGAATGAATTTGAATATATGTTAGTTAATGATTTAAATATCTCCGAAATAACGTGCAGCCTTAAATTGCGAGGAATCTAGGCTCAGCATGAAATATCAAAAATAAAAATATGATATTCGAGATACTATCAAGGGCAAATAGAACTACAAAACAATATAAACTAATACAAAAGTTATTATTGATCCAGAGTCCTTACCGACTTTTCAAATGTCAGTGGTGCCAATAAAAAATGTTATATTTTTCATCAAAATTATTAAAAAAGCAAATGTGTTAAAAACGATCAATGTTGAATATCCGCTTACATATTCTGGTAACAGATTGAGAGGTGCAAATCTGGCTCGTTATAAAAAACAAATAATTTGTTAAAACTTGTATTCAGACAAAGTGAAATACGCTTCTGGATCAGCGCATAATTTTTGCTCCATGCATGATTTCATAGAGAAGGTGAAATAAAAAATATGCACGGTCAACAAAATGTATACATTTATTGCCTAGTGCATTCCGTTGCTTTCTCGATTTAATCTTAATTGAGATGTTATGTCAAGTAACGTAAATATTACTAAAGTAGTGAAAAACTAAACTTGAATTGAAACTGACGGTTAGTTAATAGTTTGCTTATTTTTTTAACGAACTAAACAAATTTGATAGTAATTTTTTATTTCATATAAACCCGTTGTTGAAAGTGAAACAAGTATAAATTAACAGAAAAATATTCCAGCCCCAATTCAAGGAGTGCACAGTAAGGGACGAAAAATAGAAAGGAAGAGAAGCACGCTTTTTCCGCCGACGAGGAACATAAGAAGAAATGACTTGATGAAAGAAAGTGAACCAATCGTCAACTGAGAAGGAATCACTAAAAACGGGCAGCGAAGATGAGAGAGCAGCATTAAGTGACAGAAAGTCACTGTTAAATCGAGCATATTGTGGAGCAGCCGGATTAGCAGATGGAGAAGTAGAGTTGACAAACAGATTGAAGCTGACGAATGAGTGATATGACAGCTTAGCAGGAACAGGGATTACAGATATGTCAAATATATAATCGGGGTGAGAGCACAGAACCAAATCAAGCAGGGAGGAGCTGGAAGTAGGAGAAAATACAAGTTGTTCAAGAGAATAGCAGGCAAAAACTTCTAAAACTNGGAATCACTAAAAACGGGCAGCGAAGATGAGAGAGCAGCATTAAGTGACAGAAAGTCACTGTTAAATCGAGCATATTGTGGAGCAGCCGGATTAGCAGATGGAGAAGTAGAGTTGACAAACAGATTGAAGCTGACGAATGAGTGATCTGACAGCTTAGCAGGAACAGGAATTACAGATATGTCAAATATATAATCGGGGTGAGAGCACAGAACCAAATCAAGCAGGGAGGAGCTGGAAGTAGGAGAAAATACAAGTTGTTCAAGAGAATAGCATGCAAAAACTTTTAAAACTGCAGACTCATAAGTGTCGGTTTTTACGATTGAAAGCATACAAAAACAAACGCGCAAAAACATTGTTTGCAATAACTATCAAGACGGATAGCCTTTATTTTAATGCATAGGGAAATTCAATGTGGCATGCTCTCAATAAGTCAACAACATTCTTTCGACACTGTCTGAAGGCACCAAACACGTGTTAATTCAGCTTTCAGTGACGCCAGGGATTCACAATTCGTCCGATCAATCCTCTGCTTTATCGCTTCCCAAAACCCAAAGAGTTTAAAGGGATTGAAGTCTGGGCTGTTTCAAGGTTAATCTAAAACCTCAATACCATTTGTCTGCATCCAAGCCTTTGTTGTTATTGACATGTGCCATGGGGCATTGTCTTGTTGACATATGGTGCATCTCAGTCTTTGTATATTCTGAACTACTTTTTCTTCCAAAACAATGATATGGGACTGAGTGTTCAGTTTGGTCCTTTAGCAAAGAATAAAACGCCCTATGGCCGGCTGACGCAAATGAGCCCCATGCCATGACATCGGTTGAATGTGTTACCGTCTTTTTGGTGTACATTGAATTTAATAGTGAGGCTCCAGGAGGGCGTCTTACCAATAATGTTGGCGAAAAGTGCTCTCATCCATGAAAAGCACTTTTCCAGTCTGGATGTCCATTGCTTGTACCGTTTGCAGAAGGCCAGCCTCCTTCCCTGTTTGATTGCTACCTACTTTAGAGCTAGTTTGACTGGTAAGTAGAATTTGTTGGCTAATCTTGTTTAGATGGTTCTGTTGGCTACATTGGAGACAATGAGCAACACAATTTTATTAACATAAAGGGATTCTTCATTACCTCGTCCTTCGTCAGGATGTCAGTGCAAATAGTGGTGTATTTGGGGAGGCCGTAGTGTGGTCTCATTGCCCACAGTCATTCTCTTCTTGAAATTGTTGATAATCTCGGTCGATAACCTCTGCAATTTCTTCTTTTTCAAGCTTTAGTGCGCAATAAAGGCAACAATTTGTCCAAACTCAAATTTTCTTAGCTGGCTTCACTTACCCATAAGTTGCACCACAAACTAGCAACTTCAATAAAAATAAATAATGATCTGCACCTGTGACAAAGCTTATTATATTTGCATGCGCTGATAAATCAAATGGAGCTATTTACAATAACACAAGTGTAGACAGGTGTACGTATGCACAGATGCAAACATGTCTGTATTGCAGATGTGTATGTATGCACATAAATTGACATTATTGCTAAGGAACACAAACAACCACCATACACATACTGTTTCTCTGTATTAAGGTCACATGCACACACTATCTATTAAATACAGATGCTTTGGAACATAGACTTCTAAATACACCTGGACTGTCAACTAATCAGAATTGAGAAAATATTTCTACAAGTTACGGCGAACGTGTGAATGCAATATTAAAATCCTACCCGTAAAGTAGCTACATTTTATCATGCTACGTAATCTTATACACTATGCTTTATTCTAGCGTGATGCCGAATAAATGCTGTTGCCTTGGTTGTTAAATCAGGTTGTGACTCTAAAATAACCCCTACTGGAATAACTTTTATCGTTTTCAAAAATCATTGGAATTGCAAAAGACTGGCTACGAAAAGTTTCTCGTAAAAATTATGATGTAACTAAACACTCATATATCTGTTCTTTGCACTTTTGTACATACAACTCGTGACCAGAATTCCTATCGACGAAAATCATCCCTACTGTATTTGAAGAAAGGTAAACATATTTATATTTTATTTGAATGTCCATTTATTTGTAATGAATTAGTACATTATTGATTCAAAACCTGTGAAAATTTGTACCGAATATTTATGACCATGACTGCATTTATAGTTAAACCATTCGCTTAAATAATAATAATAATAATAATTAATATAATTATTTTTTAAAATCTTCTGTACATAAAATCTATGTACAAATAAAGTTTAAACAAAAATTTATTAAGATTTGAAAACTGTATTTCTGCTTCATTTGTTAATTATTAATTTTGTTACCACAAGAACAACTAGAATAGGATTTTGAGCTCAAATCAAATAGGAAGAACCTGATATTTTGTGACGTTTCCGTATTTTTAGGTACCTTTTGTCTGCACAATATAGGAATCATCCTAATTTTGCTTACCAAGATTCACCAAAACATCAGTAGCCTATGTTTGGGGTAACTTTGTTACCCCAAAAGAAATCAGCTTAAAACGTTCGCTTTAGGATTATTGCTAGTTTGTTATAGTAATGGCATGCTTGAAAAATCCACTAATACTATGATTTAATAAAAATTTTAATAATATTCATTTAACTTGAGCCCAAAATAAATCTATATTGTGAAATTCTAACACATTTTAGTTTTTGCATGCAATTATTTTTTGCAAATTTTAGTTGCTATGTGAAGACAACCTGAGAAAAAAGCTATATCAAATTTAAGACCCCAGGAATTTGAATTTATTATATATATATATATATATATATATATATATATATATATATGTATATGAGAAATTATTTATTGTTAGTTTTTCATTATAGTAAAAAGTTCATATCGTATATGCATTTCTTTTTTACATAAACGCAAGCAACATATAAAAGTGTAAACGTAAAGCAACCGGAAATTCCTAAAAATAGGTAATTCTCAAATTTGTATGTAGTTAATGTATGTATTAGCAATTAATACTTTTATAATAGAATATTATAATAAGAATATACTATACCCATCTCGTCTTAATTTGGGATTAGTAGCGCTGGTGGTTGACCCACCAAAGATGGAGTGGTTCGGNCATATATATATATATATATATATATATATATACATGTATATGAGAAGTTAGGAACTTGATAACATTGAAAATCACAATGAACCCTTAAATATAGATGAGATTTTTCAATTTTGCAGAAAACATTGATGTAACAGTGGGTGATTTAGAAGAAGAAATTTTCAATCTTCAAAGTTCTACTAGCTATTAGGAAGAGGGAATGCAATTTATTCATTAAGCAGATTTTGAATTAAATGCTTTAGATAGGTCTAATGATAAGATGTAAACACTATATCTATATGATGTCTCCAATCGTCTAAAACAAAAATTATTGCATGTGTTAGTAGACTATTTTTTCTAAATTCAAATTTTAAATATCTTATTTGATAGTTTCCGATATATTCATTAATTTAAACGTTTGCGTCAAGATCCCATTCCTTCCCTGATATCAAAACTATCTTTTTTCAGTACAAGGCAGCAGCAGTCATTGTCAAGATCACTTACAAATGTACATAAACTATATAAATCTTAATTTTGAAGATGTTGAAATTTCAGATCTTAATTTATTATGTGGCTGGTTACATCTCAAGAAGTGTTAGCACTCACCAAAGTGCATTCACTGCAAAAACTACATTTCGGATTCTTGTCTGTTGGACCATAAATACAATATCCTATATGATTTTATTATTCGGTCATTTTTTATTTATCTACCTGTCAATTTTGTTAAAGTTGAAGCTGGTAAGCGAACATGTAATCGTCGTAATACTTCAAAAATTAAGAAATTGAAAAGTAGCTGATTTTTTTAGTTTTGTTACTGTTTGAATTATAAGATTGTAACTGTTTATTATTGTAGTCAAATATCTGTGTTGTGTACCCAGTTTGTATGGTATAGACTACTTGCAACAGATTTACAATAGTTCACTTTTTATTGTGTCATTTAAGAATTAATGATAAGGCTTAGGTAATAAAGTTGAAACGAGTATTGGGTTGTGTGAGTGTTATACTATATAAAGACTTGAATGCACTTTGACATTTAAGAGAACTATAACCATTATTTAAGGTTTGATTAAACTCAGCCGTAACTTGTAGAAAATAAATTTAGTTGACAGTCCAGGTGTATTTAGAAGTCTATGTTTGGAGGCAATATACATTTTGTAAGAGGTATAAATAAGAAAAAGAGCAATTGTTTCAAAATTTTTCGGTATCTGTATTTATGAAAAATTAACTCCTAAATAGTTACCGATTCTTGCAATATCTGACTATTCACTGTACACAAATGCCAACATACCTGTATGATCATCTATATAATAAACTATTTGTTTTATTGAATTTACAATTACATGAAAATTAACGTATATTAACGCGTTCAAGAAAATTTTAACTTCCTCTCAGCCCTGATAACAAAATTAATATAACCAAAATATCAAAGTTCGAAATGCGAATTAAATATACTATTGACGGCAACCAAGCAAATTACTTATTAAGGCTTATTCACATATGACTATAATAAACCATAAACTAATCTTACCTGAAAGAGAAGGAAGATTAAGAAAAGTTCATAAACAACTGAAAGACATAGAACCAGCCTCCAAAAAGCTAAAAGAAATAGTAATAAAAGATTTCAAAAGCAAATTACTCTTCAAGAGCTTGAAGCGATAAATTATAACACTAAAAGTCTTGAAAAAAAACTCCTGAAAAATAACAATTCTTTCTAATCGGCTAGAACAGTTCACAAAAAACATGTCTGGGCAAGGCCTGAATTTCAAAAATAAGAGGCCTGATTGTGATGTAGGCTATTTACACCAATAGCACAGCTAGTTTTGCATTTTATGGCGCGATTACGAATCAATGCTTAACTTGCAGTTTTTTAATGAGTTAATTGGCCGTATTCAACTTCGTTTCCTGTTAGCGAGTTCACATCATTATTAGGTGACTGATCACGCAATCATGTGTCTACTTGCAACAGACATTAAGCATGAGATGATGCAATGAAAGCGAGTTAATTGGATGACGTATTTTCATTGCGTTAAACGTGAATTTGTTCCACTTGTGTTAAGTTATTCTATTTTCGGATTGTCAAATGCATTGCGAAACTAAAATGTCAGATATCTGCAAGAAAAACAGTAGATGTTGGGTTTTAAATAACACAAAATTTAATAAAAATATAAGATGTATGAAGAGCATACAATCAGAAGCGCGTTTAGGATTTTTAAAACCGTGGGCTGACACCCATTTATTCCATTTTTACTGAAAAAAACATTGTAAATAAAAAGCTTTTTAGAAACGAAAAAATTATCAATTTTGAGACAATTTTCAATAAAGTGTTTGCAGCTGGTCTCAAACAAGCGAGCGGGCGCCACTTCATACGACAAGACATTGGAATGTTTTTGCACAAAAACTGCCAAGAAGCATGCAAAATCTGTTTGGAGCTCAAATGAAATAAATGATAAAGAATAATTGACTTAAAGCGCTGAGGGTAGATTTTAATGCAATTTTGATAGGAATTTTGGACTATTTTTATACTCATAACTATTTATATTATAACTAACGCATTAAAATTGGAAACTTTTTAACGGCCTGCAAGTATTCCGCATGAAATAAAATAGTTTTGCTCTGCAAAAACACGGTAACTAGTTATCTATAAAATTTTTCTTAAGAAAATTGCCAGTTCACGCAATTTTTCACACAAAAGCTAAATTCTCAACTCCCTTCTGTAATTTCCAAATCAGAGGATTGTTCGGTTAAATTGATTTTTTGCAGAACCACCTTAAGGCTTAGATAGAAATAATAAATATTACCTGGATGAGGCCTTGTAAATATGCCATCCCGAGCTTGAGTCATACCATAACAAATAAAAACAACAATACAACCCACTATTCCTCTAAACAAAATTACGTAAAAATAACAAAATAAACAACATTTTATTGAAATGGTATTATGAATAATAAACTAGTAAGAGAACTGACCGTTTAGTATTGAATTCTCGGTCCTCGTAATGCTTTTCAAAAAATGACACGTAGACTAAGACAACAATTAGAACGGCAAGAACTGATACGGTGTGATAATTCCTACAAACACATTTATTAGAGAGCTAGCGGGTTACATGCATTGAACATTAGAAGATTTGCATTAAAATCATATCACCTAGCTCATTTACTTTCAGCCTTGGCAAAAAGTGTATTTTTTTGCAAAAAGCGGTTTAAAAGTTTTAAACAGACTCACCTCAAGGTACTAAAATTTTGCTGAAAATAGGTCCTGTCCAAAACATGCCAACCCTGGTTACTTTGAATATTATATACGTAACAACTTATCTTTAAAAATGTAAGAGTTGGTTTAAAACGGATCTTAACAGCCAGGTTGCAATTATTAGCTTAAACATACATTTTCTATTTGAACTATATTAAAGAAAATATAAAGCTTGAACTAGATATAAATATATTACCAAAAAACACTGAAAGTTTTGGTTCCTTCATCCCAAAACTGCGGAAGCACATCTGGTTCTTCGGTATCGCTTTTGGATTTGTAGTCGGATGGAAAATTATTGGTTCGGTGTTTTCTTGGACGCCATCTCGGTGAATGATTTCTAATCATCCTGTTCTCTTCCTCATGGACTAAAATTTGCAGATGTAAACAATGTTTGAAACAACAAAATAAACCAACACAGTGATAAATGAAAGAAAGAGATTGCAAATTCCAACCGGAAAAAGGCCGTTTGTTGTTGATATTCATAACTTTAATACTGGCTTACAATAAAGCTTAAAAAATTACAATATATTAACCCAACCAACGTCCTAAACGCAAAATTAATATAAATGTGTTCAATGTATTGATCAAAATTTAACATTGAGTTCCCGCGCGGTCCTAGAAAATTTTGAACGGCAGCTGTTCAATTTTTCTCCTAAAAATATAAAACGATTTTATATTTGCAATTTATACAAAATCTAATCATTTTTTGCAAAATATCAACGATTTATGAGGTTCTTCACAAAAACATTAAGGTTTATATTTATACAAATGGAAGCTAGTTTTTTTAAGACGTCCTTTATTGATAGGAGAAAAATACTAAAGAATAATTTTTATATCAGTAATCACATAAAAAGTCCGCAATTTCATATAATGTTTAGACCGTTTTTCAACCGCGCCTGATTGAGTTATATACGAACACTATAATCTACGGATTTAACTATCAAAACCGAACAAACACTTAAATACTCGAAAATACACATGAAGATTTCCACACAAAAATAAATAACCATTAAACTTTCTAAAAAATGAGATGATTAAAACATTTAGCCTTTAGTGTTTCGTTTCAAGACATAAAATATATTTCTACATATTCTGCAGATTAACTTGTTATATTGATCAGTATTTATAGCATTTAAGAACAATAGTAAGAATGAATTTATACGTAATTAATAAATGATCCACAGATTTTCGTGTAAAATTGGTAATTATTAAAAGAGTTTTAACTGGTAAAAACCTATAATCGTTGTTATTCTCACCATTCACTCAACATGTTATTCAGAATGAAGAAAGATGGTGTACAACATGTTTAGTAAAACAGACTAAGGGGCAAAAGAATAAGAAAAGTGTACTTACCGTGATAGGGTCAGTATTATTGAATTGAGGCACCAAATAAATAACTTAATGTTTACACGTCACACAGATAATATGAAGTAACTTGTAGCAAGCAAACAAACGCCGATAGTAACTCTACGCCAAATATTAGAGCATGAAGTGGTGAATGAATCATCAACAGTATAGTAGAGAGTGATCGTATACACACGAGTAAACCCTTTTTAATAGAATAAATGAGGGGCTGTTGTGCATTGAAAATACGAGGACACAGATGTGTACTCGATTTAATTTTAATGCGCAGTCATCAACCAGTATTCAATTGGGAAACGTCGCCTTTTAATTAGTTGAGAACTCGCGAAGGAAATATGGGCGTTTCGTCTTTGAAATCTTTTCACATTATTGTCAGTTTTCAATTTTGAGTAATTAGTAGAACTTGGAGATATTGTGATTATGGAAATTAAAGAGGGTCATAATGCAGAGCTTCACCAGCTCGAGATGCCACTCACAATTACTGGGAGTTTAATATTAACGAATTAATCCAACTACCTTTGCAATGGCATCAGTGATCAAGTCAGTTAGCTTCTTAGAAAAATTTAGAATTTTATAAGCTTCGCCAAATAGAATATGCATTCCTGGTAGTTGTAGGGGTCTTTTCAGCGCCGTCTACACTATAGGCTATGCCATGACATGGTAATTTGGGCCGGGCCAAAAATGCAGCGTAAAACTTACGTGTGGTAAAAATCCGTAAACAAGTGAAAATACATTTTGCAAATAAAAATTTAGATCTGTAAATGTATATGCTCGGTTACTTACATATCACCTATGAACTTCATACAAGTAAGAATTCTGGATTATTTTAGCGCATTTCTCTGGTTTCAAACTTAATAATTTGAATTGACTACATGCAATTTTTACAGGGTTTAAATAAACAATTGTCACAGACGATAAATGTATCTAAAATAACTTATCTTTTTAGATATTAATTATCATTTCGATATGTGCTGTTTTATATTATGTGATTTTTGGATTCAAAATGTGTTCAATGTACTTCTTTAAGAATATTGGGAATCAATACAAAGATGTCATTTTCATATATAAAATTACTTAATCGATCAAGCAAAACAATTCGTCAATTGGCCTCAAAACAATATACTTGAAATTTTCTTAATTGTAACATAAATTCCATTAAATATGAAGAAAATAGCGAATGAGAGATTTCTAATATTTCAACGAGTACTCATTTGGAAAGTTTCGCAGCTGTGCCTATAAATATGGAGGGAATAATTGTCAGTAGTTTATGATTATTTCTTATATATAATGAAATATCAATTGCGTTTATCTGAGCAATAATATAAACTATTAATTACACGGAAATTGTATTTCTGTAGAGCTTCAATAATAATTCTGAAGTTATCATTATTTTAAATAAATTGGAAAATGTAAGGTCGGGTTGTAATGATAGGGTCAACTTAATCCAAGTTTACCCAGAGGTAGAGATAGAATTAGGTTAGGCCAGATATTACTATAGGTGCAAAATTGAAACCAAATGCAGCAGATACGTCAACAGTATTAAGATAGTTTTTAGATATTTAGTACGTCACGACACAACAAAAGTGCGAAATTTTGTCATGAGACTAGTGACAGTTTTAAAGGGTTGGGGTCAATTAATGTCCAGCTTCCAGTACTGATCTAAAAATGTATTAATAAAATTCTGGGATTGAAAGTTTTTTAATAATAATTAATTCCTTGTTTCCAGGTGAACAATTATGTTGTGTATGCAAATGACATATACGCACTGCAAATGTAGTGTAAGATACACCCTATTGAAATATGCGAGAAACTTTCTCGCCAAATATTCTCACTAATTCCTATTAATAAATATGAATATAAAAAAAATCTGATTTTATCAACCAAACCAGAGATGGATATTGGGTCGAGTCTGCTTCGTGCACAATAATTTGTATTGAGTATTTTGTCAGATTAGGTAAAGTTGTGCCGGGCCGGGTCGGGTAAGGAAATTAATAGATGCTTAGGCCGGATTCGGTTAATCATATTATGTGTCTTTTATTGAATGCTCAACCCTGATCAAAACACATGTGATGAAGTTGAAAACAAACCATCCTTAAGATGACGACTTTATCCTAAATAGGAGCCATATTTGGTAAATATTAAAAATCATGAAAGTCCAAATGCTACAAAAACTTCATTTTCAAGTTACAACTATATGACATTTTAGGCTTGCGTTGTAAAAAAATTGAGATTTTTTATAGAAGTTCACAAAAACTCCAATTATTGCTTGTTCTACCAGCATAGAGCAAGAATGTCGACTAATTCCGCCAACGTATTCTGTGGCACATGTGCATTCTTGCTTACAAAGAATTTCACACCGGAGAAGATCCTGAAATTTCAAGTCAACTATATTGGCTAAAATATATTACCCTATAAACTAGTCAATGTAGAAATTCTGAAATTTCGCAAAACCTGCAGCATTTAACTGTCCGAAATGAAATAAACAACAGAAAGTCTATAGTGTTAAAAATAAAAGTTGTGTGATTACTAACTAATAAAGATTTGAAAAAAATTATGTAAAGTTTCGTTATCACTATTGTCTAAGCTCTACTGTGAACAAAAATGTACTTTTCGATTTATAAATAAAATCATTATTACATATTCAGCGAAACTTTGTTGTGTTTAAAAATGCAACAAACTTCATAACAAAAATTATAAATTCCTATTATTAAATAAAATATTCCGCATTTCGGCAGACGGCAACAAATATATACAAAAATTAAACGAGTCAATGAGCACACTGAAGTATTTATGAAGGAAATTGAGCACGATTTTTAAATAGCTCCCATCATTTTTCAGTAATTCCCAAAGATATAAATTGTAAAAAATAAATTCAGGTATGAGGAAGGCAAGAAATGTAAAAGAAACCAAATGCAGACTTGTCGCAGCAGTCCTCGCCGTAGAGTTATTTGGCATAATGGTAATGATTTTCGAACTGGATAAAATATTTAGTGGAACCACAATCAATATTGGAAATACAACTGCGATAAATTCTTCAGAAATACAGACCCAATATTCTATAAAAGATGTAGCTCCCAAAAATCCTTCATTCTCAACACGAAGAAAAAACCGATTGAAGAAGAACAAGGTAAAAATAGTTATTACAACTGTGGCAATTAAATAAATTGCGATAGATTTAAAATTAAAGTAAATGCGATAAAAGTTGTAATGATTGATTGCTAGGTATCTATCAAGTGCTACGAGCACAACCGCGTTATACGAAACATCTGTTGTACCAACGTCCACTATTGTTAAAAACGTGTTTAGAAAGCCTTCGTGTGATATGAAATATTTCCAAATGTTTTCGAAAATACCGTCGAATAACAATGAGACTATAGAAATGATTGAAAGAAATTTCAAATACACACGCGAAGGAGTGCTTGGGAGTTTGTACAAAACGTAAGCGAAGAAGCAATTGAGCGCAATTCCGAAGATGGCAGTGGATATCATTATAGTAGAAAATAGTTTTTCCAAAAACATATTCATATTAGATGATTCACTCACTGTGTAGTTCATGTGACTTAGCTTTTATAATTTGCCACGGAATTTATAAATTACCACGCATTATAAAACCTAGTATAAGGATATACTTTCACACTTGATTATAAAGAGCGTAAAGCGAGAAAATAGTCATATAAGTCAGACCATTGAAATCATTAACAATAACTGTCAATATTACACAAAATGTACAAATAAATCTCAAAACATTCTCGTGTTTGATGTAAGAATTCAAAGGTTGACCTAACCAAGGGCAAAATAAAATCTTATGACAGATTCTTTACCACAGTGTGAATATACATCGGAATATAGGACGTATTGCTGATTTTTTTACAAACAGGGATTTTAAAAATACGGTCTGTAGATTTTTTTAAAACAACTTATTATGGAAACAGAAACAATTGGTCTAGCAATCATATAGAAAAAGCCATTTTTAACAACAAAATAAAGAATGTTTTACAAAATTCCATGAATTTATAGAAAAGAAATTTATAAGAATAGATATGTATAAAAACTAGAAATCGATAAATTTGTGTTTGAGTCCCTGACATACGATGGTTTGCGTTTCTACAATAACGGACTGATATATGAGATTTATTGGATTTCAAACTCTACAAAATGGCCAATAGCATGTAGTCATACCTATAAAATGCGAGTTCCGAGCGATTATATTTATCGCTCTAAAAACGATGGAAATGTAAATTGGGTGGATAGTTAAAAAAACTCATGGAGATATAGCTCTCTAAAGATGATCTATTTTAATCTAGACAATTAAACTTTGAACTTAGGTGTGGCTCTAGGTTTTGATCTAGATTTGATCAATTTAAAATATCGATATCTGAAATCTAATCTTTAAAACCCGCAATTGTATATGGTTTCTGAAGTCATTTTTCATCCTTAATTCGCGCATGAAGAGCATTGACAGACTTGATTTAGTTACAGAAAACAAAATAGTCGAGACTAGTAATTTTTGGCATGGGATTCTGACCGTTTATTATCTGAGCAGTAGGTGTGGGAAGACTTTTAACATTATTATGAAAATCGCATATTATTCAAAAACACATAATTTTTATCACAGATTTTCATCACAAAAAAGAATCGCACTTATCCATGCAGGTGTGCAAATCCTAAAATTCCCAAATTTCGTAATCGGTTTGAGGAAAATTATTTGAAAATGCGGAAAAAACGGTTTGGTGCTCTAAAGATACAATAGGGTTATATTATAAAACGATTTCAATAAGCAAAGAGCAGGAACATAATTGAAAATAATCGGAAGTTTCTAAACTATAATCATAATAAATTGGACAATCTTTAAATAATCTTCGCTTGTTAAAGATATCAAAAAACATTAATCGTTTAGCGGGTGAATCAGGTACGCAAACAGTGATGTTTGATCTTTTCTCTGCAATAAAAAGAAAATATTAAATTTCATCTGAACCTTTTATGGTAACCATCTTTTTCATGTATATTTAGTTTCAATTATCTACGAAAAACCTTGTAGTGTCCACAACAACAACAACAACAACAACAACAACAACAACAACAACAACAACAACAACAACAACAACAACAACAACAACAACAACAACAACAACTCATAATTCAATTAGAAAATTGAAAATTATTTTCTATAGCACTTGAACGAATTCTTTCAGCCGATACATCAGGAGCAAGTTTTAATAGTGTATGCTATTATATTAACTGAATGGGATAGTGTCTGTGCTTAAATAGTTGTCACTTTGTGAGAACAAAACTGCAAACATGGCACCTATTAAAATCTTTACTACGATTGTGAGTAACAAAAATTAAGTCATTGATATTCGCAATGTTGAGATAAGTAAATCTTCTGGGAATCTTGCTAATCTGGTTTTCCCAGGAAATTAATTAAATAAAAAATTTATTAATAATGGATTTCACAATCCATGTTTAAATTGCTTGCTCCTTTGTTTATTTTGTTGAGAAAAGTTTTACTCGCAGAATACGCTCATAGAAGTGCCAGAAGAGAAATTTGATTTTAGGCATATGAAAGAAAACATTATTTTAAAAGCATATTACTTCAACAAAATTTCAAGGTTGCATCTTACACCAATAATGTATATAGATAGAAAAAATCAAAATACCTAAGAAAAAATTAAAACTTTTAATTAATAAAACATGAGCAAGTTTTATGATTTTTGGAAAACAGCTCTTAAAACGCATGAATTAAATAAAATATGCCCTTTGACCAATGAAAATCGGAGACTATAGAAGGAACATATTATACTTGTCAACTAAACAGTACCCGCCGCATTTCGGTAGAGGGTAGCAAATAGATACAAAAATTAAATGAGTCGTTGAGAACCGTACAGAAGTTATGTAGGAAAAATAAAGTTGTAGTTAAATAGCTTTCACCATATTCCGAAAATATCCAAAGATACAAGTTGTAAAAGATAAATTCAGGTATGAGTATGGAAAGAAATGTAAAGGAAACCAAATGCAAACTCATTACCGCCGTTTTCGCAGTACCGCTTTTTGGCATAATGGAATTGATTTTCGCAATAGATAAAATATTTAGCGGTAAGACAACAAATAGTGGAAATCCAACTGCAATAAATTCTTCTGAAATACTTACCCAATGATCTGTGAAAGAAGAAGAAGTCAGAAGCCCACCATCATGAAAATTAATCAAAAATCGATTGATGAATAGTACAGAAAAAATAGTTGTTACAATTGTGGCAATTAAACAACTTGCCACGGAATTGTAATCGAATACGGAACGATAAAAGGGGCGATGATTGATTGCTATATACCTATCAAGTGCTACAAGCACAACCGCGTTATACGAAATATCTGTTGTGCCAGCATCCACTATTGTTAACAAAGTGCTTAGAAGGCCATCGGGTGCTACGAAATATTTCCAGATGTTTTCCAAAACACCATCGATTATCAATGAGATTATGGCGATGATTGAAAGAAATTTCAAATAAACACGCGAAGGAGTGCTTGGGAGTTTGTACAAAACATAGGCGAAGAAGCTGTTGAGCGCAATTCCGAAGATGGCAGTGGATATCATTATAATAGAAAATGTACGTTCCAATAATGTTATGTAGTTATATGATTCTCTCAATGTGTAGTTCATGTGACTTAGTTTCTAATTTACCACGGAATTAATCATCAAAATTGAAATAAAATATTTGATAAAAACGAATAAATTTTCATTAATAACATTCAGTAAATATTAAACATTTCAGTTGGAAAAAAATATAAAAATGGTTTTGAATATCTATTTTATAGGCAAATACTGATCTGTACAGTTTATGATTTTTTAAATGAATATTGTATTTAAATGCTACCAGTGGAATTTTAGCAGTTTTGCTTTGGTATATGTAGAAAAAATCAATAAATCACAGGGTTGTATGTTGCAACAATCACCAGAGTAATTAATAAAAATTGTACATAGCGTGAAAAAGAGACACCAACCTAACAAAAAACCATTGGAATATCAATATTGATATTATTCCTAAAATCTCTATTATATATTTTAAGAATATATCTATTAGTGCAGTATACAGTATATTCCGCGTGACTACTAGTGTTTTGCAGGCGCTTCAGGTGGGGATTCGATTCAACGGGCATGTGATTTGCCTGCCAATTAATGAGTGGTATGATTCTAGTTGTGAGATTATAAATTTATTAGTAATATACTATATAGTGTCTCCGTGAGTCATTTGCAGAACTCTTAATTTTCATTTTAAAGATAAATCTCAGTTAAACTCGGATATGAAAAATATGTTTAATGTAGAAGATATACACTAAAATCACAATTATTGCCAAAAACGTTTTTTGTATTTTGTGTTTTTGAATTGAATTATTTCAAGAATATACAAAATAAGTCAATAAGCAAACTTCATTAAAAAGTTAAAATGAGTATAAGCTTTTTTAAATATTTTACAGTTTACTACATATACTTGATATATTTTGGCCAATAGCCGGTGATAAAAAAGTTTTATAAAAATATTGTCGGCATGAGAGCGTTGACAGGCTTGTCTAATGGGGTGGGGATCCGTGGCGAATGATAAGTAAGGCAAATAATTAGTATAAATATGTACTTACACATCATTTTCATTGTGGAGATCAATGGAGCCCCATGGAGACCCCCACGAAAATTTTCAAGGGGTGGGTATCACATTTCTGTCCCATGGACAAGCCTGGCATTGGTATCTAAAAAGCCCATTTTGGCTTGAAAAAATTTAGTTAAATTAAAAAATTTATGATATTGTTTCTGAATTCCAATTATGTGAATTTCTAAATTCACTGTTAGCATCAATGTTTCTCTGATGGAATGTTATTCAATATTTACCAAAGTTGCTTTTGCACTTAAGTTATACAATAAATTTTATATGACTATTTAATAATCGCCATTCAAAGGTACTTTATTGTGTAAAATTCTAAGAATGCACATGTGATTGAATAATGGTTTACAATGTTAATAAAGCGAAATAGCGATCGTTTTTTTTACAAATGTACTGGCAAACTGGACATTCTTTGTATGTAAGAAAAATGAACTCCGACCATGGCATTTTTGAGAAAATTAAATTTTTGGAAGGATTTGCGAAGCTGGCCTGGGTTAGGTTCCAATACCAGCGTTGATTGGCGCATGCATCCAGGAATTTCCTCTTTGGATCTGCAACTGATTATATAGGACCTTTGCGCATGCTGTTAATTTGTAATCTTTTAATTTATTTCTCAATAGATGGAAGGTTTTGGAAGATAACCGGGCGCAAAACAATGACTACTTGACCACCTTAACGCGACTATTATAGACCAAATTCATGCACCGAATTTGGTTGTTCAAAAATGGCCCTCCAGATCAAATTTCCCAAATCAATTCTGATTTGGAGAAAATTCAATCCCAAACCCCACTTCGTCCTCTACCCAAGTGATTGAGATCAGTGCATGAATGAAATAACAGAAAATATACTAAAAATAACTAGACTGCATTTAAATGAATCTCGCAGAATGCAATAATAGACACTAACAAATGATAATTAAAACGCAAACCTTAATGAATAATAAATAGCCACGCTACCATTCCATTGCATTATTGAATAGAAATCAAAATCGAATAAGGGAAATTAGTAGGAGTCAATGAAGACGCAGCAGATTACGGCAAATAATGATTGTTAAGCCGTAAATTGAGAGACTTTATAATGAAGCGTTAAAAGGAAATTAATTCGGCATTTTCTTAATAATAGGAAATGAAATTTATATTTATTTCTGCGATAAACTGCTGAAAATAATAAGCAAATTATGACTTGTAAATTTTTTACTTTATCTTGTTAAACATCACAAACAATCTAATAAATGGTTGAACTATAGACCGCCATCTGCATAAATAAATTCAGAAGTGACATCTGCAGCTAGTAGAACAGTAAAGTTGTCAATAGATCTCTTTAATATAGTGAAAAAAATAATAAATTTTACTAGTCAAATTTACATTACTTACTATAGACTTCTGTTATTTTGCTATTTAATATAGATGTTTAATGCGGATATATCGGAAATGTACTAGTTTATCATAATGATATATACTCACGGCCAAAAAAATACCCATTACTATTAATTTTATAAAAATACTCATTTGATCAAATTTATGAGTTATATAAAACAGTGCATCTCTCAGCATATTTCAAAAAAATAATTTATAATTATAAATTACTTTTAAAAAAATCAAATTTAAATTTGGGAAAAATGGCAACCCGTGGTAATGATCTATTTGAATTCACAAAAGGCCAAATTACAAACCACAACAATTTCTAAGGGAAAATGATATCACTACGTGAAAGCGGCCTTCACTCAACCCAGACGTGAACTTTATTGAACATTGCATATGAGAGATTTGTAATGACTTGATGAAGAATAATAGTTATCGAAAATCTTTGATAAATTCAAATATCATCGCACTAAATATTGCAGTGGAGGCCTTACTCATTATTAAACATTTTATGTATTTTGTGGACAGTTTTATACTTTGCTATAAATAAAATTATGAATGAGTACTTTTTTGTCCACGACTGTGGTTATAGGTATTAAAATTCATGGAAATAGCTACTTTATAGTTAGTAATTTTTTCGCCATAATACAAGTAAACATCAAGTGTGATGTTACTATGGATCGAATGTATTATACAAAAATTTTTCATAATAAACGCGTAGAAAAATATTGAAGCAATAAACCTAAAAAAAATAAAAATGTTACATAATTGTACTGATTTAAACACTTGAGAAAACAAAAAACACATTTTAAAAATTAAAATTTTAAAGAAAAAGAATAGAAACATTGAGCATCTCAACACATACCTGTTTTTTCTGAGGTTTCCATTAAAACAATGTTAATGAAAGCCAAACTACTTCATAAGCCACAAGCTAAGTTAACGATGTGAGAAATATATATATAATACATACATTGGTCTTTTGTAACATACAAAAGTAATTTCGGAGCTACAACGGACCAAAATTTAATATTTATAAGATTAAAACGCACCAAAATTGCAAAACTCAGTGATAAAATATTTTTCCAAAAAATCCTTAATTATAGCTCTGAAACGCTTTGTTGAAAAATATTCATGTTGAAAACAAATGTGCGTTTCATATATATTGGTCCGTTGTAAAGTTAATAATTGGATTACAACGGACCAATTATCTGTGATTTTTTTACATCAGACCAATATAAATATGGACAAGAATTTCGTAACAGACTTGAAAAGTGTACACTGTATGAACTATTCTGACTACCCTGCATTGGACTATTGCATGCATCTTTTTTGAAATGGCTAAACATTCATTTATTTATATCACTTTATGAATGTATGGAATGATTGCTCTACTTAATTAACATTAGAAAGAACACAAAATTTGAAAATATGATGTGTAACAGACCTGAAATTAAATGTAATGATATCATTGACTTCCAAATATACAACAATTTTTCTGTGAATTTAAATATTTAAATATTTTTAAAATTTACAAGTGAGTTGCAGTAAATGTTGATTTACATTGTGAAGAAAAAAATTAAATCATTTTCTGCACCTGATTTTTTGCTAATTGAAAAATATGTGTAACAGACGTGAATTATGAACTATAACAGATGTGAACTGTACAAAAAATCTACAAAATGATTTTTATTTTCTGCTCATTTCTTGAATAAGCATGTCTCTTCAAAACAAATTCATTGCAATCAGACACTTTAAAGTAATAGAGTTTTGAAATGCATGGGATTGGCTTAACATTAACTAATGCATTTTCCATCAAAGTTGTCATTTCAAGAAGCTTCTCTTGTCCTAAATGTATAATTGTGATAGACTTGGTCTCAACAGCTGCATAAAAGCCTCTTGCTTTTGAAATACTTTTTTTCGTGAGATAACAACTCATATTAATTTTGGTTTTAATATTATATAAGCTTAGGTACTAAACTTCTATTTCCAAACACTTAAAATGCAAAATGCTTTGATTAATTTTTATGAGAAAAGTTGACTTTTTGAAATTTTGGGCCATATATACACACACACACACATATATATATATATATATATATATATATATATATATATATATTGGTCTGATGTAAAAAAAATATATACAGGCCATTGCAAATAAATCGGGAATTTTCTGCAAAGCAAAATTTTATTAATTTAAATTGAAAAAACAAAGCCCATACATTAAATAGGTATATAACATGATTGTTAAGCAAACAACTACATTGTTATATAGCCTCGATTGGCAGCAATTACAGCTTAAATTCTAGCGCAAAATCAGTCGCGAGATCTCAAGAAAGAAATTTCATTGATTTTGCCCTTTTTCGCTGAATAGAAGCTTTGAGTTCACCAACACTGGCTTTTGGTGATGTATTAACATTTGCCTGAACTACGCTCCACACAAATTAATGCAGTAGCTTAAGGTTTGGTGAGTTGCGTGGCCACATTTGTGAACCTATGCTGAAGTCCTGAGTTTTCCTTGATACATGTGAAGATGTAGTCTTGAAATTAATCATCATTATTCAACCCAAACTGCTGAACTATTTTTGGCAAAGAGACCATCCTCTAGAATTTTCATATACTCCTCTGCATTGATCTTCAGACCAGCCTCAAATGAAATTGTTAAAAACGAATGAAACTAAGAGCAGAAGAAACAGAAGACACATGAGAAGGATGATTGACTTGGGCATCGACAATAACTTTCATTTCATTAACAAAAACAATGACCTTTGAAAAGCTACTGCGTTTCAGAAAAGAAATCAGCTTCGGGCATCTCTGCAAATATTGTCTTTGCATTGCATGTCTGCGAATTTCACCTCTTCGTACACAGGCCTTCATCTGCAGATCATTATTGACTATACGTGGCACTGCGGAGACTCACACTGTTCTTCTTTTGGTATGCTGAGTTATTGATGTGGTGGGATTGGCAGAAATTGACCGTTTAAAGCCAAGCAAGAACAATGACTGCTGATTGATTTTGTCGTTCAATTGCATGGGTTAGGGCATTGATTGTATTTAACGTACACTGTCGATATGTAATTGGTTCATGCATAAATCAATACAAATGCATTTTAAATATTACTATAAAAAAGTTTATAAATATATTCCGGATTTCTATATACCCTGCATCAAATTTTGTGTATCAAAGAAAGGGATAAAAAACTGTGTTTGAATAACTTATTACCAGTGAAACTAAAAGTACATTTAAACATTTGCGCTCATAAATTTAATATTTATTTTTGTTTATTATGTAAAAGTTTCCTGTAAACCTTTGTTTCATTTTAGAATTAATAATAGCAGTAAAATAATTTCTTTTTTCAACAAGTTGAAATGACAAACGTCAGTTATGAGCCATTAAAAGCAAAATCTAAAAATAGCTCCTATAAAATTAGAAGTGTGTGAGACTAATTAAAAAGTTGGAAGGCTTGACACATACTCAAAAAACGATTACAAAAGTATTGAGGATGCGTTATAGGAGCAAGAAATTATTAATAATTTTAATGATTAGATAAAAGACTTCCTTCAATTGTGAAGTGAGATTATGGAATTATTAAAATCGAAAAAACTACGCGACTCCACAAACATTGTCATCTTATTGTTTTTCTAAAAATATTTACTCATTCAACCTACAGGAAAAAACTTTACTAAAAAGCAGAATACTCAAAAAATTGTGAACGCATTTTTAAAATATTGGAAAGATTTTCTACATCCATTCTCATTTCATTTCTGAGTGCTTTAAATGTGAATGAATTTTCGACAATTTTTTCCATCCCTCCAATTTCGTCTATATCGAGCTTGCAGCGTTTTCTTGTATCATATAATACTATCAGACAAATGCTCATGTTTCACGAAAAAATCGCTCATGCAAATATGTATATTATGGGGTTACAATAGTATAGCTCGTTTTGTAAGTTATACATTTCATTAATGTTTGTTGATTGTGAGCCTTGAAGCAGTGTTCGTGGAGCTCATTCCCGAGCTGGGGGTCATGTTGAAATGTACGTCCATAAGTGCCACTATAAGTCGGATGATGTAACAAAATAGATGATGTCTAAGGTTGAAAGAAAAGAAATTAATGCGGACGTAGCTTTGTTTTTAAATCCAAAAAACGCCATTCAATGCAAAAAAATAGCTGACCAATAAATCATTAAAAACATGTTGGTGTTGAGTGTCAGGACTGTTTTAACCCGTCTTTAAATAACAATGTTCAATCGTTAATTTCTACCTTAGTTATTCAAACATTGTTTCAAATTTTTTTAGCCTTAAACTGTCTAGGAACTATTTAAACATGTTATGGTTTTTGAAAAAAATTAAACGCTTATAAGTCGCGAACTAATAAAAATGTCCAAAATCTGAAAGAACAACAAAATAGAGGAGCGTCTCCTCTTTCATTTTCTCCTTCAGCACGATCAAGGGGTTTGGTTGGTATATCTCCATAAGTAGAAACAGTTAAGGAGCCATATCACCACACTTGGGAAAAAGACAACAAATTTAATATCAATGTTACAGTTGACATAGACATCTTGATCAAATATTTACAGCCACGCGTAAAATAGAGCCCTGCGAACATTCGAAATCGAATCGGCATCTATGTTGGGAAACAATCCACGGGCGGATCTAGAAATGTTTGGGAAGGGATACTAAAATGTTTTAACAAAAATAATTTAGCAGTTGAATGTTCTATGTGAAGCGTGTAAATGATATTTCTCAAATGAATTCTTCTATTGTGAAATAATCTGATGATCGTTTCATGGTTCCAAAGTCGGTTCTTAATAATAATTAACAAAATTTTTTGTAATAGAACCTATTACGTAAACTACGATCAATGTTGGATTCGAATGCAAATTCACCTGATTGTTCAGAATCGTATTCGAAATAAAAATAGTGGATTCGCAGGGCCCTGGTGTAAACACGGGCACATGTACAAAATGTAGAATTTAGAAATATGAATATTGTGTGATTGTTTACTAATTGAGGTAAAACACAAAATTGTTAATCTAAAATTGTAAAAATCCAGTTTGAAAATTGGCTTCGCCCATAATCAATTAAGAAACGTTGAAATAATGGTTTTGTTCGAAGTGTGTTAAATACAATTAGCTGGCGAAATTGAATTTGTAAATCGCTTATAGTTGAGTGGACGATAATTTATGCATATTGATTTAAGAATTCCTAATATAACCTTCAAAGCATAAACTTCAAAGAAATAATATATTATCACGAACTTTCTCATTGCGAATTACCGATACAGGCTGTTATTGAATAAGGGATAATACCTACGAAAACTCGATATACGTCATAACTCCATTGTTGAAACAGAGTGCAGAAGAAATTCAATTACCAAATCTTAATTTTATTGACAAGCTGAAATATTTTCGAACAATTACAAAGCTGTTTTTCAATTACGGATAACGGGAAATGAGGAATATCTTCAGGTGTGGCGGAAATTTGATACATGAATTTTATGACGATTGGCTAACATGATCAAAGAACGTAAGTGAAATGCATTGATGGTATTGCCAAAAATAGAAACAGAGAAAGTAGCTAAAACTCAATTTATGTTACAGCTAATCATCGTATTGTACCCCTCCAGAAATTTCCCAAACTTGGAAAAGATGAGAAATAGGAATTAAATAAAACCATCAGGTTATTTCAAATTAAGTAAAACACTTGAATAGGAATTTCAGGAAAACCTGAAATATAATAAACAACATTCATATAACAATGAATTGCAAATCCAATCTACAAGAATCACTTTCAATAATTAAAATTAAAAAATAGTAGCTAATGATATCTGATTAATATAGTATTAGTGTAAAAGCTCCTTTCCAACAGCAATGAAAGATACGCATATAAAAAAATTGTTGCATATTACTTCTGCTTTGTGAAACTGTAAAAAGTGCATGAAATAAATTTTTCAATCGGATATTACAAATACCTTAGACAAATATGTGCATGTTCGTATACAAAAACTATCTCGTAAGACAACCTATATCATAAGACGAATTCCGAGCAAATAAATTCAGTAATTTAAGAGATAAAATTTAAATCCGAGGCAGTCTTGAATAACTGCATTGTAATACAATTATTTCAAAATGGTAATATGTACACATCCTTCCGAAAATTGAACTTGTTTTGTAATTTCACTCTGCATAACGTCGAATGGAAACCAAACGAAAGAGTTGAATAGAAGAGATTTGATAACGTATGTACATAGATAATAAAAGTACCTTCAATGCGGGAATTCATGCTTAACTAGGAAACGCATGAAGTAGTGTTATCCGCTACACAACTTACAATGACCATGCTGTATTCAATTTAAAATCAACCAATAAAATCACTGAAATTTCAAACAAAACTCGCTGAGTGGATTATCCAATACTAGTGAGAAATTGAAAGATTATAACATTCCTCATAAACAAAAGTTGCACTATTAGATATCATTGTTTACTGGATAATTATAGTTTACTTTATCAACTATTCTCAAAGTAATGTATAATTAAATAGATTAACTTCGATGGAAAGCTTAACATAAATCAAAGTAATGCGATAAATGTAGGAAAAACTATTAGAGTTGGACCTTGCCCTAAATTCGTGGTATTAGGCAATGATTATATCAGCTATATATATATATATTTATATATATATATATATTGTGTGTATGCATACACTATGAAAGTGCCCGTGCTATGCACGGGGATTTCAATGGGCTGTATTAGACACAATTTTAGCAAATGAGACTCCTTAATTAACCATTTAATATAATATTTATAATATTTATAATAATAATAATAATAATGATAAGTGGGTATTGAAGACGTTAGAGGCTAATGGAGTTCCGCAGAAATGGGTTGAGTTTCTAGAGAGAGAGATGGGAAAGTGGCAGACTGAGATAGCTGGCCATAGGTTGAGGTTTAGACGGGGTATATTCCAGGGAGACAGCTTAGCGCCACTACTGTTTGTAGTTAGTTTAATACCAATCACAGAAAAGTTAAAGGAGACAGGCATAGGGTATAAGATGGAGAAGAATGGTAGAGCAGTGAGTCACCTGTGGTACATGGACAACTTGAAGATGTACGCTAGTTCAAGGAAGATGTTGCAGAAGCAAGTGGAGACATTGGAGAAGGCAAGCAGAGATTCAGGGTTGGAATTTGGATTAGGAAAGTGTGCGACAGTGACAATGACAAAGGCAAGTGCATAGATGGAGATGGTTTGAGGACAAGCAGTGGGGATAAGATTGAGGAAGTCAAAGAGGGGTACAAGTACTTAGGTGTGATAGAGAAAGATAGAACAGATCATGAGGAAATGAGGACGAGGTTAAGAAAAGAATACAAAAGGAGAGTAAGGAAGGTACTACAGAAGGCAGCATTGAATGGGCAGAACAGCATAAAGGCAATTAATACGTGTGCGATACCAGTGTTGAGATATTCGGCAGGAATAGTTAGGTCGAACAAGAATGAACTGAGGGAATTAGATAGGCTGTACATGTCAAGGCATAAGGGAAGGAAAGGGCTGCGAAATGTGGAGGAAACTGTAGAAGCAGAAGCACTAGGGCTAAAGGAATATGTAGAAGAGCAACCTAGAGGATCCCTACTAGAGGTCACTAAGGAGTTAAGGAAGATAAGAACTGAGAGTGAAGGAAAGAAGGTATACCAGAGTAGGATGGAATCAGAGATATAAACAAGGTATAGGCAGAAGGCAATGCATGGCCAATACTGGAGGAACACAGAAATGTGTGACAGAAAAGAGAGCAACAAGTGATTAAAGAAGGCAGTACTGAAAAGCGAAACAGAAGCACTGATAATGGCAGCACAGGAGCAAGCAATAAGAACAAACTGGGTGAAGAAGCATATAAACAGAAGAGCATAAGTAAGTGATAAGTGCAGGCTATGTAAGAAAGAGGCGGAGACAGTAGACCATCTGATAGCAGGGTGTGAGAAGTTGGCACAGAATGAGTATAAATTCAGGCATGACAAGGTGGGAAGAATAGTTCACTGGAGTTTGAGCAGGCAGCATGGGTTAGAAGTAGGAGACAAGTGGTATGAGCACAAGCCACAGGGCGTCATAGAAAATGAGAAGGTTAAGATACTGTGGGACTTCAACATCCAGACAAGCAAGGTGATAGA
>CABFPE010000213.1:908859-941667 GCA_900660155.1 Hofstenia miamia | reverse complement strand
CTTCAACATCCAGACAAGCAAGGTGATAGAAGCACGGAGGCAGACATAGTAGTAGTAGACAAAGAGAAAAGATTGGGAATAGTGATAGACATAGCAGTACCAAATGACAGGAATGTAGAAAGCAAGGAGAAAGAGAATATAGACAAGTACAGGGAGTTGGCAAAGTAAATAGAAAGGCTGTGGAAGTTAAAGAAGGTTGAAGTAGTCCCAATAGTAGTAGGCGCACTAGGAGCAGTGAGTAAGAAGCATAAGAGATACTTAGAGGAGTTGGGAGTACCAAAGTGGGGAGGAGCAGTAGCCCAGAAGGCAGCATTGTTAGGTACAGCTAGAGTCGTGAGGAAAGCTCTCAGACTCCCTAGGAACTGGTGAGTTCCCCGAGCTGAGAGGAATACCAGCATGAAGCTGTGAGAAGTAAGAATAATAATAATAATAATAATAATATATATACATATATATATATATATATATATATGCTAAACTAATAATTGAAAAAGTTTGTAAAACATTTGCGAAACAACTTTCTAGGAAAAAGAGAGCATTAATGAAAAAAGAAAAATATTTTACTAGAAAATTTAACAAATCATTAATTTAATTTAAAGGACATAAACAAATTTTCTGTTCTGGGAATCAGGTTGATTCAGGTGATTTTCCTCATATTCATCGTTTTTCATTTTCAATTATGAGGCATCTGTCCGAATTCTCAATGGACTACTTTAGTCGTAATTCGGTTCTAATTTGCGACTCATCGCCGAAAAAATAAAGTCGAAAAAAAACATGTTGAAGATGGTTTTGTTTAGAATTTTTAATCTTCTCTCCCGCGCATTGTAATTTTCATGTAGCAAAACAGTTGTTATAATCGACGTGCGTTTGATTGAGACCATAAATTTCACATGAGATTGGTCTGGTTAAAATTACACAATTTATTGTATTTGTATGATAACTAACAGGCGTTAATTTGTGAAAACTTTGCCGTTGTAAAATGGCACTCAGTAAAGAACTAGTGGTAGTGTCATGAGTATTTGCCTTCATGTGAAAAAAAGCGTTTTAGAAATGCTAATCTTAAATAATGAGTATTTTTCACTTGTTAATATTTAAATGAAATACGTGTACCTATTCTATGCATTTAACAAACCAAAACAAGGTCACTACACTGATGAACATGGGTGGTTGTTTCCAGGCCAACTTCACCTTTTTGTAGGCTCGTGAACAAAAATTTCCGCAGGGTTTTTAGTGCGAAAACACATTATTAATTCCTTAAAATTCACCATTGATTCTCAAAAAGCGATAAACTATGTGTACAATTGAATTCTACAATAGAATTCAAACTTCACATAATATAATATGTATAAAAATTTTTTACTTATCAGTAAACTATGTTTTTCTTGTTACAATTACTCAAGAAGTCGAGCATAAGCAGAAACATTTCGTATTCATGTCAGCATAGGTCAATTGTTTGATATCGCAAAATATTAAATACATATTCTTTAGGAATAGTGAAATTTGTACTTTTGTGCAGAACATTTTTAGAAAGAGGGTAAAAATTCATTTTAATTAAAAAAATGGAAGAGGCAGTTAATACGAAAATATGAAGGAGACGAAAGAAGGTTTATATAAAGGATTGTGTAGGATGGAAAAATTAAATTTTGACAGATAAACAACTTATTTCATTATTCCGAATTATGATAAGAGAGCATGTGTGCGACGAAGCTTCACAAAATGAGAAATAATGGCGTCAATCTATATTCCAAGGTATGAAGAGTGAAGTGAAATATTACAAAATAATTTCTCCATCACTCATTAAATTTAGTGAAGGACAATCTGTTATTCACAGCAAGTAAACCTCTAATCATTGATTATTAAGTAATTATTTGTTGCATAAAAAAATTTAAATAATCATTCCGGTGTGCATGTCAAAATCAGGTGATAATCGAATTTTCTACAATCCATTAAAATTTGATCAATGAAGAAACCAAGTGCAATGGGGATATATATATATATATATATATATATGACAATGTATTCGCCAAATTACATCTCTCAGCATGCTGCGGTGTCTTTCCTCATTCATGGTATCATGAAGAAGGAACCCATAATCCTATCCAGAGTCATTGCACGTGAGAGGATCTTCTCCTAAACAGTAGTGGAAGCTATGACCGTTTAGAAACCCACTTGTATAAAATACAGCTTCATCACTCTACAGAATATATTTGAACAGATCCAGCCAATCTCTTGACCAAGCGTGGCTTGTCATTTAAGCAAATTTTTTAGCACACTAAGGACACAGCGAAAGGAAAGATCACATGTTATTGGTGCTTGTTGAATTGACTTCTGCGAGGATATGGTTAAATATTTCTCTAACAACTTGCACTACCTCAGGGTTTCTGAAGGGTGATCCTTTCCTTGAGTATCACACTCCCAGATCAAGAGGTTTGCATCACAATTGATCGTCTTTGGGTCCATTTTAATAACGTCTTCCGTTAATGGTTCTCGCCAATCTTGGAAATTCAGTACTGGACCTCAAAACTTCGCAATGTTGAGCTATTTGTCCAAGTTGCTGTCCAATCATTATTTCAAAAAAAAACCAGAACATAGATTTAATTGCCAAACATGAAGAAACATACAATAGGATTTGAATAAATTATTATTTTAAAATAAGAAGTTACTTTGGAATTACCCTGTATATATACCCCAGTGAGGTAGACACGAAATATTTGTTGGGGGGCACACATTTAGTATCAAAGGAAGCCCCACCATGGCTACGACAGTGTACTAGGTGTTGCCTTACTAAATTTTTATAGAAATCAAATTGTAGTAAAATAGTACTTTTTAACACTAGAACAACGATTACCCCTTGAGAGTAAATTTACATCTGATGTTTCAAATGCGAAAATTGTGGGAAAAAATTGGTACAACAATAGCAAATGCAATGAAATTATTAACAAAATTGGAAGTATATGTGCCTGCTAGTGATTTTGCTGAATGAATAATGAAGCAAATACAAAATGCCTAAAGGTCATTTTGACCGATTGTCGCGTTTCTAGTGATAAAGTACAATTAAAACTAAGTGCAGTACAGAAGTCTGATCAAAGGGGAAGATATGTATTCGGATTTGAACGATCAAATGACGGGAAAATTGTGACAGTGAGCATTGGACATAACAAGAATTAGAAATTGATTTTAATTAGAAATATGTGATCAAAACATTAGTTGTCGGAACTACACGATGTTTTTTTAACTACAAAATTTCGTTTGATGTAAATTAATTAAGTGCTAAGACAAATATTGAATTTGTGTTAACAAAATTAAATTTCCGGTAAATTACATGCGAATGTACGTCTTAGAGTACATGCCGTAAATGTTGAAAGAATGAGTCACACCTTGCGGTTAACCCTGCTACGACTTTTTTCAACGCGATGAATATATATATATATATATTATATAAATAGACAATGTATGAAAAAATACATCGGCACATTCTTATGTGCGCTAGAACACGTACTACTAAAATTCCGCTACCTTTAACTTTACTGTTACCCGCAAATTTATCCAAGTATAATTCTGATTTTCTCTCAGATCCAATTTCGGATTAGGGTTTGTTGACATTTCTGTGTCGAATTCGTATAGATTGACTTTTCGTTTCGGGTTGGGACATTCTCATTTTCGGCATTTTAGCAAGCAGTTATAGGTGGTAATTAACAAGTATTTACTCTCGGCTGATTAGTGTAATAAATGCAACAATTAAACTCGGGCGTTAATAGTACTTGTTAAACAATAATAAAATTAACAAATATACTTTGAATGAATAATCATCAGCAGAGTTGTTAATGAGCCGAGCCGAATTCAACCGACTGCATTTGATATTCACAGAAAATTCTTTTTAAAAAAAATTATTTTACTGCTCGTTAATCTGAGCATGCATATTTCTCCTATTGTTTCATTCAACATGCCGCAATATTTTTAAAGTAACTATCGAGCTAAAACGAGCTTAAGCCCTCATTGCAAAGTTCTCTCAAAATTAAAATGAGCCGAGATGGGATTAATGCTTTGGGCTAGTTGACAAGTCTGGCCATCAGATTTTCGGGTCGGGTTGAGCTCGCTAGGATTTTAGATAGTTTGGATGGGGCCCAAACTCAGACCCGATGAAAAATTTGTCTTTCATGTCATCGAAATTTTATTATAATAAAAAGCTAAAACGTGACTCGAGGCTATATTTCACCCTTCCATGCACATTTGGAGGGCTTTGAAGTTAAGTTTATATAGTAAATTTTCAGACTCTAAAGAACAGAAATTCTGTTTTTGTGGATCGTTTGGCATCTGTTTGCCTGTTTGTTTACAATCAGGAATTTTCAACAATTTAAAGATATGTCCTAACCTAAATGAGCCTTCTTATTGGTTAGCACGTTGATTACTTACAACAAGGCCAGGTCATTTGCAGCAACGAATGAAAAAAAGAGGCGAAGAATAAAATACTTTTACCGCTCAAAAATTAGACAGCAACCTATATTTCATAAATAGTTTCAAACATTAATAACTTGTAGTTGATTTTATAGTTATTTATATATTAATGGAATTATTTAAGAACAGCAATAAATTAACAGTCTACTTTTCACATTTGAAGAGTACAAAAATGTTTTTCCAGGCCTATAATTTCTACTGCTATTTTAAGTATCGCATTTGAAAAAACCACGCTTCCTATTTAAACACTATGTCAGGGCTGGGTTTTAAGAACGCTATTTTTCATATTATAACATTCATTGATTTAACTGCAAAGAAAGAATTCTTACGAATGTCATTTGAATGTTTTTGTATAGTAAATGTGTATATGGCGCTAAATGACTAAACTTATAACAGATTGCGTTTGATTAAATGAAAGATGGGACGACAATAAAACTAAGTTTTATTCAAGAAATTGAGATATATCAATTAAATGTAATACTTCATTTTATTCGAAATCGTTTTTTGAAAAGTAGTCGCTAAATCGCAATCAAAGTAACAGTGACATAAAATTAAACAATTGTCTCATTTGTAAACTTTAATTATCGTTGAATAATGTTGCATGGACATTAAACATAGAGGTTTTCAGTTAAAAATATTCTATTTAAAAAGCATTAAAAATATTTTGGCAGTATTTGATCACTCCTGAACAGGGAATAACCCAAATCTGATGTCTTCCCACAAAATATATCACATCACTGGCACTTTTCCACATGTCAAAAATATTCTGGACATACTCAAATATGATATTTATTATTTGATTATATATTAATATATAATGCAATTTCTGATTGGAATATATACATGTCATTTGCTCAGAGGGGATAACTCAACTTATGGGTGCAGCTATGACCTTCAACGGATTAACCAAAACAAACTAATTATATTTTATGCAATTTTTGAGGTTGACTTTTTATTAAAATCTTAATATCTCCAATAAACTTGAATTTCATGCGCTAAGACGCAATGTTTACTTAGTAAACCAACATTTATTATTCTTAAACGTTCATTTTAGAAGCAGTAAATATATATTCTGTTCATATATTAACAATGTGATACTGGCAGGCACACGATATCTAATAAGACAATTTCACACGGTCCTCACAACGATATAAGAAATAAAATTTGTGAGGCGTCTATTTAATAAGGTCATCGTCTAAAATAATACCACATTTGCAAAATAAAACTTATTCATACTTCGAATCTGAGACAACTGTAATAATTTTCCATATAGATAAACAGCTGTTGCATCTAATTGACGGCAATTTACTCGTCCATCCACAACACATAGCACATATTTAAAAATAATTGTAACAGGCTCATTCTTAAGTAATAATTCCTTATATAATATGGTTCCTTTAACATAATAGTTAAATTATAAAATTATTATCTATTCAGTTTCTCACTCTCTACGAAGAAAATGGCAAATTTTAAAAAACATTTGTATTTTTTTCAAACCAAACGACTTCGGTGCGATTCGTTTATAGACTTCACGAAATAGAACCGAAACTGCTGCCGTTTCCTCTATTTCAAAAATGACAACAGGTGTGCAGCCACATTGCACGAGGCCCATGCATTCAAAAAATGTTGTAACATTGCCCCACTAAAAACAATCACTGTATTTACACTAACAATATCTTATATTCTATTAGTATAATCAGTGGCACAGGATATGGATTTGGCCACCATTGTTAAGTGAAAACTAGGATTTTCATGTAAATAACCCGGACGAGATAGCGTTGATATATAACCTGAATTAAAATTGATTAATTTTTATACACTGCCAAAAATAACTTTTAAATTTTATTTGTTTATAAATGAATGGAAACAAACTTATTGCATTTCACATGAATTTTGCGATAAACACATGATCACTGTGTAAACAAGATAACTAAGTGCAGCATCATTTTTGAAATGAAACGAATCCATGCACTACTTAAACCAAATCCAAAGTGCACTGCATGCTAATTGAGGATAGTTTCGAAGAAAAGAAATTTTCTCATTTGCAAGGATCATATTAATAACTAAAAACTAAATTAATCTGTTTAATTAAAATTTCTACACCAATGAACATATCCTAAAGGCTTAGAAAATGATATTTAGAAAATATGATGCAAGAGTTAATAAAAAAAATTTATGGAGTTAGGCAACTTAACTTTGAATTTTGTGCTGGAGTGAATGTAAATCTTAGAATTACGAAGTACATCAAGTTTACGAATTCTATTCAAAAACTGTGTTCAAAAATCGAAAAACAAAATGACCCATAAATTAATGAATGTTGTGTCCCAGTTAATATTATATGCGATCCACTAACCCAATTTGATACAGAGATGAACTAGATTCAGTTTTTTTCAATGTTCAAAATATCTCAAAATAATAAACTACTATTTGCAATAGACCTAAGAAAATTCATTTTAAAAAATCCATTTAATCATAAGAAGTACTGGAAATCGAGATCGATTGCGAATATTAATAGAGAACACTTTTTTGTTCAAATAAAATTTGAAATATTGATACACCCCTACCAAGACCCGAAATAGCTGTGCTATTATAATATATTTAAGTTATTTCAAATTGTGCTAATATGACCTGACACGACCAGATCAAGTGTTGCAACTAAGATAGACATGCTATCGTTTATAAAAAATCAGTAAAAAAGATCACCCAAGACCTTGGTAGGTGTCTAAATGAGGTTGGAAAACACTACCGTGAATATAATAATCAAAGTGCACAGAAGAATTCAATCCGAGGAAAAATTTGTCAATTAAAATTCATGTTTCTTTCTACAACTTTAAAACGAATTGTTTAATACAACAAAGGAGTCGACGAGACAACTTATTTCCGTTCGATTCTTAAGAAACAGAATATTTATTGACTAATTAAAGTCATCAAGCATCAACGACTAGGCAATTGCATTCGTAGGTATCAACGTTGCAGCCAAGAGAAAAGCCATGATGATAGAAGGAAGGTTAAAGATTAAATATTCAAAAGTTCAGGATAAAGCAACGTAGAAAATTATAATGACCATGGCGCACTAATTCACCCAAATTAAAAACAATTGAGTAATAATGTTATTATAGCCATAGACCCAACAAAAGATGACACGTTTGCTGTTTTTGGATAAGCAATGTCGCACATTTGTATTGATGAACAAAGTTAAATGGATACAGAAATTGTTTCTATTACACTGTTCCAGTCCTACCTGACTAATCGCCACCAGTGTGTCAAAATCAACTCGTCTATCTCTTCTCCTGTCCCCGTTACTAGTGGTGCCCCTCAAGGCTCAGTGTTTGCTGTTCTTTTCTTCCTCGTTGCCATTAACGACCTCCCTCATTCTGTTCTCAACTCGTCTTGCCTGTTGTATGTCGATGACACTGCGATTTTTGATTTTGGTTGGTCTTTTGCGTCGAACATTTTTTCTGATCTTGAGCACTTGTCTACTTGGTCCTCTGTCAACCATCTCGATTTTAGCACTACCAAGACATGTGGTATTTCCTTTTCTGTGGCTCCCCCTTCTGATTTGCCTCTACCTGTGAACTTTGCGCCTCATCACACTCATCTTGGAGTTCAACTTGCTGCAAACTTAAATTGGACTGGACATGTGTCTTAGTGTCTCCGCAAAGCTAATTCCTCACTATTTGCCCTTTTCCGTAATGTTCCTTTTAATACCTCGTCCGCTGTGAAACTCTCTTTGTTCAAGTCCATTCCTCGCGCCATTCTTCTCTACGCGTCTCCTTGTTGGTGGCCTTCTCGTGCTTTGTTCCACTCCATGGAACGTTTCCAGAAACGCGCTTTCAAATGGATTTCCTCTTTGGACTATAAAGACGCTCTGCTGAAATTCTCCACTCTCCCGCTGTCACTCTACTTCCATGCCTGTGATCTCCTTCTGTTCAATCGACTACTGACTCGCAAATTGGATCTTGATCCTTTTGATTTCATTAAGTTCTCCAATTCCTGCTGCACTCGCTCTGATGATGTTGTCACCTTCTCCATTCGTCGTACAAAGAAACATCGCACCCTTCACTCGTTTTTCAATCGTGCTTGTACTGCTGCTAATTACATCTTGACTCGCAACCCTCCAACAGCGATTGATTTCTTTTCCCCACCACCGAGCTTCAAGAAATCTTTGATGGCTTTCCTCTTTGCTGAGCCCTTCTCCGACTTCGCCTACTCTTCCATTTGCTCCTATTTCATCTCCTGCGACTGTCCTCGCTGCCGTAAAACTTGACTTGTTTTTATTTTCTTGTTGTGTATGCCTTCAGCGGCTAAATAAAGTCATTGATTATTATTATTACAATAACAAAGATGAGCGAAATAGGGCATTTCTACTTTAACAATTAAATTACAAATGAATTATTTTGCTTTAGGATACGAATCCAATTTTAATGAAGTTATTGAGGCTATACGTGTAATATATATATATATATATATATATATATATTATGGCGTTAAATAACACCTAGGAAAAGAAATGATGTAGGTTTAATAACACAAAAGGAGATAGTTTATTAAAACATACCAATGTTTGAATTGTAGTCAAAAGATTCATCCATTGTTAATCTAAAAGTAAAAACTCATTAAATAAATTGAAACCAATTTTAAAGAATAAGCGCTTTTATAAAAAATACTTCAATAAACGAACTATTCAATTAAATCGTCATGGTCGAAGAAGCAACTCGCTTAGTCGCTGATCAATTCTCATCATGTAGCATTATATGAACACATTTTTAGCAAGCATGCATTTTAACACGTAATTTCGAAGTGCTGTCTAGAGCCCGTTACAAATTTCAGTAAAATGCCTTTATACATCCTTGAGTATGTAGTCGCACTAGACTTAAAAATAAACTAAACGATACCGAAAATTGATTGCAACAGAAAATCAATGGAAGAAAATATAGGAAAACCATCCTATTTACGGTATAGTTATTTTGGAAACAAAACAGGTGTCCTATATTCTTAATCAATGCAACAAATATTTCAATGTTAAATTTACGTAAATAATGATTTACAAAATGAGGCCAATCTGCAAATGATTTTAAAGGGTGAAAAGAAAATAACTTTCGACAAAGCACAGGATAAATGGATGCAATGAAATCGTACTTAAAGCTTTGAGCATTAATTAGAAGGCATAATAAAGTAGTGAGGCATAAATAAAACAAAAGGAAGCTATTTAAATTCAAATTTCTTTACGAAACAATAAAACAACTACATAATTTAAAACAGGCAATTAGCATTTGGTGACCACAGCAGCTGTTTATTGCCGCTAAAAAATTATTTTAAGTGAAATGAAATATGATGCAATAGGTATGTGAAATTTCTAAACAAAAAATGAAAAATTATCTTGTTAATAAATAATCCATCAACACATACATGTAAATATTAATGTCTAAACAAAAATGACATGACACTCCTAATGAAATGCGCCTTTATTGAAAGAAAGATTTCAAGATATTTGAAATGCTTCAATTACAAATCAAATATTAAATTATAGAGGAATAAAATATGTATCAAATGAGGGGTATACATACTAAATTATTATATATAGGTGTAAAAAATAGAAAAGTTTTAATACTATGAACTTTTATCCACTGCTGGTATAAACTGATACGACAGCAAAATTACTTTAGTGATCACAAATAGTCGTAGTTGAACAGCTGTAAGCTTAACAGGTCATATGTCGACAACTACCTGTGTATATTGTTTTAAACCCCCTACAAAATATATGAATAATTTATAAGCGTTAAGTACACATTTGCGTCTTAGACCTCCTAACATGATGATATACATGTACATTCAATTGTATTCTTAAACTAAAATATGCTGATATAAAGTATTTAAATATCAAACTCTCATTGTCTACGTATTAAGCTATTAAGAACTCTTAGACAATACTCAACAAAACTACAAGTGAACTTTCCTTTGTGGTTTCTATTTTAATTGCCAACTACTAAAATATTTTGCGACAAGTTTATGCGCATTATACTTTTAGTGCCAATAGAAAAATATATTTTTAGAAAAGATAGACTTAAAATATAATGACTATGATTTAAGTATTTTTATTAGATTTGTAGTTTCAATATTGTCACACTTTGAGCACGAAGATTTCTTGATCCACAGATTTTGTTTTAGAAAAATTCGCTTTTTCAATTTGTGAATATATTCTTTTTCCAGGTTGACTTTGCAACACCAATATTTTAAATATACTTTCAGACAGCACTTTCATGGCTATATTTTTTGCACTTATCTATTCGTTTACATGCCATTTAGCATCAATGTAATGTTAAATTACGAAAAATAATAATTTCTGATTCAATAATGCAGAAAGACTAAATCACTTTAGATTTCTCAATTCATTATGACACTTTCGTGAATCAATTTGAACATACTTAAGTTAGTAAAAACTAATTCGATTTGTAAAGCTAAACTGTTGAAATGTATTGATTGAAAGTAATTTTCTATCAAAAATTCAGTGGAAAAGGATAATGCGTTAGAAAATTGCGCTAATTTACTTAAAAATACGTACAAGAGTACAATACAAAGATAATTTCTAGGCTTTTTTACAATAACTACAAATTATTCACAGGTCATAATTCATATACAGCTAGTTAGATGCATTTCATCGATAACGAAGAAAAACAACTTTTAAAACAACGAAATCTTAGTTTTTGTTATATACATGAAACATGATAATTTAAAATATCAGAAGCACTGGTGAAATAGCGATGTCAGTAGATGATTTAAACGGGGAGTACATCATTAATAATATTTACCGTGATTCCAACTATTTAAGGCTATTGTTGATAATTTAAAACGTGGAGATGGAATCCCATAAATAGAATTCAAAAGACCAACAAATACACGATCCCTGACCATGTAAGATTGAAATGTGTAACCTTACTGAGTATATTTAAAATGCACACAGCGGAAGTAGTTTTCAAGTGAATATCAGATTAAAATAAAATGTGTTGGTCTATGCATAAAAAATGCCTTTGAATGCATCAAAATTAGACATATCATTCGGTTAACAAGCCATACCAAACAGATGCAACATCAATGATTAGAATATATAAATATTGAGGAAACATTGTATGCGATTTAATGTTTCCCCACGGTAATTTCAAGAGATTTATTTATAACTGCATTGAAATTTACAATAGTACAATGAGTATATGAAACCTTTTTAAAAATTCAAAAGTAAGAACCTGTAAATATTTTCCGACATAATATAACAACGGTATAACAACATTTCTATATCTAAATGTTTTCTAAACAAATGGCCCAAACTATTAACGGGAAAGTCACCAAACATGTATTAAAATTAGATTTTTTCGTTGATTGTAAACCAAATTAGTTTTGAAATCTCTGTAGTAATGAGTTTTAAATAAAAATATTTTGACATCTTATTTGCAAAAGAAAACTAACAAATTTTGCAGTCCCAATAGTGTGGTCATTAAATTACCTAGTTCTGGGTTAAAGACATGATCGAGCATAAGAGAAAAACGTTTTCGTCTTCATGATAAATAATACGAAATTTCAAATGCACCATGTTTAGATGTCTAGAACCTCTAGCACTATTGCTTGATTGTGAAGATAATATATCTTCTAGTTCTGGTACCAGTATACAACTTAGAATTGTCTTACTTCTGAGGACGATCACTGTGATGAAAACAGCGGCACAGAAATCAATATCCATGTCAATTTCAATTCTTGCATTTACTTATGCTGTACTACCTGATACTACTGGATCCTACAAAAAATTAATAATGCTGAAACTATTGCAATGGTCGTGATCTATACCTGGTATTCATGCATTATTTAATATTTGCCGATTTTGAGAAAAAGCAAATGCATCATCCCCAAAAAGACGTTGTAAACATGAAGCGCTTCAGCATCTTAAAAATTTATAATATGCTGAAATTCTTGAGAAAACTTCGACGGGCCAAAATAGCCTTCCCCATTCTACCGAAAAAAGCCCAATTATTACTGATATTTAATATTTTCTTTTACAAATAGTGAAATCCCAATGTTTCTAATAAGCATCGAATTCAAACCACTGCCAAAAGTAGACTTCAAAAGAACCATCAGAATTCCACCAAATGTGTTACATTGGTGCTGGCAAGAAACAGATTGATAGTAAAGCGATACTTGTATCCTGTTGTACAAAAGAAAATTTTTCGTGTAATTTCCACAAGTAGAGCCCGACTAGAAGAATGAGGCATGTTACTAAGAGATTCTTTGGAGGGGACTTTGAAACTATCCGCAATTTGGGGGATGCAGGCAATTATGCTAGTTTTGTCCTCACAAAATCAAAGAAATGTCTGACCAACAATCCAGGGTGGGAAAATCTCTGTTCCGTAAATAGCTGTATCAACGGTATATCAACAGCTATTCCAGACATTGCTACCCCCAAATTAAACCCATTACTAGTGTTTACGAAGAGCAGTCATTCAGGGTTGATGTGCGAAAATCGCTAAAGCTTTAAATTGCTCATTTCATGTCTACACAAATTTGTTGGTTTCATCATTAATGCATATAAATTCATGTTTCAACCGGTGTCAGTCAAAGTGTTCGAAATCAATATAGCGTTCATAAACAAAAACTTAATACCTAAAATTTTTGATTTTATTAACAATCAAATACCTTAAATATTATATGAATACCTTATTTTAATAAGGAAGATTCACAAAATTTAATTTTTTTGAAATACTCTTATTTTGGCCTGAAAATCATGAAAAATGGGTGCTAGACATAATTTTTTGTATATTTAGAGAAAATTCAGGTTTTGTTGGCTAATCCTATTACATATTTGCTATGGGTTTGACGTCATTACTGCTGTTCACAGTTTCATAGTATATGTTCAAATACAGCCATGATGTATTTACTCTTGGTTCCTTAATGTACTAAGCAATAAAAAAACAAGAGCTCTTTGGTTTCAAGCCGCTCGACGTTGCGATACCAAAACCCCCCTCGTATTCTCTGTTTGCTTGTCAGGAGCACTTTGATCTTCCTAGAGATGTTAAAAATTATAAAGAAATATTGTACAATACATAACAACGAAAAGTTTTAAACGATGGGGTAATGCCGCGGTTTTTTGCCTGCCAATCAAAATCGCTAAAAATGAGACAAACGTGCAAAAAGTGTGAAGTAGAAGAAATTTTTAAGTGCCTCAGTTGCAAGTGCTTCTAACAGCTGAAAAAATATGACAAAAATGCTATAAGTATTGTATTCCTGAATTTTTTGTTAATAATGCATACAATCGCGATAAATTTGCGAAGATGATTAAAATATGAATTGCAAAATATTGTTATAAACTAAAAGTTGATTTTATTTTATCTTGTGTAAATTATGATATTTAAAAAAATTAATGTCTTTTACAGGGCTTCGAACACTGATATAAACCTCTTCAACTTTCGTTTTGCATAAGCCCCCTATTCCAAATGACCATAAAATTTGCACTAGTTAAGATAGATATTGGAACAAACGTTATCCGTTACGGAAGCAAAAAAGCTTATTAAAAAAGTAAAAAACAGTATTACAGTGAAAAGTTGGAAAAATCTCTCAAGAATCCACGTAAGTTTTATAGAGAACTGGACAAAATAACTGGAAGTGTGAAAATGAAACAATGAATTTTATGTGACAGAACCCACAAATGTTGCAAATTTGGTTAACTCTGCTTTTGCCTCTATAGGTGAAAATATAGACAAATCAGTCCCAACTGCAAAAAATAAGACTTCCTATCTTGAACAAATAGAGTGGAATGATCAAAATATGTTTCTTTTCCCCACCTATAACACAGAAGTTTTAAATATTTTGTGTAACCTCAAATTGAGAAAATCGGTAGAGTATGATAGAATTTCTACAGAAATTTTACGTTTGTGTTACGATTGTATTGTACCTATTCTGGTTCCATAAAGGAAGGAGTTTTTCCCGAACCTCTAAAAATTGCAAAAGTTACATCGCTTTACAAATCAGGTAAAAAGATAGATGCAGAATGATTATCGATTAATTTCCATAGTACCGGTAATCAGTAAAATATCTGAACGTATATTTTTTGATAGATTTTATCGATTTTTCAGTAAGAAAAAATTATTGTACAATAAGAAATTTGGATTAAAAGATATTTGACACGATAACAACTCAATGTTCACGTCTATTTTGCTAGGTCTGAGCAAAGCTTTTGATACAATTAATCATTCAATATTATTAAAAAGTTGGAAAGGTATGGTGTTCGGGGAATATGCTTGAATTGGTTCATTTGTTATTTGAAGAATAGGAAGTAGTTTTTAAAAATACAATATGCTGAAAGTGAATTAGCAAAATATTTTGCGGTGTTCCTCAAGGTTCTATACTTGGGCCGCTTCTGTTAATAATATACATTAATGACTTACCGAATTCCTGTAAAAACATTCTACCGTATTTATTTGCGGATGTTAAAAACTGTGTGTATAAGCAAAACAAACTTTCTTTGAATATATCAAAAACTCAAAAAAATCAAATCATGTAAAATATTTAGGAGTTATTATAGACAAGCGGCTTAATTTTCAGGAGCATGTAAGCTATATTAAAGCAAAACTGTGAAAACACATTTATACCTTAAAAATGCTAAAATCGATTGTTTCGAAAAACGTTCTTCTTAAATATTATAACACTTATGTGAATCCATCTATTTTGTACGGATTACAAATTTATGGATGTACAACAAAAATAAATTTGGAACCTATTCATAAAATCCCAAAAAAATTTCTCCGAATTATTTTTGGTAAGAAGCGCGATTATCCTTCTCGTAAACTTTTTGAGGAAAGTAAAATATTATCCGCTTATGAGCTCTATTCTTTTGAACTTATCAAATTCAGTTTGATAGCAATATATCGAAGGATTGAATCAGCTTTTCTAACCAGGAATTCACAAAAAGGCCTTGTACCTACGTGAAAATGGGAAAATAACAATCAGAAGAATTCTCTTAGATTAAGGGGTAAAAAAGAAAGTACACTACTTGCTGAAACGGGACTTTATCCTTCCACATGTTTCTCAGCAAGATCATAATTCTTCCATAAATCTTAATGAAAAACTTAAATTTGTTGTCACAAACGAAAATGTATCAGATCTGATTTTTTAAGCTTGCTTAAATAGGTACTCAAGGTAAGGGCCTATTGCCTATAGGAGGATCCTTCTGATGCATACTTTTATGCATCAGAAAAATACATTCTATTCTATTCTATATACTTCAGCTACCATAATCTGTTTCCTGCAACTTCACAATTGAAGAGAATCAAGAGCAGGTTACTCTTAATAAGAAACATTTATTTTTCTAATTCTTATATTTTCTATTTCATATTTAATATGCTTCAAGTATGTTGCAAGAATTTACAATTGAACATGGAAAAATTATGGGGTGATACTGGTTAACACGAACACTAAAATAAAATAAAAATTTAAAATCAATAAAACGTAAAAATATTGGTACAAAAATTAATAAAAATGTCATTTAATTACTAAATATACATTATTACTCAAAAGAATCATCTCCAAATATTTCTGAAAAAAATATAAAATCGATTCCGAAAAATTAATACTGTGTCTATAAAAGGATAATATGTAATTTCGGGCAATTTCAATCCGATTTGTTAAAGTAAAATACCGATTTGACAAATTTGAACTGTATAACAAAAATTTATTATTTAGTCATATATTTGTCAGTGTCAAGTGATAGTGATGAAATTGCAAAACAATTTAGAACATATAATAAAAAATCCGTTAAATGACATATGAACTTACATATAAATTGTAGATACAATTTTTAGGATTACAAAAATTGGAAATATTGGAAAACAAATTAAAGAAACTTGAAATCATTGAAAATTCTGAACTCAAGTTTCACTGAAAAACTCTGTCTGTCTTTGAAACAGGGCTTTTGAGTACTTGGAATGTTAAGAATTTGAACTCAAATAAGCTTGACTAGAAAACTTGAAAGCGAACTTTAACTCAATACCATAAAAATTGAAATATTTTGAAATGCAGTTTTTTTATCATTTGAAAATAATGATTTTTAGGCTTACAAAGCTCAAAATAATTGTAAATATAATTATATTTTAGTCAAAAAAATGCAAAAATTGAAAAAACTTAATTGAGCTTCAACTTTTTCAAAAAAAAATACTTGAACAAACACACCTAATGCAAAAAACTCCAACTCAGATCAGTAGATTGAACTTGACTAAAAAAACTGGGAAGAGAAATCATCAAGCCTTGAACATACACCTGATTGATAATCCACATGAAAATGCGGCAAAAAATTTCTTTATAATTTGAAAGATTTATTTTTAGCATAGAATCAAATTTTGAATTTTCAAAAAATACTAAAACTCAAACTTAAAACACAAAAACTCAAACTTTGTTTCAATAACTTCAACTTCACCTGAAAACCACTGCACACACAAGAGTTATTTTAGAAATTAGAGAAAATGGAAAAGAAAATTCTTACAATTATAAATTATATATACGATAATCTAAGAAAAATACATAATTATAATATATTTCAATGAGAGTTCTTGATCATAGAACAATTTTTTAAATTGGAAAATTCACTATTAAGCTTTTCAAGACCCAACTGGTATTAACACTAGAATACACAAACTGGTCTTTTTAACCTTTCGTCTTGTAAAAATTTTCAGTTGAACTATTTGATTTCAAATTTTCTTACAATTATTTTATTTTTATGCAATTATTATGCAACTTTCATTGAATTTTAACTGTATTTTTATGTGAATACATACAATACCCATTCTGGTCCTTTTGACTGGTAAGTGTTGTGAGCATTCAAAACACTTAAAAGACCCGCTTTATTGTAAGAATTACAATGGAACTAACTTTATACCATCTTCTTGGTAATGCACAGCAATTCTCATCATTGAATGTTCTTAAACATTTCACCAATCTTGATCCAGAGAAATCATAAGAGGATGATGATTCCATGGATTCTGATGGCATTATATTTGAAAATCNTACAATTGAACATGGAAAAATTATGGGGTGATACTGGTTAACACGAACACTAAATTATCATAGTAACCATTCAATAGCATAACTAAAATAAAAATTTAAAATCAATAAAACGTANCCACTGCACACACAAGAGTTATTTTAGAAATTAGAGAAAATGGAAAAGAAAATTCTTACAATTATAAATTATATATACGATAATCTAAGAAAAATACATAATTATAATATATTTCAATGAGAGTTCTTGATCATAGAACAATTTTTTAAATTGGAAAATTCACTATTAAGCTTTTCAAGACCCAACTGGTATTAACACTAGAATACACAAACTGGTCTTTTTAACCTTTCGTCTTGTAAAAATTTTCAGTTGAACTATTTGATTTCAAATTTTCTTACAATTATTTTATTTTTATGCAATTATTATGCAACTTTCATTGAATTTTAACTGTATTTTTATGTGAATACATACAATACCCATTCTGGTCCTTTTGACTGGTAAGTGTTGTGAGCATTCAAAACACTTAAAAGACCCGCTTTATTGTAAGAATTACAATGGAACTAACTTTATACCATCTTCTTGGTAATGCACAGCAATTCTCATCATTGAATGTTCTTAAACATTTCACCAATCTTGATCCAGAGAAATCATAAGAGGATGATGATTCCATGGATTCTGATGGCATTATATTTGAAAATCTTATTGAAAATGATGATTTAAAATTGTAGTTCAATATATGAACCAATATTAGACTTCATTGCTAAATATGACACTATTTTGGGAATTAAAACATGGAATTGCAGTTGGAATAATGTAAATTCTGGTCAACATGATATCATTATGATCTCACCAGAAATTTAACTATCAACAAAATGAACATTATCTAATCTGATTATTGCATGAAGAATCATCTTTACTGATTTTATGGTAATAAAAAATCAATATACCATAATTGTTAAATCAAAGCTTTCAAAACCAATATTAGGCTCATCAATATGTGAAATTGAAGAATTTATTGGTTTTGTTTATCTTAGAGCTATTCTTGGACTGAGGCTTGTGTCAGTTCACACCCTTTGATGAAAAGAATTTGGTATTGCTCTCATAAAATATGCTGTCAAGAAATCAATTTTGGTGTAATAACTTTCCCTTGATTTGATTGTACTTTACATAGATCATCTTGGATACACTCTATTAAATTCCATGCAACTGAAGAAAAATTTCAAGATTTTACAACAAATTGCATCATATTGCATATAAAACTCATGAATTGAAAACTCACTGTTCTTACAGATATTTAATTTGTCTAAAAGTAGTGATTTACAAAGATGTAAACCAAAATATTGTCTAAATCAAATACCTTATCCTGACTCACATGATTCAGATGAATGCAATTTTCTGATTTTTTAGCTCCCATGATTCTCAAAATTGGATAAATTTGGATTCTATAGGGTATTTTGCAATAAATATGTGTGAAGCAATCATAAGCTAACTTTGTTTTTATATTTGTAATAGATTATTTTAGCACTGGTCATTTTGACTGGTGTTGGTTATTCTTTGTAAAAAAATTTTGCAGTAGTTCTAGAGTTAATAGAAGAATTCATTAGTGATCACTTGTAAAATAGAATTCATGAAAAGCTATTTATTAAAGATTAATGGGATATCATCCCTGAAGCCAATACAAATTATTTTTGATTTACTAATTTAGCTTTGCATATTTATAAAATGAATTATTTGTGTAAAGCAAAACTAATCTGGAATACTTTCAGAAAAGAGTTGAGGACAAAATTATTTTATGTTAATTTCAGCCACTTATCATTCCCATAAATTTGTAGTAATCTACTTTTGATTACTTAAATCTTTATTAAAATTTATATATATTGTTTTGTTGAAAACTTTCCTGAAATGTTTTTAATATTGTATCCTATATCATTAGTAAATTGTTTTGTAGAAACTCTTTGTAGTCTCTCTAGTGATTGTTAATTAATGATGCAAGTCATAATCAAGTATTGATATATTAAGTCTTTATATTAATTAACTAATCCAGACTAATGGGATTGTAAGGAAGCAAAATTCTTAGTATCATGAAGGATGCTTCTAATGGCTTTCAGTAGTTGTCATCAGCAAAGTTACTAGGCATAGAATTTTTTATATGAAAGGCTTGTTAATTAATTCATCTTTACATTTAGCTGACTTGTTAATTGTTGTATTAAAGTCTTTTATAATATTGTAAAATTTTGCTACTTTAACTAAATTGTGATTATTAAACAACAAATATAAATTACTTATTAAAAATAATTATATTTCATTATCTTTCATTAATTTAAACTCTCATACATTTTTAGCTGCTAAATAAATTATGTTTAAAGTTATTTAATCTTTAATCATTTAATTTCCTTGAAATTCATTTTTGGAGTCACCTAAATAAATTATTTAAGCCAATTTATCTATAAACCATTAAAAGAATTTATATACAAAAATAAATCATATAAGCATTAAGTAATTACCAAATCTGTCAAGATACCATATAATAATCTTGGTCATCACCCAAGTTTTGGGATTGCTACATAAACAAAAATTTTAAGAAATAGATGTTACATGAACAAAACAAAATCACATTTCAAACTAAGTAACAGGGTAAATATATAATAAAGTAAATTCTTTGATTAGAAACATCTAGCTGAAACATAAAGGTTTGTACTAAGTTTATGTGATCACTTATATTGTTGATCAATTTATGTTGTTATTCCAGATATGTTTTATTTTATGTGAAAAGCTCTACCTTGTAGAAGATGTGACATTACAACCACCACTTATGAGAGCAATGCTGTCTGAAGTAGAGGATGTCACAATAATGCATGATTTACATTATTCATTACATTAGAATTAAGTAGAAAAAAACATGAATATTTAATTACAAAATCCTGTAGCATGAGAAATTCAGATGATGAATTTGAAGATTTTAGGTAGCTAACTATTATTATATTGCTGTGTGGTTGTTTATCACTTCCTCCCCCCAATTTCATTTCTGATCACATGCAGAATTTATAACCATTAGTGAAATAATTTCAATGAAATTGTAATTATACATCTGGGTTTGACTATTTATTAATGTAGGTTAGATCATTGAAATATGGACTTCCAACAAATATATAGAAACAAGTGTCATAATTACAATCATTGATGTTTTCATTTGCATTTATTAAACATTTAGCAGTCCATCAAAACTCTGTTTAATTTGAAGTAGAAATTTAATTATCTTATTTCATTTTGAAGTTTGTACTTTATTGTAAAAGGTAGCTATAGCTTTAACATTTATTTTTTCTTTTGCTAATTTCATATTATATCATCAGGGAGTATTAGCTTGATGATTAAAAATCCATTAATTGTAAAATTTGATTTATTTCAAATATGAATTGTGAAAAACTGAATTTATCTGTTAACTTTTTTCAAATAGTCAAGGACAATAAAAGCCTAGTTCTGTCCTGACAGAAAATGTGAGCATGCAAATTACCTATATACACATTATTATCTATCTCAATAAACCATCTCAGTTGTTCTCTTATCTCTCAACACTTGTAATAATAGCATGTAATTACCATGCATTAATGCTAGTCAATGGCATAATTTAATAACAGTGTAATAAATTGTTTATTATATCTACAAGTAGCCATATCCATACCCTAATGTGGTCTATGATTTGGGCTACCTTTGTCAAGGAACAAGTTGTTGTCCCAGGATCAAAGGAGTGACTGCCAAATTGTTACTGGAAACTTAAGCAATTATGGTAACCATCAGGTTAAAATATTATCAAAAGGTAGAGAAAAAGCAAACACAGTTTTGGTGAAGAACAATAAATTTCAAATCCTCAAAATTAGTTTCTCATTATTCATACAAAGTAAGAATAACTACCTGGTTGTTGTTTACAAATTCAAACATTTGATTTCCTCACAAATTTAATTGAGCAATTACACATATAACACAGTTTGAGGGGACAATACTATTAGTTCATAAAAACTGCTCTTGAAATTAAACAAAATAAATCCTATGTCATAGTGACATCACCATGATTAAGGTAGATCAAAAATAGCCAAATAAATATAAATAAATAAAATATTTACCAAAGTCCCTGAGTTACTATACACGCCCCCTTGCTCACATTTATTTGTGGTAAGAGTTGGAGAGTTGGCCTGGAAACTAGCTTCTGAGTTTCTTCAATCACCTTGAATCTGAGTATGTCATCCCAACTGATTATCTCTGCATATTAGGGTCTCTTTGTCACCTGTGTGAAGACTTCTCTTTGCATGACTACCTCATCCTTTAAACAAAAGAACTGGAGACTTGGCAAGTGTGAATTGATCAGGGCAATTTTGATGGAGGTTATTAAGTCTTTGAGTAAAACTATTGAAAAATCATTTATACAGTTGAAAACCTTTAAGTGCAACCATTAGAGTCATGAGAGCATCCATATCTGAGGTATGTGCATTGCTTGTGCTAATTATGTTATCAGGGTAAAAGTGAACAAATACCTCGTCAAATGACGCCACTTGAGTCACATTGTCAACAAACAGTGAGCAGAACTCAGTAACTTTTTGAAGCATCATCTTCTTTGGATTGGAAATGTCTGCATGTAGCATCCCAGATAACAATTTAAGGGCTAAGCAATGTTGTTTGGGGTTGTTATGTGGTTGTTTTATGTGTCAGAAACAATGTTGTTTTAATGTTGAAATGGTACCATTTCATTGGTCAAAACAATGTTGCTTCAACAATGTCACATTAGGTTGCTTTTTGGTTGTTTTTTATTAATGAAACAGCAATATTTTGAGGTTGTAACAACATTGTTTTATGTTTTCACATGATTGTTTTTGCATTAATTTTATATGCAAAATTAAATTTTATATTGCTAAGCTGTTCAAACATTGCTGTTTAAACAAACACAATCCCAACAAAGGGCAAACCACAACCTTTGATATAAAGCATATTAAATACAAACATTTGTTAAAGATTTAAATGAATGTCTTGTATATAAATGATAACAATGAGCATAAAAATCTGCCAAACTTAATAAAATTTTAAAAATCTAAAATTAAGCACAATTTTGAAATAGTACTTTCTTAAGTTGTGAAAAATATCTTCTGTTCAATTGTAACTTATTTTATTTAACATTCAATATCAAGGTGTCCAAATATTCATGAATAAATTATTTTGAAAATTCACTTATCTGGTATATTATAATTTTTCACAAATTAAAAATTTCAAAAAAGGTTTTGTAAATCCTTTTTTATAAAAGGATCTAGTAATAAAAATAGCAAAGTGAGTTTTATTTGCAAGCATCTGCTCACTGATTATTTATTACTAATGTTGTTATTATGATGTTAGTGGTTGCTGCAACAACCAAAATTATGAAACAACTATAAGCAACATAAAAGCAACCAAAATTGTTATCTGAGATGGCAATGATCTCAATTCACTTCATGACATAATAGTATTGTTGAGTCACTTGGGACTTTTGCTCATTTTTATTTATTTTCAATTTATTTTCTAATTTGTAATTCTTTATATTTACATCACTGTGACTTAAACTCCTTATTTCAAGCTTGGTTTACAATGCTAAACTAATGTCCCCTCAATTTGGTGCTACATGTTTTTATTGCTCAATTGAGTTTGCAAGGGAAGCATGATTGTATGATTTTGAGTTGTAAACAAAGACAGGTAATTATTTAAGAACTATGTATAAATAGGAGCAATAATGTAGCAAATGTCAATAGAGTTTATCTTACCTAAACTGTGTTCAACTCTCTTCCACCATTATATTTTTATTGAGTTAGTTAATTTAATTATAATGATTGTGTAAGTTTACAGTGACAATTTGGGAGTTACTCTAATGTGGACTGATTTGACAAGGCAGTTAGCAGCCCAAATTGTGGACTGAATTAGGTTACAGTTACACATAGATATAATAAAACCTTCATTTGATTTCAACATGCACTAATAACATGATTACACTATGATGATATTATACTGTTGGTTAACCTGAATGAACAGCAATTATGTGCTATTAATTAGTGAGGTGAGAGATAAGAACAAAATCAAGACTTTTATATTTGTATTGAGCTAGATAATAAACTATGAGACAAATAGGATAGCACTACCCACTCAGGTAGCACTTCTCTTCAGGTAGCACTTTGGCTGGAAGCCATATGAATTGGTCATCCCAGATGTTTTCTCTCTAAACAGTTATTAGTTACATGGATGAATTACCAATGTTTGTTAGATCAATTACTGAATTATTTTTAGAATCAGGTTTGCCTTATTAAGGTTACTTCTGCAACCTTCTGCTAGTACAATGAGTTCCTTAGTGCTGCCAGAATAGCCCCAGCCACTGATTCTGGTTTTTGTTTCTATGTTATTGATCCACATGAAGTCCCCTGCAGCCTGGAAGAGGATGGGTACTCATGGGTTCATTTGTAGTATTTTATCCAGATCTTTTGTAACTGCACATGTAGGGCTTGCCCCTTCTGGAAAATGTATTTAATAGGAAGTTTTCCATTTATAAAAATGCTCTCTCTATTTCTGCCTTGAACAAGCTTGTCTTGTACTGCTTTATACTCAGGTGTTTGGCTCAGGCATTTAACTTCCACACTGATACTTATGTAATTGAGCTTATCAGTTAAGTGAGCTGAGACATTCTTTTTCCCTTTCTTCACTTTCCAGGATGGGAGGATTAGCAGTGTTTCAATGTATGGTGGTGGTATGCATAAAAGGTTGTTTCATTCCACATGGTTTTCAATGCTGTTCAATTCAACTTTCTCATGAAGGATGGCAGTTCTTATGGTGAAAGGGTAGATTATCTTCACATTTCTGATGGTATCCAAAATCTTCCTCTGAGCTTATTAATTTGACCAGTAGTGGCACTGACCTGAGCAGTGGTGCATTCTACATCCAAAGTCAGTTGTTAACTGGGTAATTGTAGAATTACTAACTCTTCCTTTGAGAATATCTCAGTAAGGCACCATTTCATTAGGCCCAGAATATCTTTGTCCTTGTTAGTTTCAATGATGTACTCTTGTATAATTAGAATCTCAGCAAATTCTTCCAGATTATGTATGATAGTGAAGATGCACTCATCCTCAGTGATGGACAACCATGGAGTTGGCTGAGGGATGCAGTAGGACCTGCAACTTTTTTGAGATTAATGTTTTTGATCAGTGCTTTTGTAGCTGGTGACAATTGTATTACTCAGGTGGCTAAAAGTTCTTCTTCTCTATAAAATTGCTCTGGGGTCTTCATTACTTGGTCCAGGATAAGTATTGGGACAATTTTTCCTTTCTTGTTGATTTGCATCAGAGTAGTTGAGCCTCTCCAGATTGAAAAATATTTCTGCTTTATTGTAGATGTCATAATGTTTTAGAAGTTCAAAGAATTGCAAGGTGGACACTGGTAACCTTTCCATTAACTTTTCAGTGCAAAGGGGGCATACTCTGAATTAAAGAAATTAAATTTGGTATTCTCTGTGGCACCCCACATATACTTCTTCAATATATCAAAGAAAACTTGCAGATCATCATTAGTGACAATCTTCCTGTGACACTGGACACCCCCACCAGTCAGGCATAATATTCCTTGAATTTTTCCATTGTACATTTTGTTTTCCTTGGTGATGTGGGAACTGGGCATTTATGAAGCAGCCAGTTTTTTAGTTTACATCCTTACAGGCAAATTGTGATATTGCGCCTTGTTTTGCCCACTTTTCCTGAGTTGATTTGTCCACAGGTAGTGGTAATTGTGGTGTTTGAGTGAGGAAAATGGATATAAGCCAGACCACCCCTCTTGAATAAATATCAGGTGTTCCAGTTTTTGAAAAAATATGATCCTTAAAGTTCTTACAATCCTGTGTTTTGTAAGAAAGGCACAGTTCACCTAGCACATGTTCTACAGATCAATGGTACTGAGAAGACAGGCTTTTGATGTAGAGTCACTTAGGGCCCTTTATTTTATTTTTATTGGCACTCTTTTTCATCAATTTGGTGCTATTCCAATTATTAATTTAGTGATTTTTATTGATATTTGTATTTTGAACTTAGGTTTCAAATTTTTTATAATTGTCCCCTCAATTAAAGTGTACATGTAAATTGCTTGTTTAATTTGTGAGGGAATTAAGTGAATTTTGTAAACAGTAAATATTTACCTTTTTCTCTGTATAAAAATAGGGAACTCATTATTGCAATTGTCAAAATAAATTTTGTTCTTGCTGGATAACATTTGCTTCTCTACTTACTTTATATTACTAACCCTTTTTGGCATTGTTATTAATATGATAGTATTTGCTTGTAAGATCCAGTGATAATGTGGGAGGAACTCCACTGTGCCTGGGGTGATAACTTGCTCCTTGACAGAATGCCATTGGTGTACATGAATATGTGGTAACTTTATGTTATTATATCTTATTACATGTGCTGAGATAACAAGAACACTGAGCAAAATTATATTGACCTAGAAAATATACTAAAGGCACACGATTATTTGGAAGGTATGGATGGTTTCTTATGATTTGGCTTCAGCATGATGCCATGTAAATTGGTTTCTAGGTGGAATGCCTTCTTGGAAATGGTTTCAGTTCATTTTTCTACAGTGAAATTGATAAACTACCAATCTTCATTTGTTTTGTTAGAGTTTAGGCTGCTCTTGGTGATGGTAATCTTTTGCAACCTTCATACTGATTGAGCTGTTAGACATGCCCTGTGATTCCACATGGTGACCCTGATGTGATACAGAACTGTTTTGTTTTTCCACTGGGTGTGAGTCAGCTGGGATGGATTTCCCCTGACTGTGATCTACTTCACCACCCATTGATGCACAACTCTACCTCATACATAATTCTACATTTTCAATTCTGTGATCCAATGCCATTACCAAGCCTCAATTCTCATTATTCTAGAATTTGGAATGATTGTTGTACCTATACCTTGCTACTGTCTGTCAGTTGCTTTTATTTCTCCTACACCATTGGATGTTTTTCCTACATTATTGGAATTGTTTTTGGAACCTTGTCTCTTACTTTATTTTCTTTTTACTTGTTTACTTATTCTTGTTACTTATGGATATGGATTTTTCTATTTCTCATAATGGGACACCCACTCAGAGTATCCCCTGTGTGAGTGTTGGCAGTCTGGACACTGCCCTTCACACTGCTGGATTTGATTCTGCAATTGCTTTACCTAAATCTACCCCTGTTAAACATATTTCTGCTATGTCAACACCCTCTGAAGTTTTTCTGCAAGAGATTCCCACTCCTGCTACCTTGTTGAACTTGTTTATTTCATATAAGCCATTGTCACCTTCTCCAGAGCTACCAACAACCAAAGTTGAACAGCTTAGAGAAGTGCTTTCCAAGCAGATTTCTCAACGCCATTCCTGTGAAGCCCACCTTGATGCCTTGCAGGCAGAGCTACAACAACAAGCTACCACAGCTTGGCAATGTGAGAGGCACTTGCTCAACTCTATTTCTGCATTAGAGATGCAAGTTCAAGAACCTACCCCATGTTCTCCACTGATCTCATCAGGAGAACCTGAGTATGTAACTTGTGCCTTCTTGGATAATGCTCTTGATGCTCTCTCTGAAAGGTTTTCACATATTATATCACAGATGTTTTCTGCTCACTTTTCTTGTGCTCTGACAGCACCTGCAATGTCCCCAGTGACGCCACCATTTGTTACCCCCATTACCTCTTTTACAGTTGGAGGCCCTACATTTACTCAGTCTGCTCCCTTGCAAGTTTCAACACCAACCACCATTGCTATGCCAGGCTCTTTTACCCTGAGCACAACAGTAGTGCCCACAGCACCTGTTAGTGTCACAGTCACCCCAACTGCTACAATCACTCCACCTCCTCTGAGTAACCCTATTGGGTCTGCAAAAACTCATGATCACCCAGTTGATTCTATCTACAGAAGCATCAGGAAGCAAATCAGCAAACATTTTCAATCAGCACTCTGTGTTGCCCAAATTTACTGGAAAGATAGACAAAATTTCACAGTCATTTGAAACAGTATAAGACTACACAAGATGCCACCACCACACAATTCCTCATGTACCTTCAAGGCCTTGCCTACAATCAGTACATGATGTTGGACAGAGAGGTCAAAACAAATTATCAATTACTCATCAGTCACTTCAAGGACCATTACAAAGCACCTTACATAAAACAGCAGTACAAGATGCTCTTATATGATCTCTCCTTCAAAAGGGAGATGATGTCAAGACCTATATTACACAGGTCAATAGACTCTTTTGCCTTAGCAAGTTGATGCCAGAATACTCGCAACATGATCTCTTTTTGTATATTTGTCAGGGATTCCCCTCCCCCATTAGGAGCCACCTCTAACTCAAATGTGATCTAGAGGATGACTTGAATTCTATTATTAAAAAGGCAATTAGCCTCATTTACATGTTGCAAAATACAATTAGCATCAAGAGAGATGCCAGTGATTTAAAGACAGGACAAACTGCCTCAAAGACACTGACCTCTTCAAGTTCTGCTATAGTGCAGAAAAAATCTGATAGCATATGACAATCAGCCCACATTTGGACTCAGAGTGGTGCAGTCATTTGTCTAGTGGCTAATGGAGATGGTTTCATTATTGAAGATCCATCAGCCAAAGTGTGTACTCCTGACACCCTGGCCAAGTCTGTCAGTCATTTAAATTAGATGGAGTGACACCTCCCAAAAACTGTGTGCATGATATCTTGGTGATTACCTCATTATTGCATACCAACATCATCCCTGCAGATGTGAATGGACTTTTAATTAATGTCACAATCAAAACAGGTGCTTCTGCTTCCACAATAAGCAACACCTGTTGCAACATGCTTTGCTTGAAGAGAGAGAATTTATCACCATCTACAGCATGCTTGTTGGATGCCTTGGGAAATACCATTTCACTGAAAGGCCAAATAAATTACCTCAAATTACAAATTCGCCAAGAATGTTTCCTAGTGGATCTAATTGTGGTAGATACTTGTAATCAGCCCTTGCTGTATGATTTTCTTGGGAAGAATGCCTGTGTAATAGACTATGGAAATAACACAATCTCAATCCACAAAAGCAAGCCACAGGAAGAGCTTACACCCATCTGTAACCAAGAAATTTTACTAACATTAGCCAAAAACAGTTTTGTGGAAGCTTGGCACTGGCAACAAGTTGCTGTCACTACTAGCTCTCCTTACAAGAGTGATGTCATGATTTCAGGACAAAGAGGGAAATGCCTTCATGTCTGGACCTCTGTCATGTCTCCCATGGAAAGACTTATGCTACCATGCTTAATAGTTCTGCTCACTCAATCCAAATGGATCCTACCAAGATTTTCATCATCACAACTCTGGTCTGACTCAAAATGAAAGCTGCTGCTTGTTTACCTGTTCTCACTGCTATTCATGACCTGAGTGAACCCAGCAATCCAGTACAGATCCCAGTAGTCAATGAGAAGACTCATTGACATCTGAGTCACCAGGAACATGATGTGCTCACTGCTCTTTTGTGCCAGCACCATGATGTGTTCAACTATGGCTTGATCAGTGTTGGTAAGGACATTTGGGAACAACATGCAATTAAAACTAAGAGTGATCACCCCATTTGTTTGCCAGTTCAGCAAGTACCAGAAAATCTATGGTCAGAATACAAAGAGATCCTCAGTGATCTAATAGAGAGCCTATTGACAAATACCTATGAAGCCTGGCAACATCCTGAAAACCACCTTTATCATGCCATATGGCCTTTTCAAGTGGAAATATATGGCCTTCAGGCTTTGTAAAGCTCTGGCTACTTTTCAGCACTATGTTATGTGGGTGTTGCAGAATGGGGCCAATGTTCTTGAACCAGGGATCACAGCATACATGGATGATATCCTTGTTGCTGGACATACATTCTCTGATCATTTGGATAACTTGGGTCACACTCTTAAAATCTTGTACAACTCTGGTCTCTAGGTCAATGGCAATAAGTGCTCACTTATTTTGCCACATGTTACCTTCTTAGGCAGGGTGATCAAGCCTGGGAGAATTTCCATAAAAAACGACACAAAAGCCCATCTCAAACACATTGAGACTCCACACTTTCACAAGGAGTTTCATTGGACCTGGGCTGAGTAAGAGGAACTGGATTTCATGAAATAAGAACTGAGGCAAATCCAGAGTTTAAATATGCCTGATTACTCCAAAGAGTTTACAGTTGATTGCAATGTGAGCTCCACCACCATCAGTGGTGTCTTAAGCCAGATCATTGATGGCCAAGAAAGCCCAGTGCATTACTTCAGCTGGAAGGTCTGAAGTGCTGAGTTAAATTATGGGACTACTAAATCCGAGATGCTAGTGCTTGTTGAGAGCCTGAAGAAGTTCTGCTTCTTCATTTTAGTTTGCCAGTTTACTGTTAACACCAATAACTCTGTACTAGCATGGCTCAAAAAATTCTCTGACAACAAGTTGAACATTTTTGCCTGGTGGCTAGAGTATTTAAATGACTTCACCTTACCATCACCCACTGTCCAAGGAGACTCCACCTTAATGCAGACTATTTTACTGCCCTTCCCAGCTATGAGCAAGATCTCAGGAAGCTGCTTGGTGATAAGACTCTTTTCAGGTTCATTCCAGCATGCAATTATGAACTTCTTCCTGAAATCAATGCTGATCAAAACAGGAAAGCAATCCTCCCCATCCTGGTGAAGGAAGAGATATCTGAAAAGGAAGTTGCTGTTCATCAATTACATGATAAGGTCCTGTTGGAAATTATTGTGAAAGTTAACAACCCAAATCACACTATAAGTGATATAGCTAAAAGATACTTCCAGAGCTACCACTGGAAAGTTACTGAAGCTGGGCTTCTTTATGCTCACAGTCAAAATAACTGGCTGGTGATTCCAGAGTATTTTAAGGGGGATCTTGTCTGGAAGATCCATGAGTGAGGTCATCTAAGAATCATCAAGACCAAGCAGAGTTTTAGCACTTGCTGATTTACTATAGGAATTCAAGCTACTGTTCAGGACGTCATAGACAAGTGCAAAGCATGCCTGCTTCAGGGCACCAGACATTTTCTGGAACAGAGAGCTGAGCTCCACCATATGGTCAACAAATGAACAAACAAAGTAGTCCATATGGACTTAGAGAAATTATTGAGAGATGAAGAAGGTTTTCAGTATCTTTTGGTCCTGATTGACCCCTTCACAAAATACACAAGGCTCATCCTGCTCAATAATACTACAGCTGAAGTCATCAGAGAAAAAGTTGTAAAGGAGTGGATATTCAAGCTCAGACCTATGGAAAGATTAGTCTCCAACCAAGGTCCTCAATTTGAGAACAACCTGATGGCCACCCTTATGAAAGAAAACTAATAAGAGAAGCTTTAGCCCAAGCTGCTGGTTGGAATTGGAGATGAGTAATAGAGGCAGTAGAGTTCTTTTATAATACTGCTGTTCACTCCACCACTAAAGTCAGCCCCTTTAAGGCTATGTTTGGCCAGGAGGCAAGCATGCTGCTATCTATAATGTTCCTGGATTACAATGAACCTACCTTGGAGAATTTTGTGAACCTGATGTTACAGGAATTTCAGGAAGTACATCTTACTATATGCCAAAATACCAACCAATCAGTTATTCACCAGAAAAGGAACTTTGATAAGAAATTGTATGACAAACTGCACAAGCATGGGGATTTCTTTTTGCCTATTTCCCTCAACAGGTTACTGACGCCAATCAGGTGTGAAAACTTGCCACTAATTGGCAAGGAACTTTCATTATATCAAAAGTATTAGATCACCACCAGTACTTACTAGATAACAGTAGAGTTGCCCATTTTCAGTGACTTAGGCAAACTATTAAAGATATACATAATGCAGTCATCAACAATAATAACAAGTTTTCCCTTGTTGATGATGGTGTAAACAAAATTGAGTATTATGACAACATTACTGAATGTGAGGAAGACGACCTTACACAGGTTGAGTATGATAATAACCTTGGTAATAGTAGCAACACTATAGCTACTCATATTTTGCCTAAATGAAAAGCTAGAAACCAGAGATATTTAGATCATTTAAATACCCAGGATTAGGACCTTAATCTTATATCTTTGTTTAGCAACCATGAAATGATCAGAAAACAATCCACCAAGCAGATGCCATGTTTGAAGATGGATGAATCCATGAGACAAAACCAGCTGAGCAAAAACATTGAGACAAATAGATGAAAGCACCTCACAAAAGTGAGAGCACCTAGCAGAGGACTCCAGCAGTAGCAGCCACCACTACAAGAAGAGACAACTCTCCCCTCAGGAGCAGACTTCCTGCAAATATGCTCAGAGACAACTCTCTGAGTGGGAGTGGACCTTGGATGACTATGCATGGAGACAACTCTCTGTGTGGGACAATGAGGAGACAATAGTGCCTTTTGCGCAAATTAGTAACATAACCCCATCCTGAGTTGACTTGAAACCCCCTCCTAGTCCTAGTCCTTCCTCCCATGATTCAACTAGCATTTGATCCAAGAAAGCAGAGGAAAGAAAAGTGAAGACATCAAAGGTTGGGGATGAGATATTACACCTGAACTTCATCACAACACAAAAGGAAGTCCGTTTGGATCAAGATAATCTATCTGAGGAAACTAAAAACAAGCTGTGATGGACATTTAACACTAAAGCACTAACTTGTTCTGTTGATGTCATTCATTTTATTATTGATGCCAAATGTAGGCCCAAGATTAATGCTATTATTTGTTATGATTTGAAAATACAATGTGGTATGGCATTACCCTATTGGCAAAGCACAGTTCACACTATGTTAAACAAAGATTTTAACCTGTCCCATCTGTGCAAATGCTGAACACTAAGAAGAAGATTAAAGAAATAGAGTGTGTTAACATCAATTTCAACAACCTGTTAATTGTTTATTTCTTTTGAGTAAATGATGTAGCATCATCCAAAAAGGCAACTAAAAGCTGAATAACGTCGAATGATTATCAATTGAAATTAATTGTAAAAAATTTAGTTAATGAACTTTAGTTTATTTTTGTAAAATGCAACTAAGATTTAATATTGGTCAAAATAAGAAACTTGTTAGCTGATCAAGAGGTAATTGACAAATTAAATTGAGCAAACTAATGCTTACGTATGAACAGCCATATTGGCAGACAAATCATTTGAATTTTAAAATCGGCAGGTACTTTTTGTAGAAATTTTATAAATAGCTTTGATTCAACCATAAGTTTGATGAACAATAAATTCTTCGGAGTTTATTTAATTTTCATTTCTACTTTATCTGGTTTGATTATTTAACTAA
>CABFPE010000213.1:831819-907859 GCA_900660155.1 Hofstenia miamia | reverse complement strand
TTTATATATATATATATATATATAAGACATGAAAGCATTATTATTTTACAATATCAAATTAGACCGCTTTAATTGTTAAATTTTATGCAAATATATATAAAGTAATCTAGTGGTTACTAAATTGTATCGAGACCGCTGTCTACTGAGAGCAGGATATAAAAACATTGGGCCATATATTTTTTAAAAAAGCAATTTTGTTAAAAATTGTTAAAATATATGTAGCAATGACATTTTTGTTGGTTTTTTTAGTCTTTTGGGATATATAACTAACTCTCTGTTCAAGGGATTTTTGTACTTACCCTTAACTAGTCAAAATTTAAACTTTTCAATTATAAGTCAAAATTGGAAATTTCGTAAGCAACTTAAAATTCTTTGCTGTTTTTTCACTTATTGCATGTTTCTAAATCATATGCCAAAAGATAAGCCAGTGCCAGCCCAAAGATCTTTAACATTGCAGGAAAAAAAGCAACTAACGTTTTACTATTGCAAAAATTTTGCGATAAAATCCTAGGATTCTGTTTTCAACATTATATGTTGAATTTTAACCAACTTAATATACATTATTTATAATAATGCGTCTAAATTAACAATATGTATATTTCAAATGGTATAAAATAATGCAAGACATAATTGTAATATGTAAATATTCTAAGACTCGATGTATAATATTGAGCAGGTTTTCGAGGCATACATGAAGCATAGCCTTTGCCCATAATCAAGGTTTTGGACAAACTGTTGTTTAAATAATTATATTTATCATCTTCACGCATTTTAGTAAGAAAAACAATGTGATTTGGCCGAAATTTGGCAACAGATTTTAATTGCAGATACCTAATTAGAGAAATACTGTTGTGCAATAAATAAAATTGCAAGTTCAATGCATAGCATAACAAATTAAAACAATGCGATTTAAACAAGAGCGCTTATAGTCAGCAATCAATCATTGTATAAGACTTTATAGATATTTATGAGTTAGTGTGAAACGTTTTTGAAATACAGACATTCAATTTTTCTATTGATAATTCGAAGTTGGAATTAAAAATTTCAAAATCCCTATAAGTTCTTTAAGACCGTGTACAAATTCTACAACTTAAAAGCTGCAATTTCGTAAGTGGTGAAGTGGCTATAGTAAATTAAACAAATTATGAAAATCATTTCTTGCAAATGAAGCAATTTTTTGCCAAAACTTCGTTAGGTAAACTAAGATCTTTGCTATGCTCATTTATTTTTAATAATCAAGATAAAAGACAATGTCATGAAAAATAATAGAATTTCGCTTAAACAAATAATTTAAGTAAAGCTTCATAATTTACTTTATTGTCTGTTAAATTTTAAATTGCAATTTTCCAGTGAATGTGAACGATGAAACTTTTTGCAATAAAAGTATATATTAAATAGTCAATATCAATGGCTACATAAATTTTGGATTTCGATTTATTAATAAAAATCACGAATGAAATTTATGAGTATTCAAATAGTTGGCTATTCTAAATAGTCTAGACTAGCTTTGATTAACCCAATTTAAGTACAGGTGGTTGCTCTTAAATTGTACTGACAGACTTAAACACACTAATTAGAGGTACTACGATAATATTGATTTTCATGAGTCACTTTATTGGTGAGCATTTTTTAGTATTAATGCTTAATCTGATTTAACCTAAGTGTAAATATACAAGACGTTGTTTTCTAATTGTGTGCTAAAATAAAAACGCGCACTTTATTCCAACAATAAACGCGCAATTTCGGGAAAGTAAGACACTAAGCAATACCAAAGCAAATTTGTAACAAGACTGTAATATTTTTTAGTCTATATTCACACTGGATGTTGAAATATTCAAAATAGTTGAAAAATAAACAGTTATGGTGGGTAACATCTTCTCTGATTCATCTGATTCTTGTTGTTTTGTAAACAGCTAACTTAATTAGAAATTATTGTTTTGTACTTAGTGTCTCTTGTGTTGTATCTTCAGGATTGCCTTTCAACTCAAATCATTCATCAAATATTTAAGGTAAACATCTTAGCAAGTATGAAAAAAGAAATTGTATGAGTGTTCCGTGAACATAAATTGAGATATATTCTTACTAAATAAGATATTATACTTGTTTTGGATGAGTGGTGCAGTCTATTGGCAATGATAATTTCCTATTAGCAGACAATAATCTAATCTACATGGAAATGGTTACATGCATGAGTGGTTCAGAACAAAGAAAATTGGATCAGATCAGTGCCCTGGTGGGTGTAATGTTGCATTGGTCTGATTCAGGGAGAAGAACCACTAATCAAATCATTGAACTTTTTCACCTATGTTACCTGAAAATTTCAAGATTTTAAATTTGGTATTTCCCATATTAAATTGTTGCTCTTCAGATAACAGGGAATCTATGAACTTGTTTGGATTGCTAATGGCAGTGAATTAGCAAGTTTTTTATAAGTCTCTAAAAATATCAAATTGGGAACAACATACCTTCACATTTTCCAGAATTTTTTTTGTAACCTTGAATGCACAGACATTCATAAGAAGGAGCTTTGTTTTTACATTGGCTATTAGCAGTATGAGAGCATATTTTAGGATTTTCAGCACATTCATTGATATCTAAATGTAAATTTCTTCATTTTATTTAGAAACAGTATTTCATAAATATAGGAATGGTAATTTGGAATATTAACAAATTCGACTAAAATTTCAGCATTCCATATAATGCAAACATATTCATCTAACCAACAATGACAATACGCACAATTTGGAAAAGGACAGTTGCTTTCACAACTTCAAAAATGTTTTAGAAGTAGCTTAATAAATTAGTAAACAGGAAATATAAAATATAATTGATTTGAAATTTTCAAACTGTATGTAACAAAAATTGTAAACATTAATTTTTCCAATAAAAAATGTTAGTAAATAATTTTGTAACAACAAACTCTCTATTATATTTGAAGCAGATAACAATAAACAACCTCATGAGAAATCCTGGATTTATCATTAATATTCACAAATGCTTAACTTCAATTTTATTAATTTATTAAAGCAACTCTTGCAATAATAATCCTTTGCAATTTGAGTAAATACGCTGGCTATTATTAACATAATAATCATAATTATGATTATGCAACATGTCTACTTTTTCATGCTCAATCTTTATTTGAATATAATTGATTAGTTTATGCACATTAAATTTTGTTCTTACTTTTGGTAATTTCTATACATTTATATATACAAATGTATGTATGTATGTTTGTATATATATATATATTTATATATATATATATATATATACTAATACAATAAATACCGCACACATATTAAAGATTTGAATCTAAAATTGTACAACGCTAGGTTTCACTATTTAACTCTTTCTTTATTGTATATTTATTATACATGTCAGAATGCGAATTGAAGAAATATTTTAAGGAAATATACCTAGCCTAAATCATTTCACAAAGAGATGTCAGTAAGCATTCTTGCTGTGATTGAACAATATCACTGTTGCATAAGACTAGCATTTTATTTTGAACAAATGACAGGAAATTAAATGAAAAACGCAGAGGTTTGAATTGCTACTACATTCTAATATTTGATTGCACATTTTGTTTAAATTTACAGTATGCTACAAACCATAAATTTCTTTGCAAATAAATATTCCTCAATAAACTTTGTTGAGAGAATACGATAAATATAGCTAATTAGTAAGCCATAGATTAATGTAAAATTACTCTTTAATATTGGAGTAAATGTGATAATGAAACAAATGCAAAACAATTAAGAAGTATGCATAAATGTATTCTCAACTAAGTAACTAAATATTAAGTATGTAAGAATTATCTTCCCAATGGTAATATTCACATTTATCTCCATATTCATTAGAGAAATTTATTTCAATATGATATTTTAATCGCAATAAATAGAAACAACTATTGCAACAATTGAAATAGACACCATGGAAACCATATTGTAACTGAAATCAGTTTCATTAGAAGTCTAAGCAAACAATGCAAATTAAGGCTTGGAAAAATATCTGAATATAATTTTGCAAATTCTAAAATTCAGAATAGCTTACCTTGACATTTGCCAGAATGTTTTCTGTAACCTTTTTTACATAGGCATTCGTAAGAGGAAGCTTTATTTTGACAATAACTGTTAGCAGTATGAGAGCATATTTGACGATTTTCAGCACATTCATCAATATCTAATGAAAAACACATTCTTATATAAAAAATCTATTATATTATAAATATAGCTATGCCAATTTGAGATATAAAACGTAGAATGATTTTTAAATAGACAGTTATATTATAAATATATATTATGAATAAGGCTACGCCAATTGGAAATATAATACTTAGCTCCATTTTAAAATAACAGTTAATCTCATATTATACAAAAAAATTTTTTAAAAAGTTGTTAAATTAGGCTCTTTATTATTGATCTAACAAAATTTGTCAAGAGAAAAAAAATTTCCATTAAATAAATTATTTATATATATATATTTAAAAAAATAAATATATATATATATATATATATATATATGGGCTATGGACTTTGTATACAAAAACATTGGGGCGTTGGATATAAAAAAACATATATACTTATATATGGGCTCTAGATACTATGGTCGAGGTCTCAGGATACTGAATAAAAATTTTTTTTGAAAAAATGAAACTCATACATGTACATAAGAAATTAGACCCAGCAATGTACATAATAAATTAGACCCGGCAATGTAAAAATCTTTGGATTAAATGAATTATTCTGGCTTTAAATCCAAAAGGGCACTGGATAGAAATCCCATAGTGTCTAGAACCCGTATATATATATAGGAAAAATTTGCCGTTGACAAATTTTGTTAGATTAGTAATAAAAAATTTATTTTAATAGATTAATAAAATGAGATCAACTGTGTTTTTCAAATTGGAGCTAAGTATTAAATTTCCAATTGACAAAGCCATATTTAATAAAACTAAATTTCATACAAAAGAAATTAGACATCTATTCCAAATGCAGAAAATCGCAAACTGAGGGTTATTGCTGTTTAAGATTACTACTACAGAGCGTGAGGTGTACAGAGAGCGAGATATACATATTGGGTTTCACAGTCTTTGAAAAATTGCAGTTAATAAGAAAAATTTTTAATGTAATTTTTCTATATGCTTTGAGTAGTGCTCTTCCTTCGCAATATTTTTTTTTTAATTTTCGTGAATTTTTAACTCACTCTTTGTACTATTGGATTTTGTACTCACCTCATTCCCTGAACGCCTATATCGACAATGTCATAGTACAGAGAGCAAGATATAAGTACATAGATTAGCATAATTCAACTTTGGATCTTCTTCACAATTGTACTCAATATATTAGATGCTTGCAATTTAATTATAATAATTATTGACTTTTATGAATAACGAGTAAAAATTGTATTTGAATTAATGGGGCAATATTATGCAATGGGATATAGAATTAAAATAATTTTTTCTCGTTTCTGTATATCGACTAGAAATAAGGGTACATCTGATTGTGAAAATTTCTTAAAACAATCCATCCTATTGCACAGCTGGATTTAAATGGATCTGCGTCTCTACACAAAAACAATTCAAAATCCTAAACATTTTTATGTTTTCAAATTTAACATTTTTTTTAATAAATAGCCAATATATATGCAGTTAATCCCCTGCACAACATTTAATAAAGAGTTCACAATATGTATTAAGAAGTCATTATTGGTGATAAATTATTTATCAATTGTATTTGAAACAAAGATACTTTAAAATTTAAGCTCTTCTTACCGGGAATGCTTCAAGTTTTAAAATATTAAAAAATGAAATTTAAGAAATGAAAATTAGCAGTACATCAAAAATATGGAATAAATACATTTATCCTGGGAATTCTCTTTCACTATCTACTATGAAGTACCTTAAAACATGAAATGCAGAATCCCTATGTTGCATAATATTAGAAAAATTATTTAAATCTATTTATGTCTTATCAATATATAAATAAATTACTACTATGTTTAATATATACGCAAAATTTATAAAAAATTGAGTAATCGTGAAAAATGATGTTGCCAGTATCATAAAATAACAAGAATAGCTTTCTGATGCAATATTGGAATAATTAGGCAATTATATTATGAAACCTAAATTATATATATATAATCTTACCTTCGCATTTACCAGAATGTTTTCTGTAGCCTTGATTACATAGGCAGTCGTAAGAGGAAGCTTTATTTTGACAATAACTATTGGCAATATGAGAGCATATCTTATGATTTTCAACACACTCATTAATATCTAAAGAAAAAATAAATGTTACTTCAAAATATTTAATATAATATTTAATATAATTTATCTAGAATGCTATTATTATCTATAGGTATTAATCACAACCTGTGCATTTTGAAATAACCATGCGAAAGCCAGTCTTGCACTTGCATTGAAAGAAAGGTGCTTTATTGATGCAAATTGTATTAGGTCCACACTTATTTGGATTCTCTTTGCATTCATTAATGTCTAAACAGAATATTAAATGTTTCACAAACCTTGATTTCAATGTATTCTGCTTTTTACTTTTTGCTGTGAACATATTAGCTAAGGCTACTGTAGACGTTACTCCTACCTGAAAACATATAATTACTAAGCATGGATTAGCCAAAATTTTGTGAGCACAAATGGAAATGTGCTAGGGTTGAAGTGTAAGGATTTGAAGTGAATTAATAATAAAAATTATAAATTATCGCAAAAATTAAAATTTACAATATTATATGAAACATTTATTCTTTATTAACAATTGTAAACAATAAGAAAAAATAAGTTTTATATTTGCTTTTCATGAGAACATTATAATACTAACAGTCTTAATAGAGAATTGACTTGTTTATATTAGAAATTGTAACCAAATATTGTAAATATTGATTAAGCTGTGTAATATAGTTGATTTAATCAATAAGATGTACATTCATTACTGAAAAAACGCAGCAAACTGTATGCCAAAAATTCGATGTTTTTAGCACATGCATAATTTCTAAAGAAAAACTAACTATATTTTCAAAATGTAAGGATCAGAGCTTATTTTTCAATAAATTTTTCAATATTTATAATGAACATAAAATGCAGAATAGGACTATTAAAAATAAAGAAATTTACAATATAAAAGGAGCATATTACATACAACCTTAGAAATGTGTATGCTAAGTTTTGTCTAAATAATTCAATTTTTGGATTTTGCCAAATACTATGTTTCATATTTACAAAAAAATAGTTCAGAGCATGAAAATCTATTGGAAACATTCCAAGCATATTTCAACTTTATTAAATAAAATCAATTAAATAAAACAACTATTCATTGTAAATCATTTATCATGATTATTTTAACAATATCTTACCTTCGCATTTATCATAATGTTTTCTGTAGCCTTGATTACATAGGCATTCGTAAGAGGAAGCTTTATATTGACAATAACTATTGGCAATCTGAAAACATATTCTACGATTTTCTGTTGACAAGTTTTGTTGCATTAAGAATAAAGAATTACATTTAATAATAGTTTACTTTAGCAACTTTTTAAAACAATTTTTTTCAAAATATGAAATAAACTGTTTTTCACAATGGAGTTAAGTATAATAAAAACTGAAGCTCATACAAAAGAAATTTGATATTTATTCCAAATATAAATAGCAAACTGCGGATTATTGATAAACACATTTATTATTGCTGCTTACATAAAACGCAAGCACTTGTACATATTGGGTTTTACAGTTTTAATAAATTGCATTTAATAAGAAATTTGTTTAGCAGTTATTGTTACAAATCAATATATTTTGGCTTCTCATTTGTGCACAATACGAAAAGCTAATTATTATTATTATAATTTCATAAAACAAGCCATCGCTTGTACAAACTTTCAAATAAGACATAAATTACCAAATCAAAAACCATTTCAAAATCCTAAAGATTTATATGGTATCAAGTTTGACGTTTTTTAATAAATAGCAAATCTACATGCAGTTAACTGCACAAAATTTTATAAAGAGTATACAATGTGTATTAAGCAGTCATTATTTGTGATAAATTATTTATCAATTGTAGTTGAAACAAAGATACTTGAAAATTAAAGCTCTTCTTCCCGGGAATGCTTCAAGTTTTAAAATATTAAAAAATGAAATTTAAGAAATGAAAATTAGCAGTACATCAAAAATATGGAATAAATACATTTATCCTGGGAATTCTCTTTCACTATCTACTATGAAGTACCTTAAAACATGAAATGCAGAATCCCTATGTTGCATAATATTAGAAAAAAATTAAAATCTATTTATGTCTTATCAATATATAAATAAATTACTACAAATATATACGCAAAATTTATAAAAAATTGAGTAATCGTGAAAAATGATGTTGCCAGTATCATAAAATAACAAGAATAGCTTTCTGATGCAATATTGGAATAATTAGGCAATTATATTATGAAACCTTAATATCTTACCTTCGCATTTACCAGAACGTTTTCTGTAGCCTTGATTACATAGGCAGTCGTAAGAGGAAGCTTTATTTTGACAATAACTATTGGCAATATGAGAGCATATCTTACTATTTTCAACACATTCATTAATATCTAAAGAGAAAATAACTGTTAATTCATAATATTCTCTATCATAAGTGATGAATTCGAATATTTAAAAGCTCACTTTTAAAGAGATTACAGTGTATATTCTCTAAATAATATTGGCATGAATTTTGAAAATTTTCCACACCTATAATATTTACTGTAGATGATACCATTGCATCTTTAATGTGGGATGGTGCTTTTTACAGTGATTTTTGCAAAACAATATGCTACATTTATTAAACTAACAAAGAAGTTTAACTCTATTGACATAATAAAAGCAATTTATCTAGCATGGTATTGTTATCTATAAATAGTAAATCACAACCTCTACATCTTGATTTAATCATGCGAAAACCAGTCTTGCGCTTACATTGAAAGAAAGGTGCCTTATTAATGCAAACTGAATTAGGTCCACACTTATTTGGATTCTCTTTACATTCATTAATGTCTAAACAGAATATTAAATGTTTCACATACCTTGATTTCAATGTATTCTGCATTTTTATTATTGCTGTGAACACTGTAGAAGTTACTAGTGCCTGAAAATATATAATTACTAGACATTGATTGGTCAAACCTTATAGGCATAAATGGCAATGAGTTAGGGTTGAAATGTGATAATTAGGTCTGAACAAATAACAAACATTGTAAATCATTGCAATCATTGAAATCAATATTTCTCTAAAAAATTACAATATTATAAGAAATATTTATTCTTTATCAACAATTGCAAACAATATGAAAAAACCAGTTTCTAAATTTGCTTTTCATAAGAACATTTTGATATGAACAGTCATAAAATAGAATTGACTAGTTTATATAAGAAATGGTAACCAAAAATTGTAAACACTAATCAATGGTAAGCTGTGTAATATAGTGAATTTAATCAATATGATGTATATTTATTACTGAAAAAACACGCTACAAATAGTATTAAAAAATTTTGATGTTTTGAACACCTTAGTAAATTTATCAATATTTATGAGCATAAAAATGCCAAATAGGAGTATTAAAAGTAAACAAATTTGCAAAAAGGAATATCTTACTTACATCCTTAGAAATGTTTATGCTAAGTTTGTCTAAATATCTCATTTATGGATTGTTGCTATATCCTATACTTGATATTTACAAAAAATTTTTCAAAGCACGAGAATCTATTGGACATATTCCAAGCCTATTTTCGCTATGTTAAATAAAATCAATTAAATATAACACCTGTTCAATGTAAATCATATATCATGGTTATCATTATAAAAAAAATTTTCAAATAATTACTCTTCATGAGTAGTCCATTTTATGATATTGTGAATAACTTGGTTGAGGTAAAAATAGAAGATATTTCTATTTTAAAAATAATATTTAAAATGAAATTAGCACGTTGCTGACTAATGCTTAAATTATGCCATTTGGAATGAACTGAATGTAATATTATCTTATGAGAGATTTGAATAACAACAATATCTTACCTTTACACCTAGAACGAATTTTTCTGTAGCCTATATTGCATATGCATTCAAAATATCCAACTCTGTTTCTACAATAACTATTCCCAGTTCGAGCGCATATTTGACGATTTTCAGCACATTCATTAATATCTAAAAATATTAAATATAAATTCAAAATGTTAGCAAAAAGTCATAATTAGAGATTTTCAACACATTCATCAATATCTACAGGAAAAACTCCTTATTTTTTATACCATTAGTATAAAACTGCTGAATTGGGGTGTTATATAATACAAATTTTCTATTTAGGAATACGTTCTATTGGATGTACTTCTTTAGAAACTTGCATGTAAGTTACTTGTTTCAAGATTTTTTCTATATTCAATGTTTGACATTTTCAAAAAGAATAGTTTCAAGCATGAAAATGTATTGTAAACATTCTAAGCTAATTTTAGGTTTATTCAATAAAATCACTAATATAAAGCATCTGTTGAATGTACAATGTACACCATCCATCACAGCTATCATTATGCACAAACATGGAGACCTAGCATCTACAGATTTGAGAATTCATTAAATTTTGAGAAATAAAAAAATTTACTTAATTTTTCAAATTATTGTTTCATGAGTATTCTAATTTTTATGATGTCTTGGATGACGTAGAAGATGAAGATTATTAATATCCAGAAATTTTAATGCTTAAGCTTCCAATGCTCAAAATTCCAATTTGAACAAACCTTTTTAAATATTTTAATTATATTATGAGAGACTTCAAAAAGCACAATATCTTACCTCTACACTGAGAACGAATTCTTCTGAAGCCATTCTTGCATAAACATTCATAAGATGGGGTTTTATCCTTGCAATATGAATTCGGCAAAGATCTACATCTTTGAGGAATTTGAGCACATTCATTGATATCTAATGTAATGTTATCAAGCAAATAAAATAATTAGACTCTTGCACAATGGTAATAAAAAACAAAAATAATTTTTTTCTCTCCAACTGATCTGTTAAAATTCGAAATTGTCAATTATGTTCTGAATAAATATAAAATATTACAACAAAATGATTGATTTTGGATTTTTAAATGATTTCATAATATTTTGGCACTAGAGTATCTTGATGCATCTGTGTTTCACTACAACTTGGTAACTCGTTATGCAGCTGTTTTTGCTACACTGACTCTGCGCAAAACTATTATCACTTTTGTATAATGGTAAATATAGAGAGCTAAGAGCAAACCACAGAAAACTAGAAAAGTGGCACTTCAATTCTTGCTTGCAATGCAACATATATGAGGATAAATTACTTCGACATGAGGTTCAATTACAAAAGAATAAATTATATTGCATGAGTTGTGCAAGGCAAAATGATATTGCTAAGAATTATTTCGGTGAATGTTCTAATGCTATCCTATTGTTTCACAACATAATGAATAAAGTTTTTCAAATGCGTTCAAAACTAAATATTATATGGCTACGTCCTATAAACCTTCTTCTAGAATCTTTTCGGTTTCCATTTCCCCTTCTCAATAGCTATCTGCAAAAGTAGTTGAATCTCTTATTAAAAGAAACAAGTTTTCATAATGTGATATTTACCTACTTCATTTTTGAAAATGAATGTTGTCCCTCACAAGTATCTCAGCTTATTTCTAAGATCATAAATGTGTCTCAAAATGTTAATTTTTAATGTTTCTTCAAAGTTTCAGTCTTCTGAATAAGGATTTTTTCTTTAAAAACACACTTAGTCATTTTAGAATTAATACACATATGGCGATTGATAATGGCTTTTACTGCATGTTAATCCTTCTGGACTCGTCAGCAGCATTTTTCACATTTGGTCACTGTGCTCATTTCTGTACATGAGTCTTTTGTCTTCATAGTGTTGTAATTAATTGAATCTGAAGCTATCTTTCTGGACGCACGCATCATGTTCTTGTATGTGGTCAGTTTTCAAGGAAATTGTACTTGTCTTTTAAAGTAACTCAGTGCTCCGTCCTAGGGCCTATATTGTTTACTACATATAACATGTTAATAGCTGACATCTGTGCAAGATGCAATGTTGACCATCCTCTTTTTTGCAAGTGATAAACTGCTCTTTTTCTTTGAACACAATTACTGAAGTAGCCAAGCAGGCTGAATGCTTTCTTGATCAATCTATGGATAACATGCTTCTATACCTAAATACTGACGAAATGAAATTTATTATTTTTGTTTCACCTCATCACCTTGCTAAAACTACCCACTGATGTTTCATTAGTTGTTGTTTATTAATCCTAAGCAATTGTTTACTAACATTTGCAGTCACTTACTATGAAAAATAATGTTAGAGGGGAAATGTGTGGGGCCAATTTTTTGTCTGGTTCGGGTTCGGTAGTAGAAGGTCTTTTTCTCGATATCGGGTCAAGTTAGATCATTTGAAAATGTAGAGATTTATTATTAATTAAATATTTCGGATCTAAGGCTACTTTGAGTGAATGAAGTTTGTTTCATGTAAAGACTTTTTCACATGACAACTAATGCTAGGCACAGCATCAAATTTTCCCACAACCGACTAGCTAGTTATTTGTGAAAACATATACAGAGTTTGAACTGGTCAGGATTTGTCACGACCCAACTGAACAGGCCTGTAACCAAGTCTAATTTTCCAGAATGTGACCGGTTTCAACTGTCTCCCAGAATTTTATGTTTGTAACTCCACGGGATATTTTCTCAATGTTAGGAAATGAGAACACAAAATGATAAAGGTTAAGAATAAAGTCTTATTCAAATTTAACAAATATTCAAATTATTAGTACATGTTAAGCCTAGATAAGTTTTTACTTCTCACTTCTTTCAAGACTACTTGGCGTCAACAGCATCCTCCTTTAAAAGAGTACAAGTTTCAGTTATACTGTGTTGATGACCAGGAAATTGAATATTTAGGCCGGTATTTGAAGATAACGGGCAATCCGTTACTTAGGCTTCTTGTATATATACTAAAATGAAATTGCAGAACAATAAATTATAATATATAGCTCAAGTCAAAAAACACATTTTTGATAACAAACGAAAGACAAATAGAGGTTTATATAATATATTTGAAAATATAATTGTCGCAGCTTGTAACCCGGTGAAAAAGTTTTTTTGAAAAGTTTGCCATGCAAAGCATGACACGTCTTGAAACTGAATCCATTAAACGGACTCTAACTTCTTCAGTTACTTGGTATTGCGATTCAAGGATGCAACTCTTTAATTCTTTCAGATTTTTGGGATTTTTTTCTTAACAAAATCCTTCAGAATCGGCCAAACATGCATTTAAATTGAAGTATAGTATGAAAATTATTGATAGTCAAATTTTGAAAAGTAGCACTTTTTAACTTAAGCTATATCATAAATCTAAGACATCAAACTTAAATTCAATGCAATGGAAGGGTTAACTACTAAAAATAAGATGAAGGCAATAAACAATTGTGATGCTACAAAAATTATATGCAATTCTGTTTTCTCATTTTTATGAAGTATTTTAAAATCCGACCCGACCGCTACATGTTAACCGGCCTGCCAACCAGCCAGTGGGGTTGAACCGGTTCCAAGTCTGTAAAGATATTTTTGTTTGTATGGAGAAATTTTGCTGTCATCATATCTAATCTTCAATGAGCTTAATCTAATCTGTCTAGAACACCACCTTGCCTCCAAAAATACCTTTTCAGATTTTGACCTGCTCCGCCAAACTTTTTTTCATGATAATAGATCAATATATGTTTGAAATGTATGCTAGCTTCATAAATGCTTGTAAGCTGATCTGGATATATTCATTTTCTTACTTTTGTATCATGTTTTACAATTTTATTAAATTCATTCTGTTCGCTTTGTTTTTGAAATGCCATGAAAATGCAGGACTATCTATATTCTGACTCTGCAACAACGTCATAGATTCGCGCTCTTGTCACGTATTGCCTCCACCAATATAAGGCTTTGTTCAATGGCTGTGCTGATTATGTCATAAATCGGCTTCAGAAAGCTTTCCGTAGCTTTGTGCTCATTATATTTAGGCTGAAATATCATTATTATATAAATCCGTATTTTGTTTAACAACTAAATAATTTACAAATTAAATAGTTTATCAAAATTTTGTCAAGCGTGCACTGGTGATTTTTAATCTGCTCAATCGTTCATTTTAGAATAGATTTCATTACGACAATGCATGTCTTACGATAATAAATGTTTTGCCAGAAAAACGTAGGTAACTATTCTAGATAGATTGTGTGAAAATGAACACCCTATAAAGTTATCTTTCAATTACTTTCGAAGGTATGCTTACTGTTTTGATCAATTACTGTAATTAATTCGAATAACATTATGCAAACACAAATTTTCTTAAAGACATTTTTCTGTCTCATTGGTTGGAACCATGTCATAGTTACAAGTGGTTTCACTAAGAGGTTGCGACCGCACCTGGAAATACATTTTTTTGTTCTCGAAAATAGAAATAAAACTTATAAACAATTTTAGGCCACATTTTTGGAAAATAGTAAAACAACAAAATAATTATATAAATATGGCCAAAAATTGAGCAGCGATATTAGACTATTTTGGAGATCCAATAGTTATGCACGTAAAAATGTTTACTATGAAGTAGCTAGTATACACTAAAACAGTCACTGAAAATTTAATACACAAATTTGGGAGTTATTGAGTTGGGGCCCCGAATTGCCATCCCGCACCAGGCAAATGACAGTAGTATGAAAAATATCTGTTTTTGCATCTTCAAAATTTAGATTATACATGTACATTTAAGCTAAACAATGTCAAATGTTGCATATACTTACATATATTATGTTCACTATCAGGCAGAGAAACAGTTGCTGAAAATAATATAAAAGCTCTGGTATTTAATACAGGTAATGAGGTAAATAAAAGCTTGATTCTTCTTTCCAAGTCAATTTATTCATTCCAATTTTTGAAAAACTCCTCTTTATAAAGCTATGGCCATAATTTTTTTTAAACTGCTTGTAAGAATTATTTTTTAATTATAATTCGAGGTTCGCTTCTGAATGAATCAATGCATTCCATAGTTACGAATTGTTCAATTAATTAATTGTAGTGCGCCTACATCCATTGAAAACGCTATGTTGTATTCAAAGCGAAAATAGATCAAAAATACTTTCACAAAAACGAGCTATTTATAGACGTTTACACAGTCAATGGTTTTTTTTCATGTTTGTGACTTACATTTCTTTTCCGATATTTTTCCACGTTCCTGACTTACATTTCTTTTTCAACGTTTTTCTATATTTGTGAATTACATTTCTTTTCCGACTTTTTACCTTTCTTTGAGTTTACACACTTTCTTTTCCTTTTTGTGTTTTTTTGTCATTTGTTTTTGCTTTTTGTCACAATATTACTAGCATACATTAATTACAATCAAAGTTGAACAAAGGTTTGCACTGTTTCACTGGGGGTTAAAAAATGATATATTTATTAGTATTTACATAATGTGGGTTTACCACAGACGTTTATTAAATATTAGAATTGTGAGTTTTTGCATAAACTAGTTTTTGGTTTTTTCGAAAAATTATTTTGCTTAATTACTGAAATAAGGCATTATGATTTTTAACGAGTATTATTATCTATCTGATTCAAACATTTGTTATTAAATTTTACCGAATAAAAGAAGTATGTAAAATAAAACATGTAAACTAAGAAATTTGTTGTGAAACTGTTGTAGCTAATAATTAATCATTTTATGAAAATTCTTATTAATTATGACTTTTACTGAAGAAATTTTGCAATAAAATATAATTCCAAAAAACGTGAATTTTTTACATGTAGAATTTCAATGATCTTTGACAATTATTTATATAATATGTATAAAATAATTGGTTACAGACTGCAAACAAAATTTAATTGACTTTTACCAAAGTAATTTAGCTTTAAAATATAATTCCACAAACATGAATTTTTTTGCATATAGAATTTCAATGGTATTTAAAAATTATTTTTTTAATATATGTAAAAAATTGGTTACATTTTAAACAATTGACTGCAAACAAAATTGTTTGCCAACACAAAACAGAACTTATTCCAAAGATGTCAGAGATACACAGACGGCCAAAGTAAAAGTACACAATTACATCAAAGCCATGCCCACCAATGTCAAAAGGTCGAATATCTATCGCTTTGTGTTCTCTTACTGTGATGAGCATTGCATTAAATATCATCTCCATTTGAATGATTCCTGTTTGCCTCTTCTTTATCATTTCTCTTTTGTAATACTCTGGGATTGCAATCCTGTTACTCTTTGCTTCTACATACAGCAATCCATTTTTATTTATTTTCCATTTGCATCCTTTGTAGAAGCTATTTACTATCTCTGATATGATCTTTGCAGGATTTTCTATTTTCTCTCAAATGTCAATTAGTACTGCATACATTTTTTTCTATTATTTCTTGTTTTGTGATTTCTTCTGTCAGAGTTATCAGTAATATTGCTTGTCCTTTTTTATGTATGTATTTTTCTTGTAACTTTTCATAATCAGCGTGTAGCAGATATTGAAATTGCTTTTTGTCTCTGTTTTTTTCTATATCTATTTGATATTCAAGTAATGATGTCCAGAAGTCTGTGTTACCATGTAAATTTCTCTTTCTGTGCTATATTGTAAATATAATTTCATTTAAATATTCTTTCCATCCTGACAATTGAAGATTTATCTCCTGAGAATTTTTTCAACCATGCAAGTCTGCTGTTGTCTGTTTTGACATCTTTCTAATTAAAAAATATCTGAATTTTTTATGCTTTCAATTACTGCCAACATTTTGAGTTTGGTTGGTCTGCAGTTTTCTTTACTCATTTTAAGGTTTCTACTAAAAATTGTAGGGTAACTTCTGTTATATTTTTCTCTTGTCCAAGTGTTGCCCCTATTGCTGCTTTACTAGCATTGCAGTCCAATATGAACTCATTCATGGAATCAAAAGATGTGCCTGATGGTAATTTCAATAACTCTTCTTTAATGTAGTTTAGTTTGTCTTGCTCTTCTCATGTCCATATAAATGAGGCTGATTTCTTCATAAGTCTTGTCATTTTTGCAGTCTTTCCAGCAATATTCAGTTTGAAACTTCCATAATAATTGAAGAAACCCATTGTTATTTGCAATTATTTTTTGTTGTTAAGTTTTTCAATTTTTCTGATAATTTCTCATGCATTGTCTTTAACACTTATTTTGCCTTTCTGTATTATCCTTCCCAGAAATATTATTTTTCTTTTAGTATCTCACATTGGCTTCCCTTTATTCTTAATCCTGCTTATTTTAATATCTTCAATATTCTTACCAACTTTTCCATATCTTCTTCCACTGAGTTGCTCATTATGACTATATCATCTATAAATGCATAAATTCCTACTTCAATTTTCTCTTTCTTGTATTGCAATACCTTTGTTATGTATTGCTGAAGAGTTGCCAATGTGTTTCACAAACCAAATGCCATATAAATCCATTCATATAATCAAAATGGTCTTAGAAAAGCTGTCTTTTCTATATCCTTAGGTTCCATTTGTGCATGCCAATATGGTTTACACAAGTTGATTGATGTAAAGTATTTAGGTTTATTTGCTTGATAAATCATATTTTCTATTCAATTAATGGATTTTTTTTTCATTATTTCATTTTATTTTCTGAAGTCTATGCACAATCTGTAATTTGGCCCTGCTTTACAAACACTATTGGGGCTGCATATGGACTTCTGCTGGGTTATATAATTTTGGTTGTCTATCAATTTATTCACTATTTTGTGTGTTACACCTATTGATTTGCACATGCTTTTTTCTCCATAATTGAATATTCTTTTGTGTTTTCCAAGTACATTTTTAAATTTTATTATTTCTTCTTTTGTTAAATGTCAATTGTCTTCTTCTTTTATATGAGGTATCTTTTACTCATATGTCTTCAGCTTCCATCCCTTTGCCCCTTAATTGGCTTTGGGGATTACTTGACTCTGATGGATTTTGTCCACTCCTTAATATTACTTTGTATGGAAGCATTTTTGTGTGAGTGTCAGCTACTATTAGTGACTTCTCAAATTTTGTATTTGCTATTCACATCCTTATTGTACTTTTGTATCTATATATTCTCCTGATATTTTGATTAATCTATTATTTGGGAGCAATTCGAGGGTCCTTGATCCAAGCCATGAACCTGCATTTACTTTAGGCATACAAATAGGTGTTTTACTCTGTTTTGCTGACTATTGATTCAATTGTTTGCATGTATTAAATAATTAATTATCAGAGAAAAGGCTAGAATGCCTACTGTAGGTTATATCTGTATTACATATCTAATTAGGTGACCTATAAATAGACTGATAAAATGACTAGGCATGTAACACTATTTAAATGTAAGGTATGAAGCTGCAAGTAACTATTTACTTTATTGATCTACATTAATAATGGCTGATAGTTTTTGGTAATGGCTGAAGTTATATTTATTAAGCAGCTAGTGACACTGCCAGGTTGTGAAGTACTAAATTACACATTACAAATTGAGTTTAAGTCAGTTACATCCAGCCTTGAGGACTGCACTGAGTTAGGATAAGGTACTCATAAGTTGCTTAGTTGAACTGAGACTTGGAACTACTCAAACAACAACAGAGGCACATGGATATGGATTGGTTCAGAGATTGGTGGCAGCCAGAGGCCACAGTGAAGTCACGGAAAGGAACTGTGACAACAGCATACCTAAATAGTATGGAGTTAATCAAAGTTAGAAGAGGNTTAGGGATATTTATATATTCTTAAATGTAGGAGACTCGACTATAATTGACTCAATAAATGACCTCACATGTAATACTATTAAATGTAGGTATAGGAAACTGCAAGTTTGTTATCTGTATAATTAAGCTGATAGTTTTACGGTAATGGCTATGTTAGTTATATTATTACATGCAGTTAGTGTCAATGCCCGGTTGCTTTTATTTAATAAAAACAACAAACACTTTACAACTCTGAGTTTAAGTCAGTTACAACTTTACTTGAGTGCACACACCGAGCTAACGTAAGGCATACATAATTAATCCCAGTTGAGCTGAGATGGTGATGTGGACTCAACCATCGTTACAGAAGAGGAGGAGCTGTGTTGTGGAGATCGGCTTCGGGCAGGAGCCCATGGAACAACTGAAGAGGAAACATCATACTGCCCAGTCACCTAAACAGTGATGGTTAATACCCAAGCACCTAATTAACGTAACTAGTTAATAAGAAAGAGAAGTTTGATGGATCAACAAATGGGTAACACCTCACCCGCAGTTTACTAAGCATCCCTTAACAGTGATTAGACACGGCGTAACAAGCTAGGTGGAGGATGGATGTTACAATGAGGTAGCCCACCCCAAGATCATGGAGAAAATCAAGATTGCTTACTGGCTTGCTAATGTTGACAATATCTGCCTTGTAATGTTCTTGAAGTAGGAGTACTAAGGAAACATCCCAGATGAAGTTGAGAACCTACACTTTTGCATGGAAAATTTCACAGTCCTCTACAGCAGTTCATACAGGCCAACTAGTATGTACAACACCAACATCATTTCAGCCAACAAGCTCATGTATATGGACTTGCTCATGTGCAAGAAGATCCCCACACACTGCTTACAGTCAATACTTGCTTGATTATAGACGCATGCATCCATGTCCAGACCCTGGAGTTGATTAACATCAATCTGCCCCACCTCTCTTATGTATCAGACCTTCACATAAGCTTTCCCTTTTCACAGAGCACAGCCACATAACAGGAAATTGATAAGGTTTGGACAAACCTTAAGGCAGATCACAACCTGGAAGCAGAATGGCCTACAATTAATAGATGCAGCCCCAACTCTCAGTATAACTGCTCAGTTGAAAGAGTCCTAGCCAAGTTATGTCTCCCACATGATATGCAGGACCATCAGAACTTTTAAAAAAGTTGTTTTCAGAGAAATTCACACTGTTCATTCAATCATGTGGAGCCATGTGGATATTAGCTGCATTTCTCACAGTTGATCCTCATATTCAGTTGCCTTTGGACAAGCTGATGAGAGAAAAACTTGCCAAACAATGCCCTTACAAGATCACCATTGGTCCCACTGCATGGAAGGTAAAAAATTGGTTGCTACACTCATGCTTGCTGCCCACTTCCTCAGGGAAGTTGAAGAAAGCCATGGAATGCTTTGAAAAGTACTATGCTCACCTCATCAGATCTAGTGGCCCACTTGGTTGTCTGCTGCCACAAATGATCATGAACCATTTAGGAGTCGCCTTTTCAGACTTAAATATCTTCTCAGATATGTTCAAAAAGTATATGTGGGAGCCACCACTGAAACCAAGTTTCTGTCACTCAACTCTGAATAAGTGCCCCTGTGCACCAGCTGACTCATGCACTGTGAGCATGGCTCAACCAAGCAGTTTTTGAGCTTGTAGGTCACTATGGCATTCATACATGCACAGAGATTCTGTTCAACTTGGAGTGCCTTAACTATCTGAGTGCAGATATAGCCAGCTAATGAAAACTCAGCAACAGGCTACCAAAGATGGTGCAATCATCCCCATCACTGTCCTAGGACAGACCATGAAGTCACCCAAGCAGTTTTACTGTGAGGAAGAACTCTTATCCTCATCAACAATAGAAGTATCACCAGCAACTAGAGCCTTGATCAAAGCTGTTAACTTGGGGAAGTTTTCTGGAGTCACAGTCTCACAAAAACTTGGTCCCTCACTGACAATGAAAGGATTCTCACAATTGAACACCACCCCAACAAGTTTGCCAGCAATTGTTGATTGAGTTGTCAAGCCTAATAGTGACAACAATGTACTAGGTTTTATGAAATGGTGTCTTACAGAGATGCTTACCAAAGAGGAACTGGTCCTCCTACTATTGCCAGGGTGACAACTCACCCTGGATGTAGAGTGCACCACAGCCTGCCTATGCATCACAACACCTCAGATAGAAAACGTACAGAGCCACAGACTCTGCAGAGCATTTTGGGAATCAATTTGAGAGGCTAAAATTAACTACCCTGTTACCAATGGAACAGCCTCCCTCAGGAACAAGTCAAGCTTTGCACAACTGGAAGATAATGTCAAGAAGAATAACCTCCTCTGCATTCTGCCTCCTTGTCTGATAACACAGCTAATCCTGCCATCTTGGAGAGTCTGTTGTGGAAGAAAGAAGGTTTCCACCCATCTCTCCAATTGTATTAACTACATGTCTACTGCCGCCAAAGTCAACAATGTGATGCAAACAAAAGAATACAAGGAAACCCATGATGCATTGTTAGAAGGTGGAAATCCTGAACAAGTCTACATTGATGGAAAACTCACTATAAAAGATATCTTTCAGAAGGGGCAGCCCATCTCTACCCAATATGAGAAAATCCACCAAACCATAAATTCTCTAGATCCTTGTGTTGTAATTCTGTTCCAGGCAGGAGGAGATTTAATGTGGATGAACAAAACTGAAACAATCACCCAATACTATGGTGTCACAAAGTGCATTGAAATATTCACAATCTGGAAGAAATGAAGGTACTGCAAGTGAATGAATATTGTTCTCTTTTTGTTGATCATGCTACAAGAATGGGATCATTATGGGAGGTTTTCCTCCATTTTTACCTTGACACAAAAATCAGTGCAGAGGACGCCTACACCTTTGACACTGATGCCTTAATTACACTCCTCATCTTCCTCAAGGGCCTCAGGATATAAGATACATTCACTCAGAGATACAATGTAATTACCCTATCAGTTCTAGGCTACCAGAGCAAAAGTACTTCAGACTATGCAGTGAAACCATCACACAGTGGGAGGTGCTCATGCAAGTAACTCAGCAACCACGTTATGCAGAGGTTTCATCTTGGGATGACATGCTGGCAAAAGAAATGGTCAAAGAAGCCCAAAAGTTGTTGTGTGGTCCTACCATCCAGTTGTTACCACAAACTTAACCATGCAATGGGGGGCATGTGGAGTCACTCAGGGCCCTTTATTTTATTTTATTGGCACTCTTTTTGATCAATTTGGTGCTATTTCAATTATTAATTTAGTAATTTTTATTGATTTTTAGTATTTTGAACTTAGGTTTCAAATTTTTTATAATTGTCCCCTCAATTAAAGTGTACATGTAAATTGCTTGTTTAATTTGTGAGGGAATTAAGTGAATTTTGTAAATGGTAAATATTTGCCTTTTTCTCTGTATAAAAATAGGGAACTCATTGTTGCAATTGTCAAAATAAATTTTGTTCTCACTGGATAACATTTGCTTCTCTACTTACTTTATATTACTAACCCTTTTTGCATTGTTATTAATATGATAAGTATTTGCTTGTAAAATCCACTGATAATGTGGGAGGAACTCCACTGTGCCTGGGGTGATAACTTGCTCCTTGACAGATGTGAGCCCATATTGTGGTCACTTTAAGGCTATGCATAGGTATAGGGAATAAAAGAGTTTTATATTTTATCAATTTACATGCACTTAACAACACACTATGCAAATATAATATGCCATTGGTGTACGTGAATATGTGGTAACTACATGTTATTATATCTTATTACATGAGCTGAAATAACAAGAACACTGAGCTAAAATTGTTATTGAGCTAGAAATTAAACTTGAGACATGCAATTAGCACCTTGGCAGGTATGGATGGTTTCTTATGATGCTGTGTAATTTGGTCACTAGCTGGAATGCCTTCTTGGAAATTGTTTCAGTTCATTTTTCTAGAGTGAAATTGGCAAACTACCAATTTTAATTTGTTTTGTTAGAGTATGGGCTGCTCTCTGTGATGGTAATCTTTACAGGCCACTCTGTTTCAGGGTGGTTTTCTGTTTTAAAATTGGAGAAGATCTCCTGAATGTCTTTTAGTGTTGCCTCTCTTTGGAGAAGGCAAAACTGGCATAGAGGTCAGTTACTAACATTAGTTTAGGCATGTTATGATTGATAGATTTGAGTGTTTGAGATTGTAAAACAGTATTGATGATAAGATTTTGGTCAACTGCCAGCCTGTGCATTGGAATGCATTTTGCACATGAGGAGATTGGAATAGATAAGTTTGGTGACTGAGATTATGTTTGTGTGATACATACTAATGGGCCTGTAGGTGTCCTTATAAAGGATCATAAAGTTTTTGATGCAAAATGTAAACTTTCAATGACATCTGGAATATTGTCTTCATATTCTTCACATAATAGCATTACTAGACAAATGTTTTCAATTTTGCAAGTTGATGCACAATTTCTATATGTTCCATGTTTGGTTGCTGAACTTTGTGCACTTGAAAAAATAAATAACTAACAAATTCTTGAAATCATTGTTCACACATTTGAATTTTTTAATCTCTTCCCAGTTGTTGAGAAATTTGCATAAGTGGGTGATTGTAAAGTCCTCATCAAAGGAGGTGTGAACTATTCTTCTCCAATAGTGTTGGTTTAGACCTTCTTGAATCTTAGAATCATAGCAAATTATCATGTTTACTCATGGGCATTGATCAGCATCTACAATTAATGTTATCACATTGATGGAGCATGTGAGTTTCTTTGTGTTGAAGGTTCATCAGTGATATTGTCCCATAAAAAGTGTGTTGCCTTTTGAGTTGTGATGAAATATGGGTTTAGCATTTTAATGCCAACTTTAGACATCTTCTTCTTTCTTCTGTCTTCTTAAATCACTGAATGGTAATCTAGTCTTATTAGTGTCTATTTTAGGTGCCAGCTTCTCTCAATCACATGGGGAAAGTCATCTCCCCAGATAGTGTTGAGAGTGAGCCATAAGTGAGGTTGTCAGCTATCTGTGTCCCCAGGCAAGTCATTGCCCAGGTGAGGTTGGAATCTGCTTAGAACCTTCAGTGTGTACACATTTTGTATCGCAAACTCCCTCAGGCAGAGAAAGTCATCTCCCATGCCTTGCAGGAGTATCAGAGCCTTTGCTATGTTCCATCCTCCTTCTGATCTTTCTGTGGGAGGGTGGAGCTGGTGACTCATTCTCTTCCCTCTTGGTTGATTTCATGATTTCTAAATAGAGTTACAAGATTAAGGCCCCAAACTTAGGGGTCAAGATTTTGTCTATGTCACTACTGTCTATTACATTATCATCAAGATCAATATTGTCAAAGTCTTCCTCACAATACTCAGTGTAAACTCATCATTTTCATCTATAATGATGTTTTCAATATCTTTGGAAGTGAGCAATTTTACCATTATTAAGAATGTAAGTGTGGTGGTCAAGAACTTTTTCAATTGTCAAAGGACCTTACTAATTAGTTACTAGTTTCCTCATCTGATTTTGATCAGTTACTTGCCAGGGGAAAGAGGCAAATACTCTGTCCCCTCTTTTGTGAGGTTGAATATATAATCATTTGTTGAAGTTATGTTTTTGACATTTAACCAACTGGTTGGTACTATGACAGATTGAAATTGAACTTCATGCATTTTGTAAATCATATGAGCTACATGTCTCTCTAGATTTTTCTTGTGATAGTTGGAAAACATAATTGAGAGAGGTGTGCTATCCTCTCAACCAAACATGATTTGAAGGGCTGACTTTAGTTTTAGAATGAACAGCAGTATTATAAAAGTGTTCCATGATTTATATGACACATTTCCAATGTTTGCCTGCTGCACTTGAAATGCCACCTGGATCAGTTTAATTAATGTTCAATTTAGCTTTTCCACCACACCATTAGATTGGAGGGGGTATGTGGTTGTAATTTCATAGAGGACTTCCAGTTCATGGGCTTCTATGATGTTGTTCTCAAACAGAGGACCACAGTCAGATACAAGTCTTTCCATGGGGCCCAGCTTTAGCACCAATTCCTTGATGATTTTCTCACCAACTATCTCAGTGATGGTTAGCCTAGTGTATTTAGTAAAATGATTGACCATTACTAATAGGTATTGGTAACCATTGTCATCTTTTGAAAGTTTCTCTAGGTCCATGTGAACCACTTGTTTCTCCATTCCGCAGGTTGACTTTCTAGTATGGCCCATTGTTCAGGGAAGTGACTTGTACCTTGTAGTAGATATTTTTCACATTTGTCAATGATGTTGATGACTGTGGCTTGTACTCCTACACTATTATTTGTATGTACAATGCAAGGACGACCAAAGATAAAGTACCTGAATTTCTATTGTTTCTACCACAGCCACCAGCATTTCACATTTGGTGGCACCATAGTTCTTTTCAGAGGATCATAAATTTCTACTAAAGTACTGGACTGGGCTTTCCATGCTGTTTACAACTTGGCTTAGCACTCTGCTCATTGCCACTGCACTAGTGTCACAGTCAACTAGGAAATCTTTGGAACAATCAGGTGTGTTTTGGCTGGGTATCTTCTTCAGTTCCTTTTTTATTTAGTCCAAATCTTCTTGTTCAGACCAAGTCCACTTAAAATCAGCAGTTGTCTTCAGTAATTGAGAGATATTTCTAGTTTTCACAGCAAGGTTGGGTATAAACATCCTATAATAGTTTAAGAACCCCATCAGTCTCTGAACATATTCCTGATCTTCAGAGTTTCAATTCTATTGAGAAAGTCTTTAGCATTGTTCTTGATGGAAATTTTGCCAGGCTCAATCCCTCTGCCAAGAAATGTCACTTTTGTTTGACCTAGTGTACACTTGTTTCCATTGAATTTCAGTCCTGCATTATGTAATAAATCCAATGTTCAGCTACGTTTCTTGAGATGCTAATGAAATATGTAAATGGCTATGAGAATATCATTGATAACATCATTGGTAACACATTGTTGAAAAGTTGCAGGAGCATTACACAGGCCAAATGCCATGTACTTCCATTCATATAACCTGTTTGGGGTGATAAAAGCCATCTTCTTAATATCAGATTGTCACATTGGCAACTGCCAATAGGCCTTGCAAAGATCAAGGGACAAAAAGAATTTATAGCAGCTTGAATCATACAAAAGATCTTTTATTCATATAAGGGATAGGCATCCTTAATGGTGATATAATTTAATTTGTGGAAATCTATATAGAGATGGTATTTCTCCCCTTGTTTTATAAAGACAGTAGATGCTGCATATGGGCTATTACTGTCTTGAATGATAACACTCTCAATGAGATCACTTAAGATTTTCTCATATTCACCTTTGAGATTCTCTGGGACTCTTCTTACAGGCAGACAGATCAGTTTAATATTTTTAGTCTCAATGGCATGTTCTTTGCCAATTGCTTGTCCCACTTGATGTTGCCATAATTGAAGACTTTGCTCTTGCCATGCAGTAAAGTAACTAGAGAGTGACATTCTGCAGCATTTAAATGCAGATGGGAATCAGCAGAGACAGTGGGGATCCTAATGGTATCCAATGGTTCATCAAAGTTATGAATGGTTGTGAAGATTGGTATACATGATGTTGCAACATTTTCCACTCAGAGTGGTACAGTGATGATCTCAAGAGGTTGTGATTGAGGCAGAAAAGAAATTTAGAACTATTAAGAATAGTAATGCAGGTCTTTCCATGCTTGATGTGACATTAATCTGGTGAGAAATTTATGCCTTTCTGGTATGCAACTTTTTGTCTTGTGATCATCACATCACCAATATAGTAGCTTTCAATACACACTGTTGCTATTATCCAGTGTTGAGATTCTATGACAACAGAGTTAGTGAGTTGAAAAAGATTTCTGGAAAAAGTTCTTTATTAATCTTGAGTTCTACATTGCAGACCTTTCCTTTTAAAGAGATGTTGTTTCCTGAAATTTTTAAGAAGTTGTTCCCCACAATTAGTTTGTATTTCAGTGAATTTCTCTGTATATTGATTACTGTTAATGTTTGTAAGAAAACTGTTTCTTTGATCTTCAAGCTAACCTATTCTAGACTTCCTTTAGTATTCATATAGTCTCGTGATGTGTTGATGAATTTGAGTTTCCCCATTGATTCTCTGTGCTAACCTAATTTGTCTGTGCAATTGTCTGTGATTACTGATATTGCAGTGGCTGTACTGATCAAAACTTTTGTACAGCCCTGTTTATTGCTATAGGTATTACATTGGCTTCAAACAGTTTTGTTAATAGCAAGATGTTTGGTTTATAGGAGGCAGCACTCCCTTTAGTTTAAATGATTTTTTCTTTCAATATCTGCTTTCATAACATTTGTAATTCCTCTAGGTCAGAAAGGTAATCCTCATTGTTGAAGCATTTACTTTCATATATCATGTTTATTCATCTGTGACAATCTTTTTTTTTGGTAGCCTTTCAAACCACATTTGTGATATTGTGCATCTGTCTTTCATAAGGCATTTACAGCACCCCCCTTTTCTATCCTTCACTTTCATTATTCATAGAGTGGTCTTCTTGTCTTCAGTTCTTTCCTCTGCCATTTCTGTTTTCACTGTAGTGTTCCTCTGTATTGCTCTCACATTTTTTATTGTCTCCTTTTCTTTGATTGTGTTGTTGTTTTCCAACATGATGCTTAATGATCTGGGCTGGGATTTTAGGTGATAACAAACTGTTGATTTTGGTACTAAGAAGTTGCTATAAAACTACCAAAAAGGTGGTTAAAAGTTGCTTAAAATATAGTGATACATTACAATTATGAAATTTTTGTTTCTGAATTGATTGTTCAGTTAAACAGAGTCAATTATCTCTTAAGATACTGTTGTATCATAAATTTTCCTTAACATCAGAAGAAACAATAGGGGTTGTACCCCCAACAGCAATTTCCACCAAATTCCAAGTTGATACATGAGTGTTCCAATGACTTCATTCCTCTTTGACATTGCCTCATTCACCATTCATATTTCACTCAATCCAAAATTTTTATAAAAAACATTTTGAAGTTTTTCCTTGCCACATTGAATTGATGGGTTATGGATTCTTTCACATAATCTAAAATTTCCAGAACATATGAATGTGAAGATTTTTGCAATTTTTTGATTGCATATATCAAGGGACAAACCAGTTGAGACACAAGCTTCAATTTCAGTTTTTCAATAATTTGCATGACTTTTTCACCACTGATGATACTCCCAGGGAGCATTTTTAATACCACATCCAAATGATCTTGATAAAAATGGCATCATCAAGTCAGATACCCCACCAATTAATAATTGGTGAACAAATGAGTATAAATAGTTAGTAATAAGATTGAATTACCTAAAAGGTTGTTTAATTTGAAAAATGCTAGTTTAGGTACTAAAAAGTTGCTTAAGGTGCTTAAACTATTATCCCAGCCCTTTTAATGATAAAGCCTTATTAATATCTCTTCAGGAATGTCTGCATCACCTTTCAGCTCAAATGCTTATCCAAGTTAATCTGGCAGTTCTTTGCAGATGTATGAGAAGAGATTATATTTGCTGTAGGATTTTTCCCTTGAGTTTAGTCTCAGCATGTGTTTTACTTGTTGCATATATGCATGGTGGTCATTGAATCTGTCACTACTGAGTTTCTGTAGTAGCAACTTATACTGGCTTTTGGAGCTTTCACTCCTGTAATATAATTTGAAGTCTCCTATTAGAAGTTTGTAACTGCTTTATTTTGTGTTATCCAAAATAAATAGTGTTGGTATGCCACTCTGTCAAAGTACAGTGGAATTCTGGGTGCCACTGTTACTTGGCTCACTCTCTGTTCCTGCATGTTTAGTTTGAATATTGATAGCTATTCATTCNCATCTGTGACAATCTTTTTTTTGGTAGCCTTTCAAACCACATTTGTGATATTGTGCATCTGTCTTTCATAAGGCATTTACAGCACCCCCCTTTTCTATCCTTCACTTTCATTATTCATAGAGTGGTCTTCTTGTCTTCAGTTCTTTCCTCTGCCATTTCTGTTTTCACTGTAGTGTTCCTCTGTATTGCTCTCACATTTTTTATTGTCTCCTTTTCTTTGATTGTGTTGTTGTTTTCCAACATGATGCTTAATGATCTGGGCTGGGATTTTAGGTGATAACAAACTGTTGATTTTGGTACTAAGAAGTTGCTATAAAACTACCAAAAAGGTGGTTAAAAGTTGCTTAAAATATAGTGATACATTACAATTATGAAATTTTTGTTTCTGAATTGATTGTTCAGTTAAACAGAGTCAATTATCTCTTAAGATACTGTTGTATCATAAATTTTCCTTAACATCAGAAGAAACAATAGGGGTTGTACCCCCAACAGCAATTTCCACCAAATTCCAAGTTGATACATGAGTGTTCCAATGACTTCATTCCTCTTTGACATTGCCTCATTCACCATTCATATTTCACTCAATCCAAAATTTTTATAAAAAACATTTTGAAGTTTTTCCTTGCCACATTGAATTGATGGGTTATGGATTCTTTCACATAATCCAAAATTTCCAGAACATATGAATGTGAAGATTTTTGCAATTTTTTGATTGCATATATCAAGGGACAAACCAGTTGAGACACAAGCTTCAATTTCAGCTTTTCAATAATTTGCATGACTTTTTCACCACTGATGATACTCCCAGGGAGCATTTTTAATACCACATCCAAATGATCTTGATAAAAATGGCATCATCAAGTCAGATACCCCACCAATTAATAATTGGTGAACAAATGAGTATAAATAGTTAGTAATAAGATTGAATTACCTAAAAGGTTGTTTAATTTGAAAAATGCTAGTTTAGGTACTAAAAAGTTGCTTAAGGTGCTTAAACTATTATCCCAGCCCTTTTAATGATAAAGCCTTATTAATATCTCTTCAGGAATGTCTGCATCACCTTTCAGCTCAAATGCTTATCCAAGTTAATCTGGCAATTCTTTGCAGATGTATGAGAAGAGATTATATTTGCTGTAGGATTTTTCCCTTGAGTTTAGTCTCAGCATGTGTTTTACTTGTTGCATATATGCATGGTGGTCATTGAATCTGTCACTACTGAGTTTCTGTAGTAGCAACTTATACTGGCTTTTGGAGCTTTCACTCCTGTAATATAATTTGAAGTCTCCTATTAGAAGTTTGTAACTGCTTTATTTTGTGTTATCCAAAATAAATAGTGTTGGTATGCCACTCTGTCAAAGTACAGTGGAATTCTGGGTGCCACTGTTACTTGGCTCACTCTCTGTTCCTGCATGTTTAGTTTGAATATTGATAGCTATTCATTCAAATTTGTTGTAAATGAGTTTATTCTCCCAGTGAATTTTGTTAATGTAGCTCTGCATGGGGCCATATCATGGGGTCTATTCTGATACAGTATTGAGTTTGTAAATCATGGCCTTTCCTTTGCTTTTGATACTAGTTTGAGTTGCTCTGCAGTCAGCATACTTAATCTATTCACCAGTTCTTATTCACTTTCTGCTATCTCCTACTTATTGTAAATTTATTTAGATAGGTGTGAGTGTGCTGCCTCTAGTTAGGTTTCTGGTTTCTCATTGTCTTCATGTCTCTCTTTTCATAGTTGTTCTGTTTCCAGTCTTAATAATGTCATTCTCTCTTCCAACAATTTGTTCTTGTGTGTTGGCATCTCCATTTTCTCTTGGAGTTGTACAATTTCTTTTGTCAGTCTTCACTCTGTCATTTTATATTTGGTTTCTGATGTTTTTTGACAATTAAATTATTCACACCATTCACATGTCTATTCTTCTCTGACTTCATTTTCCAAACTGTGTTTTGCTTTCAATTTTTTTATTTCTACTCAAATGATCTCATCATGTTCAGTCATGCTTTCAAGCATTTCAAGTCTCAATTGTGATATTATCAGCTCTAAGTTTATTGAGTAATGCTATCTCAATACACAGTTTCATTTCTCAGCATTTTCCAATGCCTACTGATGAGGTTTATTCTGCTGATGGTGGTTTGGGGAGTTGTGTTGTAAATGCTGTTTCCTTCAGTGACTGTGGGCTTCCTTTAGGGTTGATAATTCAGATAAGGCAACATCATAGTATGCTTTGTGGTGTGGGGGCATTTATTTGTCGTGAACAATTTTTTCAGTTCCCACTCTTTGTGTTTACCATTATGCTTACTGTGTCAGTGGTGCTGTTTCTTCTTGGTTTGTACAATATAGTGCTTATTGAAATTAATTTTATTGTTTTTTGTGTTAGATAATTACAAAAATTCCTTTATGTTTGCATTTTGTTTCACTAGAGTGTCTTTTCATTTAAACTCTGTAAATATTAATAAAAACATGCATTAATTCTCCTCTATTGTTGGGCAATTGTTAGCACTTAATTACTCATCTCACAGAAAGAAAAGGAATGTTCATAGCATGATTTTAATATCCCTACTTAAATATAAACATAGTTGAATACTAATAATTAATTTTGAACATATCTACCCTCTCCTGACATCAGTGATTTTGGCATCTGTCAGATTGCATTGTTGAAAATTAACATATAATCAATTAGTGATAGTATCCAAAATTATGTTACCACCATTCATTTGTTGAATGAATGCTAAACTTTAACTTGCAACAACAAAGTGTGGTAAATAATCTCTTTTTGCAGTATTATTTTTTGACCTGCTAATGAAATTACTAAAAAATTTACATGATATTTCAAAGATGATACATAACATAGATAATGCTTCAAAGCAGCAGCAGTATGAAATAATGATTGCACCAATCAGAACCAGTATTAAGTCCTGGTTACTAGCAGAAATACTTGCAGCAGCACTGCCAACAAAATCTAAAGAAGCATCTATAAAAGTAGAGAAATTGTTCATAAGAATAATAATAAGGGAATCACTGATAGTTAAGATTACTTTTATTCAACTTTCATTCTTGACTAGAATATGTCACTCAGCAAAAAAATATAGTTGGGAAGTAACAAGAGAAAAACAGTATAAGATTTGTAAGAAACAGCACTGGTTAACTATCACTATGATTATTATTATACAAAAAGCATCTGATATGTCTGAAACATATAACTGGATATGTCACCTTAATAAAGTCAATGAGGGATGTATTAGAACATCAAAAATTTTATCATGCATGCAATTTCAGCAAAGTAGTTAATATGGACAGAATATTCATTAAGAAGTAATGACAAACTAATACATATCACTAAGATAAAACCAAAATCAGAAACAGAGATATGGGATGAACAACAACTTCTTAATGAATCAACAATATTTTTATCACCAAGAACACAGCAAATTGTAGATAATGTTAACTAAAACAGTCTTTGCAATTACAATTGATTGAAGCAATTATTTAAGATATATTAATAGAGGTTTATCTACACAAGCAGCCAACACAAATAAAATTGTCCTGCAGTTATTTGGGCTGTTCAAGGAAACACAAACAGCTTCACATGAGTTATTTACAATACAGGAGATAAAGCAGTTACTCAAAACTGCAAGCACTTTGCTTTTAATGTGGAGTGCATATCATCAAAATTGTAATTTCTGATTATAGAAAAGACCAAAGGAGACAACATGATTTATCTTAAGAGTTCCACAATAAAATAGACACAGCAGTAATGAATAATCCAGCTACTGTTGGTTGAGCTACAGCCAGCAAAACAAATAGAACTGTAATGGAATTATTTAAAAGATATTGATACATGCAATGAGTTATGTGTTCTGCTGCTAACAACATCAAAACCAATAGTTTGCCAAAATGAAGGACAAAACAAAAATCAGCAGAATGAATACCAATGACAATTATGTTAATTTACAATAGAAAGCTCAGCAAATAATTGATAGTCAACTACATAAAATAAATATATGTAGACAATAGGATAATTTTGATGGTTTTATGACACCTTTAGACTTATACAAGAAGGGCAAGGAAATATGAATTCAGATAGATGATGTATTACATTGGTTGGAGGAAATGGACAAGTAGTTGACAAAACTCTGACCTTAGTTTTGTCTTCATGGAAATTTAAACACACAACCTATCACTTTGCCAAAACCAAATTACAAAACAAATTAGTTAAGTTTGAAATTTTAACTCAAAAAATCTGATTTGTGAATTTAGAAGAAATAATAAAACTTGTGACAAAAACACTTAAAAACAAGTAAGGAAAAATTACCAGACCATTGGTTGATAAGAAACTCTTAATTTGTTATCAAAAATTAAGTTAATTAAATATTAATAACTTTACTGCTTTGAAAATAAAATAGTTTACTTATAGCTATTTTCTAAACTTTACTTAATTGATATTTACTTCTTCTAAGTTACATGATCAGTGTGTAGGTATTTTATCTGAGAGTTATATTGAAATTTTGTACAAGTACTTCTTTTCTCACTAGCATTTTTGTTTTAGCTATACAAGCTAGAATCAAGTTTAGTTACTCTATCTTATTTATTAAATTATCAAAGATAGATGCATACTTAAACATTTAAGATGTTAGGCATTAGTAAGAAGTTCACTGAGTTCCCAAACTCCTGATTTATTTTACAGACAAAGCTCATCCTTTGCTGTAGGCTAAATTGCTTAGAAGTTTTTTATTTGTTTACCTCATCACCACCCTTTTGCAAATAACAAACTCATGGAAATGCTAACTCAGATATATTTACATGCAATGGTAATCATTCCCAGTCAATTCCCAGTTGTAGATACTCAAATAAATTCAACAAATGAATAAATGATGATATTTATAGCTTTCTTTGAATTATACATTAAATACTTATTAGAATGAAATGTACATTGTTATAAAATTTTAAGAGTCCTTTACTCAAATTCTGATCATTTTAATTACACAAGTAATACATGACTTTAATTAAACTATTTAAATGTTTAATCAGATAAATTAGTAAGCACTCATTCATTGAGTTAGAAAAGATACTATTTTTATTATTGACCCTGGTTGAGAGATAATATAAAAATCATTGTTTTCTTTTTTTTTTAATTTGATTAACATTAAACTTCTTAAGGTAAATTGATAAAGACATTATCTAATTTACAATTCACTGTTATCACAAAGTACAATAAACTAAAATCAAACAAAAATAATTGGCACAAACCAATTTCTGATACTAATTTGGCATAATGACATTCCTAAAACTTTCATTATTTCAGTTATTGCAATTTAAATATCAATCTTACAAATTTTTTTCAATTGTAATTTGATGAAATGAAATGATGCTATTTATATTTTAGTTTAAATTTCTGCTAATTTTGAATTGGTAAAATTGTAGTAGAAAATGATTTTGTACCTGCCAGTTGTTTGCCTATATTTTCTAGCATGATCTCCTGTTTACTTTTAACCTTGATTGGAATCAGTTATAATAGCTGGAGGAGTTAGTTAATTATTTGTAGAATTGGTCCATCCAAACTTCAACTTGAAACCCAAAATAAAATAGATTAGTAGAAATGCATGCTGATTTCTCAACAATGCCACACTATTGTTGTCTAAAAGTTCCAAATCAAATTGATGATGAGATTAAGGCAAATTACTTCAACAAACACAACTCTATGATGGGGTTCCCCTCTTTGCCTCCTCCTCTCTCACAGTGGCTATCTTTGTGAAACCAACTACCACAGAAGAGTAGAGACAAAACCTAAGTATATTGCAACAGAATGCAAACAGAATGGCATTCTTGTTAGCATTACTTAGGCAGAGGGGTGCAAACTGAAAGACACTTTTTCTGACCATAAAAAATAGTAGTAACAAATTAGTTATTAAAAATTTTATTTAGTGAATTTATTTGTGCAACATTTATTATTTAACAAGTTCTATAAATACAGATCCAAAAATGTACAGGAAAATATTAGTTCAGCTAAAAGTCAATCACTTAGCTTTTGACTGATATGAGCAAAAACAGAAATTACAAATTTGAATTAATATCAATTGTCAGATTAGAGGAACTTATAATTAAAAAGACCTGTAAGTGATATTAGTGTTGTATGGTATACCAGATATTGTTATAATATATTATGAAATTGTAACAAAGCTCATTCAGAATAAACTTCAGTCATTCATTATCTTTACTTAATTAATTGGATTTTTTGCATTGTGCAACTTAGCTAAATTTCTATGGTTGTGGTGAAGTTGCTGATTGAAGTAGATGATGTTAACCAAAGTGGATTTACTGGCTAAATGTTATATATTAATAAATCAATTGATATTGGAATTAGTTGTTATATACTAAATGTGTAATAATTCAATATATTACATCTCTTATGCCCAATCTATCCAATATGATTATTACAAATATATTAGTTCAATGTACAAGAATAAATTCTTTGTGGCTAATTCCACAAGTGAACTGCAAATTACACTGAGAGTGATTCATCTGCTAATAAAACATCAAGTCAATGCAAGCCATTAAATTAACAGTGTGTGGAGAACCTAAATAGATTATTGTTACTTGTTACTAATACTTACTGATACATTACAGATATATTCAGCATTACATGTAGGGACTAATGGTTTAGGAACTAACAACACTGACAAATGAAGTTCTGAAACAGCTACTATCAATAATACTGGATTATAATGGAAGTAACAATGTCTATAGTTGAGAGTATGGGATTTCACAATATTAGTTTTCAGTAGTGTAGGTATGCAAGCTGTGTAGCTGAGCCACAATATACCTAATGTTAACAATTGCATTGTAAGCATATTAGTAAAACCATGTCTACTTTGGATAAAAGCTGTTACATGACTCCACCAATGTGTAACACCATTACACTATTATCTTTTTCTCAGGCAGTTTAGTATCGGCAGTTCTATTGGAAGATAATTTGAAAGTTTATGATTTAAAACAACACATAGAGATTATAAAGATGATAAAAGCTAGAAACAACTATCCTAAGAACATTACTTATAATGATGTAGTACAAAATTGGAGCCTGTTTTACAACAATCCCTAGGTACCTCAGTCAAAATTTAATATGTTTGAATTCTTTTATCTGTACCACCTGATACAGAGTAGCAGAATGCACACTTCTGATGCTGATGCAACTATGATGCTCTTGGTAGTAATTAGAGAACCTAAGTTGCATACATGTTTTAAATATAATGTAGCATTGCTGGTAGTTGTTACTATTTATCAGCCAGACCTCACGCTTTTCTTGTTAGTGACTGGTAGTTGTAATATTTGTAAATATTGTAAATAACTTTGTATATATAGACCAATGCATTTTGTAAATAGAAATAGTTTGAACTGTATTCTCTTTGTGTTCACTAGAATCACACCCCAGTGATTCTACAATAAAAAAAATATATAAATGAGCAAAGGTGCAGTATAGTGACACACCACCATTGGAGAAATTCAATTTCCTTTTTTAGGTCAAAATATATCTGCTGAGAAAGAAGCAGTACTTAAAATAACTAAAACAGAAGAGTTTGTGTACATCAATTGGAACTCAGAATTGGCAGAAGAAATGATCTAGAAGACAAATGGGCTGATGCACAGCAAGTGAGTATATCATATATTTTCATTGTCACTGAACTAAAAGAGGGGCATGTAATGTTATTCACAATAATATCAAAAAATAATAATTTGAAAATTTGGTTTATTTTAAACATGAATTTTGAAAACAAAATTTAACTGGTAAACATTTTTGACTAATAGTTAAGGACAATATGAGCTTAATTATATCCCAGCAAAAAAATTGAGCATACAAGCTACTGGTTTGTCAAAGCCAAATTGCAAACAGGTTAGTTCCATTTGAAATTTCAAATTATTGAAACTGATTTGTGAATTAGGCAACAGCACAAAAATTTATGGTACAAGCAAGTTGAAAAAAAACAAGCAAGGAAAAAGTATTGGAGAGTCAGTTGATAAAAAGCTCTAATTACTTTACATTAATTTAGCTTATTTACTCTATTACTTTTTCTTCTTGAAAAGGAATAGTTTACTTTAAACTACTTCCACAAAAACTTAGTTGGTATTATTGACCCTTTTTGAGAGACTATAAAATCATTGTTTTTCCAAATAAATTAGATTAACTGTAAACCTGCTAAAGTATTGTTACTTAGTGCAATAAAGAAGAAAGCCTTTACACAATAACTAGTAGAATTAAAGTTAATCACATCCAATAACATGTAGTCACATAATAAAGTTATTGAGTAGTAGCAAACCAATGGATGATGAAGTTCTCACTCTGCTTCCTCCTCTCCCACAGCAGCCATCTTCATGAAACATGCTGCCACAGAAAAAAAAGGGACAAACCTAAATAGCTAGCTTCTGAGTAGCATAGGTGAGCATCTATATCTGAGCCATGATATTCATAATGATAATAATCTTACTGTATAGATATCATTTAAACAATGATTCCTTCAATTACTGTTTTGTGAGCAAACAAGAATGTCATAATTAAATAAACCTTTAAATGTCACTTAAGATGTTTCACAATATTTCTAAGGCCATTACACTATGTGTAATTGTCAGTGATACAATTTATTTTGATTATTGAGGACTACTAACACACTGGGTGTAAGTAATATCTTTAACAAATATAACAACTGATACTATTGCTAGAGCATTTTTAAGACACTGGATTTAATAATAACTTCTATCAGTGATGAAGAACCACAGCTTAGAGCTGAACTTTTAGAAAATCTTGCCAAAATTCTAGAAAATAAAAAATTAGGAAATACACCATATCACCCACATGATGATGGATCCATTGACAGATTTCATCATGCATTAAAAGAGAAGGTATTCTTAGTAAATTAAATTTAAGTTAATGCTACAGTAATGAGTTAATGCATACAGATTCATGGAATGTAAGAGTGGAATTAGTCTGTGGAATAAAGTCATCAATTCCTCAAGATTATTTTTCTTTCCCTTGCAACAATTTGGCAAAAAAATATTAAAGATTTAAGAAAGTTTTTCAGTAATGATCATAACTTATGATTAATTGAACAAACATAAAATGAAAAATGCAAGAAACTTAAATTGAAAATTTGAGATACCATATTATTGATTGATTTTTTTTGCATAAAGCTTACTAAATAAATTATTTCAATAACATTTTCAGATAGAGGGGAAATGTAATGACAATGATATTTATTAATTAGTAAAAGAGGAAAGACATAAATTATATAGAATAAGTAAAACTAGATAAATATCATACTTTATGGTGTTTAACATTACATTTTTAATTTTTTAAGGGCAGAAATTGACAAAAATTTTTCTTAGTGTTTCTNTATATATAGACCAATGCATTTTGTAAATAGAAATAGTTTGAACTGTATTCTCTTTGTGTTCACTAGAATCACACCCCAGTGATTCTACAATAAAAAAAATATATAAATGAGCAAAGGTGCAGTATAGTGACACACCACCATTGGAGAAATTCAATTTCCTTTTTTAGGTCAAAATATATCTGCTGAGAAAGAAGCAGTACTTAAAATAACTAAAACAGAAGAGTTTGTGTACATCAATTGGAACTCAGAATTGGCAGAAGAAATGATCTAGAAGACAAATGGGCTGATGCACAGCAAGTGAGTATATCATATATTTTCATTGTCACTGAACTAAAAGAGGGGCATGTAATGTTATTCACAATAATATCAAAAAATAATAATTTGAAAATTTGGTTTATTTTAAACATGAATTTTGAAAACAAAATTTAACTGGTAAACATTTTTGACTAATAGTTAAGGACAATATGAGCTTAATTATATCCCAGCAAAAAAATTGAGCATACAAGCTACTGGTTTGTCAAAGCCAAATTGCAAACAGGTTAGTTCCATTTGAAATTTCAAATTATTGAAACTGATTTGTGAATTAGGCAACAGCACAAAAATTTATGGTACAAGCAAGTTGAAAAAAAACAAGCAAGGAAAAAGTATTGGAGAGTCAGTTGATAAAAAGCTCTAATTACTTTACATTAATTTAGCTTATTTACTCTATTACTTTTTCTTCTTGAAAAGGAATAGTTTACTTTAAACTACTTCCACAAAAACTTAGTTGGTATTATTGACCCTTTTTGAGAGACTATAAAATCATTGTTTTTCCAAATAAATTAGATTAACTGTAAACCTGCTAAAGTATTGTTACTTAGTGCAATAAAGAAGAAAGCCTTTACACAATAACTAGTAGAATTAAAGTTAATCACATCCAATAACATGTAGTCACATAATAAAGTTATTGAGTAGTAGCAAACCAATGGATGATGAAGTTCTCACTCTGCTTCCTCCTCTCCCACAGCAGCCATCTTCATGAAACATGCTGCCACAGAAAAAAAAGGGACAAACCTAAATAGCTAGCTTCTGAGTAGCATAGGTGAGCATCTATATCTGAGCCATGATATTCATAATGATAATAATCTTACTGTATAGATATCATTTAAACAATGATTCCTTCAATTACTGTTTTGTGAGCAAACAAGAATGTCATAATTAAATAAACCTTTAAATGTCACTTAAGATGTTTCACAATATTTCTAAGGCCATTACACTATGTGTAATTGTCAGTGATACAATTTATTTTGATTATTGAGGACTACTAACACACTGGGTGTAAGTAATATCTTTAACAAATATAACAACTGATACTATTGCTAGAGCATTTTTAAGACACTGGATTTAATAATAACTTCTATCAGTGATGAAGAACCACAGCTTAGAGCTGAACTTTTAGAAAATCTTGCCAAAATTCTAGAAAATAAAAAATTAGGAAATACACCATATCACCCACATGATGATGGATCCATTGACAGATTTCATCATGCATTAAAAGAGAAGGTATTCTTAGTAAATTAAATTTAAGTTAATGCTACAGTAATGAGTTAATGCATACAGATTCATGGAATGTAAGAGTGGAATTAGTCTGTGGAATAAAGTCATCAATTCCTCAAGATTATTTTTCTTTCCCTTGCAACAATTTGGCAAAAAAATATTAAAGATTTAAGAAAGTTTTTCAGTAATGATCATAACTTATGATTAATTGAACAAACATAAAATGAAAAATGCAAGAAACTTAAATTGAAAATTTGAGATACCATATTATTGATTGATTTTTTTTGCATAAAGCTTACTAAATAAATTATTTCAATAACATTTTCAGATAGAGGGGAAATGTAATGACAATGATATTTATTAATTAGTAAAAGAGGAAAGACATAAATTATATAGAATAAGTAAAACTAGATAAATATCATACTTTATGGTGTTTAACATTACATTTTTAATTTTTTAAGGGCAGAAATTGACAAAAATTTTTCTTAGTGTTTCTCAAAATTCTCTCTTTTCAATGTACATAGACAACTTCTTAGTGCTTAGGTTGCAATGAACAATCCTGTTTCTCTTGAATTTAAGTTTGGAAAGAAAACTAACCTAGATAGTTCTTATATCACTACAAGAACTTGTATTATGCTTTTGAATTTCTGTTTGGACAGAACTAATTTCAGATTGTACTTTATGTTCCACTGAAATGAGTGCATATTGGTATTATTTGTTAGAAATTATTGTGTTTTATGAACATAGAAATGCCAAAATAGTAAATGAAATGAATAGAAAAATAATGTTAGGGATGACATCACAATAGTATATGGTGTCTATGCAAACTACAAATTGAAGAAATTCATCAAGGCATTTGTGATTAATTTACAAATAAAACCAAATTTGCATATATTAATGTTATTTTACAATGTATTTATTTTGTAGCTTTAGAAATTTTATTACAATAATATTACATTAAAATAAATAATTTATATTAAATTTTTTATTAAAATACTTTTTGTAACAAATGGATGTTAACTAGATATTGGATATATGTAATATATTAATAAAATTTATTGCTGATATGTATATAAAGTCTACAAAATAACACATGACAAAAATACTTACAAAAGTATTTACACATTCATTATTTATTATATATATATATTTTAAAGCAAATATAAATTACTATCAATAACTTCATTTTATTACTTCCTCATAAATACTTATTTTATTTTCAATTACACTATTTAAAAGAAATTGAAATTTAGCATAGAAATTCCTCTTTAGAATTCTTGGAAATGTAAGTCTAAAATTTTTCTTCAAGAAATTGACAGAAATGAAAATTTATTTTCTTTATTTCCTACAGTGCATATTAAATGGTGTCAAATAGGTTTTTTAAAAATATGAAATTGAATTTCACTGTAATGAAAACGAATTTTGTGAGCATGTATTTGAATATCAGAAGAATGAAATTTGGTTGCATATGTATAAAATTCATCTGTAAATGCATAGTTTTTCCTATATTCCCATTACTCAGAAATCTTGAATCTCATTAGGGTTTTTGAAGCCCCTTTTTTTAGCATGGCTTTCTAGTTGAGTTCAAATAGAACAGTATGACTTCAATTTTTAAGCTTTGAGATCAACCTCAAGTATTCTTTGAATAATATTCCAAGTTTAATTGAAATTTTTCTAATTCCAAATTTTAAAGGAGTCAAAAATATTTACAATAACTCAGTGATTGTTAAAGAAACTGAAATTTATAATATTTGAATATACAAGGTATTTTCCAGGGGATTTTAGGTTGAAATCAAGTTCATGTATTAATGTTTCTCATAGGAATTTTTTAATTGCATTTTGCGTTTTTACTGAGTTTTTACCAGGGTTTTTATGGACTTTTAATGATAAGAATAATTATTTTAAATTTCAATTTTTAGGTACCCTAATAACTCAAAACTTGATATATAATTTTCATAAAAAATACTTGAACTTGAAACGTAAAAACTTGAACTCAAACTGAGTAACTGGAACTCAATTCAAAAACCCTGGTTTTCCACTTTCTGAAATCTCAAAAACCTTGTTTATGACCTAAATACAGAATTTTCAAAAACTTCTTGGTCAAAATTGAATTTTGCAAATATTGCTAATATATAAATATCTTGAACTTCGGTAGCCATTTTACTGAGAATATCATTAATGAATATCAAAAAGAAAATATTTTAATGCGCTTAAAAATTTTGTGAAAATGTCCAATTTGGCAAAAAAAATACTGCAGTTAATTATATTGGACGTTTTAAATTTGGAACAGTAAATTTGCCGCTAAGTTTCAGTAATCATAATCTCAAGACTTCAAAGTAAATTTTGTAATATTGAATTTTTAAATTTATATAGAAACACACAACGCTTAATCAATGTGCTCAAATTAATGAATGGCATTTAACGATGAGTGTGACTTGGAGGCCAATTTTTGCGATGGGTTAATTTTTCACAAAGTTGACTCAGCCGATATTATAATTTGCGATAAGAAAAAGCCGAAATTTATTGGAAATCGGTACTTAGTTGGTGATGTTTTGGGAGAAGGTGCTTATGGTAAAGTTAAAGAAGTACTTGATATCGAGACCTTGTCTCGTTTGGCTGTCAAAATCATGAAAAGAAGAACTCTTAAAAAAATTCCCAACGGAGAAGCAAATGCTCAAAGGTACCAAAATTTGAATTCTCTAAACATGTTAATTCATCTCAATTTGAATTTAAAAGTTAATAGTTGATCAATCATCCAATTTTTTGCTTTTGGCAAAAACTTTAAACATTTTATTTGACTGACCATGTCCTCCTTAAGAAGAATTAGCGAAATTCTTGCATTTTTCCAGGACAATAATAGTTTTTCCATTAATTGTTTTTAGAATTGCAATTATTTGGTAGCCAACATCAATTTTTTTAATTGATTAATTTGCAATCGTTTTGTAATCTGATAGTCAACAAATTATTTATTAGACTTCATATCAACAGCATAATTTCTTGTAAATTTATGAACAAATAAAGCATTTTAATGTAGTGGAATGGTTTTGTTTAGTAGTTTTAGTGTTAAGCATATTCACCTAAAATTATTCTCCGGGTATAATTTTAAAAAGGGATGCCGGCGAAGGTATAGAGTAGTGCACACAGACAAAAAAACTTATTTAAATTAAAAAAACGATTAGAAGTGCAATAACATACGTAAAAAGTTTAAAAAAATAATATAGACCGATAACTTTCCATAATTAACCAAATTCGCAGTACGCCGTATATATTTAAGGCTAATAGCACACAGAAAGCTTGATTTTCATAATATAATTAACTTGTTAAATAAATTACAAGATCTAGAAGTATATTAATGCAAATCTTATATTTTTAGTGTATTTTTAGTGCATTCCCGCATTAATAAAATGAGAGCATCCTGAAAAATCTAATTTGCTTGTTTAGAAACAAAAATACTTTGTTAGCATTGTGCAATATATTTTGATGTAGCTCAATCAATACTGTGTGTATTTTCAATCCATACATCTCGTTGCATATGAATGATAATAGGTTATCTGGTTCACACTAAAATTTTAAAGCTAATATTAATGTGAGAATCTACATGTAAGGCGAATGTATATAATAGAGTGCATGCGGACAAATTAAACATTAATATTGGGTTAAAACGATAAAAAATGCAGTAATATACGCGAAAACGTTTTAAAAATAATAGATATAGACCGATAGATTTGCATAATTAACCAAATTCATATATTTAAAGATAATAGCAGAGAAAACTTGGATTTTATAAAAAATTATTTGTTAAACAAAATCCAAGATATAAAATTATATTTATGCAAATCTATACATTTTTATTTTAAATCAAGTCGTTACGCCTTACCTTAGGTGAAATTTTAAAATACATTGTGTTAAAATTATAAATATATTAATTTTGATTATTCAATTTTTTTGCTTGTATTATAACAACTAACATGTGCGCTTTGTTGAGTACATAATTTATTGAGGAAGTTTTTGTGTACAAATATAGAGAATATTTGATTAAATTCATTCATAAAATTGATGATTAAATTTCATTAAAATAAAACTTTATTTTAATATTAATGTATAGTTATAGTTGGAACTTTTAGGGAATTATAGTTGGCGGTTGTACGTAAAAATCATATTCATGTCATCTTGTACTATCTGTGAAATTTATCTGAATTATATCAATCTCCCTAGGCTATTGCTCCTCTTTGAAGAAAATGTTAATTTCAACAAACAACAAACAGATTTAAATGTCAAATTGCATTACAATTGTGAAGATGAACTATATTGTTATGTGCAAAACAAGTGAAATTACTCTGCAATCAGTTAACCGACACTATAAACATAAACTAAAAAAGGTTTTTAAAAGCCGTTTCTCGTTTTAAATCAATATGCACTTAATGGGTTCTTACACTACATACTTCAATTATAAAAAGCCTTATGTTGAGTGCCATATACATATTCAATATAATTATGAAAATATATTTTATACGTTATACTTAATTCAAATTAATTTGATTTTTCAATAATTACATATTGCCAAGCCCATGGTAATGCACCCAGCCGATACTGTACATCCGCACTATACAAAATATATTTATAACTATTAACGGCACGTATAATATTTATGCATTAAAAATTTATGCGGCGCGGTCACGTTAGCTATAAAATCGGTTTTACTAATTGATAAATAAAATGGAAATAAAGACAAATCAGCAGAACAAATTCTTTGAAAATGCAAAGCGGTTGCAGAGTATAAAAGTTCCAATTTATTTAAAAATCTCAAGTAATAAGGACTTGATTTAAACTAAAAATGTATGAATGTACTTTTATAGCTTGCAATTTGTTTAGTAATAGATATAATTAAGTATAAACCGCGTGGTACGCATTCGGTTAATTATACAAAATTATCAGTTTATATCTGTTATTTTTTCCAACTACGTATATTTTTGCATTTCTTATCGGTTTTTACCTTACATTCATGTTTGTTTTATCCGCGTATTCTGCGTGCACTCTATTCTATACCTTCGCCTACATATAATCAAAATATACATTTACTGAAAAACATTGTTAAATATCAGAAAAAATTGTTTTAGTAAACGCATAATTTGATTAATGCTTAAATTCCAAGAAAATATTACATCCCAAGATTTACATAAGCCAGATAACATCTTGTCATGAGCTTCACGCACAAAAAAGGGCGTTGAGACCCATTCAAGCGGACCTTATTTTCTTGAATAAATTTCTTCAAGCATTTCTGCTCCATTTTGGTATACCAATATAACTATCTCACACTTATTTGATTCGCTTAACTTACACAATCTATCAATCAGGAGTGCTATTCGTGGGTATGTAGTTAAAATTTTAGAAACATTTGCAAATATAGTTTCAAAAGGCCGAGCTTCTCAATAATTTCTTTGCTAGTGTGTTTGCCCCAGCTGTTCATTTTGTTTCTAATTATATATATATATATATATATATATATATATCACCTTCTGCTTAAATGCCCTTCTTCCGTCCAGCATGGACCTGATGGTATTCCTTCAATAATTCTCAGTAAATGTGCATCAGTGACATTCTCTTGTCCTGTTCTTTTCCTTCTCAATGGAAACTGCTTTAATAACTCCTATTTTGAAATTTCAGGACCTCAAAAAACTACTAGTTATCGGCCTATCGTTCTTGCCAAGATCTCCATTGTCTTTGAACGTCTTTTATTCAAATTTCTCTTACCTCATATCAAACCATTTCTTTCCCAACATCAATTTGCTTTATGTATTCGGCGTTCGACAAATACTCATCTTATTCATCGCCTTGACTCTGTATAGATTGATCTTGACTCAAACATCTAGGGAGCAATAATCTTTTCAGACATCCCAAAGGCATTTGAAAGAATTAAACACATTTCATTCCTCTTTGGAAACTCCGTTGCTTTAGATTTGATCACTCTCTCATCAATCTCTTCTCTGATTATTTATCTAATCTTTTTCAAGTTACTCATTTTAACTACTATTTCTCTTCTATCTCAATTTCTAGTGGCGCGCCTCAAGGTTCCCTTTTTGCAATTCTTCTATTTTTTGTTTCAAATGATGATTTTCCTCTATGTTCCCATCCTTGCCCATGCAGCCTCTATGCTGATGACACTATAATCTACTCTTTTGGTCCGGACTCTTTGACTATAATTCAATCCGCTATTGATAGACTTCTTGATTGGCTATCTTCTAATCATCTACTAAATCTAAATGTCTTTTATTTCCTTCCCCATTCCGTTTCTTTACGCCATTCCCTAGTCCTTTTCTTCTTGATTCTACCCCACTTTCTGCTGTTTCTGAACATACCTGCCTTGCCGTTCGTCTACCTGGTTCCTTATTTTGGTCCTCTCATATCAACTTATAACTTAAGTAAGCTACAACCTCTTTCTTTTGCATCCAGCGTAATATTCCTCTACCTCTACTGGCTTAAATAAATCTCTCTACCCTGCGATTCCGTTCGCTATCTTTTGCTAGGGTTCTCCTTATTGGTCCATCCACGCTCACTTACAAATCTGCACTACTTTCTCTTAATTTATTACCCCTTGTTCTTCAGTTTCAAGTTCTTGATCTTTCCTTCAACTTTCTTTTGTTAGAAAAATATAATCTTTGATCCCTTTGATTACATTCAATTTGTTCCTTCTCATTCTGCACGTTCTGATACTTGTTATCTTATAATCAAACTGGGACCCACAAAGTTTGCTTACAAAATTCTTTATTCGCATTATTCCTATTGCTAACTACCTGATTACTGCTCATCACTTACTTTTTATTATCTTCTAAATTTAAGTCCTCTCTCTATTCCTTAATCTGGTCTTTTTTGTTCCTTGCTTTAATTTTGATAATCCTTGCTCTTTTCTTATATATTGTAAATGCTCTTTCTGTTCTTATTAATATTTATATTTTTGTTAAAGTACTTTTGTTTTTAAATTTTATTTCTTTTTATCCACCGTAGAGGTGAATAAAGTATTTTTGTTGTTGTATATTGAGCGGGTGTCACGCTTTTCTAAATGTAACGGGTTTCATAAATTCCTTTGTGATATGTTTATAGATAACAGCATTGTTTATCTACTTATTAAAGCAGCGACAGTCCAGATTTCACTATAGAGTAGAATTGTCTAGATACCTGCAAACCGTCAATTTTAGTTTCTGTTCGAATATCATCAATTGCTTTTTAATCAAGTTTAACTAAGATATTAGGTGATATTCAAAATATATTTCTTACATTAATAGCGCCATGGAAAAAGGTCATATCTAAGAATTGATTGTTAATTGCAAATATATAGCAGTATAAAATAGTTCTATATACATATTTCATTTTAAAGACGTTCGGTTTACTCATTTCGCTTAAAGTTTAGCATCGATATTTAACCCTTCCTATTCATACTTTTAAAATTTGTATACTTTTATCAACTAAGAAATAATATTTTTGGGTCATACCATATTCTTACTGGTACTTGTTTTACATTAAGTAAAAGACTAATTGCGTTAATATTTGCATGATGTATGCTAATTGCATTAGTTAGGCCTTTGGACGTCCTCATTAACAAACTCCTAATATAGCTAGTTCATAAGTGTTGCTCATTTGAATGAAAAACACATCAGAAGCAGCAAAAAAATGAAGTCGAAACGTAAAAAATTGGACTTTGTTTTTGAAAAGTTTTCAACAGGACAATCCGTAGATGACAATTGACTTGGTATAGAATCAGACATGTAAAATTGTAGTAGAAGTCAGCTTTTAATTTTTTAAATGATAAACATGTGTTAGATGTTTGTAAATTGGTATAGCCTGTTTCATGTGCATATATTATTCTAAAGAAACAAAGAAATTTTTGATATAATGGATGACGTCAGCAAATATTTATAAGGCTACTTATTTTTTGCATTTACATGAGGTCGGCCTACAAAGTATGTTACATTTGCTGCCAGCCATTATTTACTGCTTATCATCTTTCGCTGTGTTATAAATATGTATTTTGCTGATATTACTAATGGTACGAAAAAATGGTGAATTGTGTGAATCAAACGTCTTCCATTGTGCAACTATATAACAGACTACAGGATTGTGTAATTTAAATGTTTTTTAGATTAGCGAAATATTGTAGTTCTAGTCTTTCCACCTGTTTAAATCTTAATTATTTAATACGTTAAATTTTAGGGAAATTGTTCTTCTTAGGAAGTTAAGTCATCGCAACGTTGTTGGCATTAAGGATGTTGTCATTAGTGAAGAAAAGCAAAAAATTTACCTGATTATGGAATATTGCGTTTGCGTATTGCAAGATCTACTGCTTAGTACTCCTGAAGCTAAATTACCTATTTGGCAAGCTCACAAGTATATTTATTATATTTTACTCCATTCATGTAAGCAGTATTTTTCCCAACAGTGTAGTTTCGAATATTAAATATTTATTTGTATATGTGACTAAAAATTTTCATGCCTTTTTTGCCTAAAAAGAAAACATATTTTTGGTAGCCGGAACCTCTAATGGCTTCACCTTTCAGGTAATTCAAATTTTGAAAATTTATGAAAAATAAAGTATCATGTTCTGTAGAAAAGGTAATCAAGCTGGAATTAAAGTGAACCAAAAAAACAAGTTCTGTGAATATTTATAACATAATTACAATTCGTTTACTGCACAATTTGATACGTGAACAATTCCAGGCCAGGGATGACATCAGAGTTGAGTTATTATACAAATCATGCAAATATTTAAAGTAGTTTTAATACATGCCTTTCATAACATAGTGATTTTTTATAGAATAACAACTCTATCATGTGGGGAAGGAATTTCTTCTACAGGAATGTGAGCTACGCGTTCACTCTACAGTGATAGTGTTAATTATTAATTTCTTGTTACTAGAGTAATATGTATATTATTTTAGATATTTTTCTCAGTTATTAAGTGGCTTGGAGTATCTTCACAGTAACGGAGTCGTTCATAAAGATATTAAGCCAGGCAATCTTCTTCTAGCAACTAATGAAGTTCTGAAGATTTCTGATTTTGGTGTAGCTGAGGTAATTTTTGCAGTTTTTCTTTTATAATGTGTTTGCAAAAGCAATAACAGACTTAAAAATATCAAGATTGAGTAACATTGTTCATGTGATTATCATGTTTTCCAAAAGTCGGAACATTACAGTTACGAATAATCTATAGTGCTCTTATACTTTTTCAACCACGTCTTTGCTAAGTAAATGCTTGTACCATCACTACACTGTTTTTACATGAATACATTTGTAAATTAACTTGCAACGGAAAGCCACGCAGATTATGTCCACATCGTGGGAACCCATTTTCTGCTACCCTATATTTTATTTTAAAATTCCGTATGTCCAATACAACAAATTTACAAATAGCCTGTTAGGTTTGATTACCTTGAGCGAACGTGTTTAATCTGCAATAACAGAAGTTGAATATCCTTTAAATGTGTCGATGGATGTATTAAACTTCGCATATTAATATAATAATCACGTGATTCTATCAATAAATTCTTACAATGGTTTGCAGGAATTTTTATTTTCAACAATTATATTGTTAGACATCAGCCCTTTATGAAATTTTTCTTTTTAATCACTATGTGTGGTTTGTTCTTAATTTTTTCAGTACTGTTCTAGATTATTTAGACACTTGACTCTTTAATTCAGTAACTACACTAAGCAAATTTGATCTTTAATAGTTAGTTTCACCACTGATATTCTCTTAGGTCTTTAATGTTTAATTGAGGACAAATCATTGTTACTGGCTTGCTGATAATTGTATACAATGTATTATTAAGTATTTATTCTCCTACTATAGTAATTTCTAGTCAACCAAAAGTTAATAAAGTTAATATTTAACCCCTAACTCTAAGTTTGCAAAACCTCTAAAGATGTATTTTAAATGATAACGCTTAACTGAAAAGTTGCTAGGTTAACAAAAAGCAAATATTTCATTTTTTATGTTAATACAGTTATACTCTGTTTCGAAGTTAATAGAGTTAATTTTACCAATTTTTTAAACCGGTATCCAAATTGTCAAATTTAGGATCAAACAAATGAATATGGTTAATTAACGTTAAAAAATCGTGGTAACAATAAGGGAGAGGGATCTTGAACATTCCTTGATAATAATTAAATAATTCTCTGCATGTGATTAAATTGAATGATGGAATTTATTTGTTTGGCAATTCTGGGGTCACGTTTTTGAGCAGAAATGGGTCATTTCTCTGATGAGTCACTAAGTATTTTTACAGATGTAACAATTGTCTTAAAATGACACAGTGAGATCTTTCCCATTTTAAGCTAGTATGTTAAAAATATAAATTCAGGGAAGATTTATAGCAATACTAAAACGCACTAATATTCGCCTGCTAATTACATGAAATTGGACAACTGTAATAAAACAGAAACTGTCAAGAGAAGTTTTTTTATGTTAACCCTAATTTGTCATTTCTATTCAATTGCCTTTAGGTCAACAAATATTTTATAAAACTAGTCTGCTTCATTTACCTTGTAAACAAGATTTTTACTGTTGTTCTGAATACGTTTCGATTTTTGAAATTTGGTCATTTTGACCAAATGTGGCCTAAAATTAATTTGATTAATTTTTTCTTGCATTAAAAATAGGTTTTTTGAGTTTAAATATAAGTATTTTTTGCATAATAGGTTTCAGAAATACAGTCAGATATCTATTCTCATTCAATGCGTGAAGATTTACAAATCCTGCTGGTATATTCATCGGTACACACAATTTGTTTTGTCTAACACGAAAGAAATGAATTTATATTCGGCATGACACATTCAATCTTTCCAATACACTGCCTAAGTGATTCCGCAATGTAGTTTATTTTGCGGGACAAATATGACCCATTTGTTAAAAAAACTCAAATCTAAAGAAAAAAATTTTTGCCTGAAAATGTAGATATGTATATTGGTTTTTATTACAATTTTTCAAATAAAAATTTTTCTAGTATTTTAAAATTATTTTTAGTAAGTTAACAAAAAGTAAATATTTTGTATATGTTAGCATAATTTCACGCTATATTAATATTCTGGTTGCTCTAATCATTACTTTCGCCATTGAAACTCTTGTCCAATTATACTGGGTTAATCAGTTGACCGCTTTAATTTTTAGCAATTAGATCGTTTTTCTATTGATGACACATGTTACATCAGCCAAGGATCTCCAGCCTTTCAACCTCCCGAAATAGCCAGTGGTGATAACATCAACTTCTCTGGATTTAAAGTCGACATTTGGTGCTCCGGGGTCACACTGTATGTTATTTTGCGATTATTGTCGAAATTCTCTGTATCAACAGCTTATTTCATTCTCACTTTTATTGAATTACACTTGTTTAACATATTCAAGGATGAAATTATTGGCAAGTCAACTTGTAACTTATATGGGGTTTTTAATGCCCAAATTGATGTTCATTTTTTGAAATGGATGCATCTGTAACATCAAATGTTTAAATTTAACCCAATCAATAAAAATAGCTCGCTACTAAGTTCTTTTTGTGAGATTTGTTTTCTTGATTCAGTAAACATCATTGCTATTACGTATACCGGCCAGTTTATTTTTTGTGGTTAAAAAATTTTTATGATGTATGAATAGCTGTTTAGCCAATGTGATCCCCACTACCAATTTTGCTGTTGCCTTTATGCTTAATGTCAGAATTACATTGTCAAATTCATGAATTTAGATATAATATCACAACTTCAAAATATCCTTTCGAAGGAGACAACATTTATAAACTCTTTGAAAATATTGTCAAACTGCCAGTTATTATACCAGATGATGTGTCGCCTCGTCTTCACCAATTATTATCTGGAATGTTGGAGAAAGACCCTAAAGTTCGACTTTCCTTGCAGGAAGTCAAACATCAACCGTATGATTTTTAAAATATAGTTTTAAATTCCAAATTTGAACAGGTTTACATCACGTAGTACAAAAATTTTGTACTTTTAATGTTCAAGACATATGTCAAAAAATTATATTTCTTGTTTTCAATGACATTAAAGTAAATATGATTTTAAGTGACTTATCGATTGTGTTAGGCGTACGTACTTAATTTTTTGTTGTGTCGGTACTCGTGTTTCCTGTTTGTTTTCTTTGAGTTAATGTCTGTAAATGAATTGCATTTGAAATTGTAGCTTGTAATAGCAAGTTGGAATATCCCCATTTTATTGATAGCGCTTTTGGCATTTGCTAACAATGTGGAGGTTTGATTGCAGCGTAATTTAACCTCACATCCTGCGGTTTTGTCAATAAAAAGCATGAATTTGAGTTCAATTTACTTCAAATTTATAATATAGAAACTTTGTATATATATGGAATTTCAATGGATATCCGTTTGGTAATCTATTCAATTTAATTTCTCAATGAATTTTGTTGCAGACAATGTTCTATTTTTTATATATTCGTTAGATTGCGCATACTTGCTAAATGTGCTTTCTACAAATTGGAAGTCAGACATTCTTTACCGATAGCTCAGATTTATTCAGTTTTTTAACTGTTCACTAAGGTTGCCTTGCTGATTTGTGTATTTATTACAGAATTTCAATTCTCATGTCTAATCCAAAGAGTACTTTTAAATTGCCTCGGTATTATTTCTTCTAGAAGAACCGAGGATAAATTATCCCAATGTAATTGATTTTTAAATTGTGTTTATTATATTTCCGTTACTATATGTGCAATGCCATTAACATTGATACATTCTAAGCTTCACTACTTCAAATTAACTTTGTAATGCAAGCTTTTGTAGATGCGAAAATAACTAAACACACTAAATGAAGTTATTGATGGCTAGGAATATCAGCTGCTAGTAAGTGGTTTCAAGACATTCGTTGGCTTCTTTTGTATCTGTTTTATTTATTAAGATTTACTCAAGTTGATATTTCCACACTGCCTTCCCAATATTGTTAAAATATTTTTTATGTTTTAATTCTCATGAAGTAATATCATTATGACAAACCAGCTATCCGTTATTCATGTTCGAAACTTTTGATTGCCTACTACATATGATTCCAGATTTTGGATGCACTTTGTTTAGTCTATATTTTTCTTTATATTTCATATACCTTGAAGGTAAATAATGTTAAATTTGATTAGGTGTGGTTTCAAAGTTACGCCTATTTTTGTTAAATAGTATAACTTTTAGCTTTATACCTTAATTGGCTTTTCAGTGCTCTGAATAATTTTATAAATCAATGATAAGTATTATTTGCAGAGATAAAAATATCCTGGTGTGTTGCTTCCTCGTCGAAGTTGAAGTTATTACTAGAGGGCTTAAAAACAATTGATTGCAGATTACACTCTGTTATCAAAGTTTATGCATAGCTATTAAAATGTCGGAAATTCCTTACGGATTCTGCACATCTTAGCGGAAAAGTCTCTCTTCGTGAAATCCTTCAATGTTTTTAGACACTTCAAACCGTTGTTTTTGACGTTTTTGTAGTTTTGGAATTTATCCAATTGTATTGACCATCTGCCACAACTTACTACATTATATATGTTCAAATGGCTTTAAGTTTTATATTCAAACAAAAATTTTATTTAATTCCAACATATGTAGACATGCAATACACCTCCATGTTAGCAATTGAACATCGTGCCTATTTCTAAGAATAATTTTTTGAATATTAGGAACGCGTTTAATTGAGAATAGTGAATGCATTATAAAACGCTAGCAAATCCTAGATTAGATATTTGTATGTTAGAGGGAATTTATTGGTTTTAACTTCCTCAAAAGTGGAAGACATGTATATTCTACTTTTATCCGATGATTTGGTCCCACGAATTGTTATCATTTTTAATTATCATTTCACTTATTTTTCCAACAATGTTCTGAATGCAATCACTTTTAAAATGAGCCAACTACGCGTGTATGGAGATTTGTCGAATATATTATGAAGTTTGGATGTGCTTCTACTCTCGTCTTTTCTGTTTGGTGTTTTATCTCTTCGTGAGGCAGTGTCAACTTCTTATCAACCCTAAAATTATTTAGAACTTAATCATCTCAGCTTTGTTTTACTTAGTGCTGTCAGGTTATAAGCCATAAATCTAATTTATAGACTCATTTTAGGATCTCGAGTTGCGCTGAGAGATGATGATTTATGGTATAAACTAAGTACACTATGTTCAAATTTTAAATTTTACATGAGTTATTCACCACTTCTACGTAAGATAAAAGCGAAACAAGAATTTCAACTTAAGAATTAATTGTTCTTGTATAGACATAATTTGAAATTTTCACAATATTTGAAATGCTAGTAAGTCACAGATAAAATGTCAATTACCTATTTCATCTATTCAATAAGTTATCGATAACCCACCTTATCCATAAAGAATATCACCTATTGTGACACATGATCTGTAAGTATATAGCATATTGTCATAACGTGCAAAAAATTTTCGAAATCCTAGCTATTCAATATTCTTAAATCAAAACCTCTATTGGCTTTAAGGCAAGCTTAAGCTTGAATTGCTTCAGTATAATCCAGAACTATCGAAATTGCAACCATTTAATTTTGAATAAGTTTAAAATTTTGATAAATTATAGAGTCTCAACTCGTAATCAGGACCATATTTCTCACTACAATCATATTGAAATTTGTAATGCATTACTGAATGCTTGATTTTAGCTGGGTCGTTCAAAAACATTGCCGTTCTCCTGAATACGTCCAGATACCTACTACAAAAGAAGACCTTACAAAATCATTGACAGTCATGCCACTGTTGGAGGAACTCCATTCACAAGGTTAGTTGGGATTTCATTTCTCGTTATGAAGTATGTCTGCATGCACTTAATTTTTTATGAAATTATTAGCAAGTTAAGAACATAACATAAAATATTTATTCGCTCCATTCATTTCAAATCTGTAAGCAATTTGACCACGAATAAGTTTGTTAGTGTTTCATCCTGTAGATATAGTTGTAGATTGGAAAATATGCTCGATCAAGAATATATATTTTTCGGTTTTCTTTGATTATTTTTCTTTCAATTTTTCGAATTTGTTTGAAAAACTGGTTGTGATGAAAAAAATATTACTCTTGTTGCATTTCTGCATGCAGGTGTATTTTTGAAAAAGGTTATGAAAATCAACTACGCTGTATTTAGCAACATAAATGGGAAATTCTAAATGAACGAACTACCGCAATTAGTGTTGGTCAGAGAACAATGTGACTTTATTTCATGAAAATACTTTAGATGTAATTCCCTGAAACTGTCGTAAAAGAAGGATAAATGCTTGTTTATGTGTGCGTTGAACTTCATTTATCATTTCTAAATTTGTTAATGGTTATTCGAGGTTTAACAAAAATAATTGTAAACCCCAAAATGTGCAAGGTATCGTGTGTGCTTCAAACTACTTAACATTTTATTCTTACCTTCATGTAGCATGGTGTTATATTGCAAGGTGAAACATTAATTTTTTCGGGTTGGTTAATATTTTGTCACTTTGAGCAATGCCTGTTTAATTTTAAATATTGCATTTATATTACGAATCTAAGAATATCAATTAAAAAACTAGTATTTTTACTAAAAAATGGTCTCTTAAGTTTTAGTTAAACTCAAACGAAGGTTATTCCTCTGTCACGTAACTATCATAATCAAGGTGTAATGAAAGCAATATGTCAAAAAAGTAAAAATGATTTACCATTAGCAGTGAAATCATTACATCGCAAATGTTTTATTCTATGGTGAGTTTTATACCTAGTTGATGAATGTCAACCTATTTACTTCTGTCGCTGCCCCTGAAGATACCCCTGTTTATTTGCTATTCTACTCATTAGGATAAATTTCGTTTATCAGAAATTCAATAATCACTGTATGTTGCGGTATGCCGAAGATATTTCACGTTTTTTTCCTTAGTTTGTACAATTCCAATGACAGCATTTGATGCTTTCAAAAATATATTTACTGCCTCACGTTTAGGATCTGGCTCTATATTTCAACGTTTCTAAGAGCAAATGAGCATATTTTCACCAATCAAGGCTTAAAATTATATCGCTAATTCATTTCCTAGATTAAATTAATGTCGATCCTGGATGCATTGAAATTTGAAGTTGGCTAAATGTTGATAAGCACAGCTTTGTAATTTTGAAGATTGTTTATATTTAAAACTCTCTTTCATTTTTATATCAGTGTTTTCCCCATTGAAGAACGAAAATTCATTTTCAAAGCTTATTTACCCACATGTTACTGGCCTAGATATGCTCAATTTGAAACAATCCCGACTAAGAAAAATCAAGATTTTAGCCACAGCCGCATAGTGTCAATCATACGATATAGTGTGGCACCATAAATACTATAAAAACAATACAATTTGAAAAGTTTCCTCCACTCAATCTATTTTACAGAAAGCACTTCAAAGGCTCGCAAACTCAACCACTACGAAATCAGAATGTACACAATTTTCGTAATTTTTTTTTCAGTCTTGCATATTACAAAATTGATGCAAAAGAGGTATAAAAGATTCCTGACATACACATTCTTGGAATAAATATACTAAAAGAATTAATTGTATAAATTTTTGTTTTTTGCTAAGCATTGTATTATATTATAGCAAATAACATGGTTTGTGTAACCCGAATTTGCCTAGCAGACTACAAATGTAGTCTTTTTATCAAATTGAGTTATCTATTCTTGATTTGAATGGAGGTAATTATCCAACATTGAAAATATATGCTTATTACTTGTAAGACGCCCTCAATGTCATTACTAGGCCTGCTACAAAAATGTTCGATAATTTTGATATTTGAAAAATGTTTTACGTCAGAATGTATGAATATTGAAGACATTTGTGTGCGTCAATCTATTACTTACATTATAAGTATTTTCTAAATGAAAACCTTCTATAGACCCAATAAACAAACTGAATGCTCTAGTACACAATGAATTTCTTTGTATTGTAAAACCAAATATAAATGAAGGCCATAAATCAACTACTGCAATAATGAGTTTTTCATATCGTTAATTCCAACAAGTGTTACTGAAATATGTACATTTATATTGTACATTTATATTTGAAGTTTTAGGCATGTAGATCTCGAGCGGAATTGTAACATGATTTGCTATGAAAAACTAACTTTGCTAGAAAAACATACTGGTACGTTGCAAGGCTGACATTTGTTTCTCGTAGACTTGAGAAAACACGGCATTTTCTTGGACATGTACACGTGAAAGCTTGAGAACTAGAAAAAAGCACTTTTAGTTTGAGCTAGTACATTGGAGCAGTTCTTGTTAGGCTGGATGTTGTCCCTTGTCAATTGACCTGTACTGCTTTGCTAAACGTTTTGATAAAGTGTAATCGTTAATCGCACAGAAGAGTTCAACATCTATGCATCCAGCATAGTATCTCTTCTTTATCTTGCAGGAAAAATTGTGGAGCCTACTATCCATATATTCAGTATCTTCTTTGCTTGTATTTGTCTAATACCATCATCGGGTTTTGTTGAACAATGTGACGAGGAAAGACCATTACCAATGTATTCCTCTTCCGAATGTAGGAAATCATCCACAGACGATTGATGGCTTCATACAATTTTTATATTGGAATTTTCCCTGTTCCCGTCTGACCATTTTGCAGACGATTGATAATGAGATTGCATGAGGTGGGTGTCTGTAAATGTATATGTTGCGAATGGTGTTGAAATAACCGAATTCAACTTCACGTTTCACTCTTGCCACTGTAAATCTAGCAATCAAGAGTAAATCCAAATTTTGAAGTCTTTCAACTAAAATATTTTCACTCTATATCACCGGCTTGACAGCATACATACATATCCAGGCCTAAAAATGAAATTCATTGCTTATCAATTGTAAGATAGCACGAAGTATTGTCGCGCTTTTGCAGATTTAATCCGAACAAATCCCAAATGTCTTAACGGTCGTCATTTTTTTCATTTTGACCATTTTTCCCAGTTCTTTTCTTACACAGTATCAAATTTTGAAAATGCTGCTTCGTTCGGTCTTCAATAGTAAGCCTGATTCTTTCGTGGATTAGGCTATTTTGGACTATGCCGAACTTTCAGTTCTTCTCCCGTGTTCTAAGGTTGCTGACATAGTGAGGACCACATAATGTTGTCAAAAATCCCATTCGCCTGGTCGCCAATGTATCTGAAAAAGACACCTTGTCGGATTTTTTTAAATTCCGTTGTATCTATAAATGTTTTGAAGACTCGTGTCGATTTTTGCCACATAGTTCTGATGTTGGAACTGTTAAGATTAAGATATTTAGGTTTTAATGTTTCAAAAAACATCTCAACTTTATCACAATGTAATGTTGTATGATTTATTAAAATTACTCATTTACAAATAAAAGATGTTGACGCAGTAAGAGAAGGTTGTAGGGAAGATTGTTTATCGTCGTACAATATCTAATTTACCACAACACAATTCGGCCTATGTAGAATCAATCTCGTCGTTGTAAATAACAGCAATTTTTCCGTCACTGGACACATAATAAACCTGTATTCTAAGACTAGGATGAAATATCTAGTCTTCGGTGGCAGTCTTTATTAATTGCAACGTCTTCAGCACTTATCTCCATGTTTTCTTCATCACTGTCAGCATTTGACTCTGAACAAGCCAGCAAATCTGCGACACCATGTATGTTCAAATACTGATGTGCCTTTCACTTTCTCATTTTGAAACAGCGTACTAAGAAACAACGAATAAATTTTATTGAACACGAAGTGACTTACCGTCACTTTTCAAAACACAATAAGTAAACTTGCAATTTTCACTGATAAGAATACGTCTTTATCAAGTCGTAAATCTGAGCCACAGACAGACCTTGCTAATATAAATAGTCATTTGGTTTATCTCGTTTTGTACGGTGTAAGAAAATCTAACATGTACATTTGAGCTTATTTTTACTTGTATGGTTTCCGGTCACGTGTCAGTTCTGTACTCTATCGCACTTCGGTTTCTGTACATATTGACACTCATCATTTCAGCTGTTCTACGGCGAAACTACAAATGTAGTCTAGTGGATAAATAGGGTGAAATGTGAAATTCCAAAAAAATCATGAGAGCATTTTGTTCGAGCGTTGTATAAACACAATGCTTGAGATGATAGAGAAGTTTCAAAAACTACATATGTCATCCTTGGGGAAATTGGGGTTAAAGCATGATATAAATGACAAATACAATTTTCACTATTTTCCAATGTTTGGCATTATAGTATATTTTCATTTTCCCTAAAAATCGTTATAGGATCTTTCAAACGATTATAAATCCAAATGATCATTTCATTTTTTTATCAATAATCATGTTGTGTATCAATGTGAAATTTGACTTGAAAAACAAGGCTTTGTAGTTTGACAGTAATATTCAATTTCAGATAAAGTATACTGTTATTTGAAGTTACTTGAAGTGAGCTAAGCTTGAGAAGTCTAAGCGGTGGTTACTTTCATGAGTAAGTTGTCTTTTGCATTCTTCTGTTATTCAAAGTAGCAGGCGTGAAATGTTTAAATGTAAATGAACAGCAGGTTTATAGTGGTAATCAACTATAAAACGCATTAGTTTGCGTTTGTTGGCTAGGCTAACCACTCAGTTATTCAATGTTTTCATTCTGAATGAGGATTTCCTGTTGAATCGAAATTAAATGTCGATTATATCTTGCAAACATCTACAATTTCGATCCCTTAGCGACTGACACAAACATTTCCCGCAGAATATCTATATTTTATTAGGCACTGCAAATTTTGTGAATTATCGTATAATACCAAATCATTGCAATGTTATTGACAAAATTTGTATGTTGTGCATTCTATCGAAAAATAAGGTTTTATAAAAAATTAGGCCAATAATAAATGTTGAGTAAGAACAAGAACGGATTAATCCTAAACACAGTTAGGTAGGAAATTTCAATAACGTACTATTAAAGATAGAAAATTAGCTTTGGCACAGTGAAAAATACACCTTTGAACTATAATTTTTCAAATTTTCAAAAAAAATCATTTATTGGTTTCGAATTTATATGCAAATGAATTTTTGTGGCATCATCAATTTTTGGAAAAATAAATGTGGAAATGTGCCTACATTTATTTAGCATTAAAAATAGAAGGAAACAATTTTACCCATTACTTCAAATTAATATCAAACTCATGAATAATTTTTATCATAAATTATCTCTATAACAGAGAAACTTTTTACCTATAGTGTGTCAACATACAAGTATTTCCAAATGTCTTAATATGCCTGGAGAAAACTATTTAAAAATGTGACTAAACCAATTCATTTAGAACTAATTAGCATGTGTGTGAAGTCAGTGCATATAATTTCGTTTATCAAACCGTAGTTTACATGTTAGTAAAATATTGAATTTACAATTAATAGAGACAATGGAATTCGTTGATTAGCAGTCATTCAATCTTCCGTGGATGATACTTCTGTCAAAAAATGTTTCTAGTTACGTAGAAACATGATTGAATTTATCTTGATTTTTTGGTTTCTCAAAAATGTCTAAATCATCAACAATGTCATTCAGTGATTGCCTTTATATCAATTTTTTTAATTTCTCAGCCCATTTAAAAATCTAAGGGCGCGCCTGGATATAGTAGCAGTAAAATGCATTTAGTAATGAGACATAAAATTGAATTTTGCTAAAAATATAATGTTTTTAGTGTGTTGATAACCGAGAATCAATATCGAAAAATCCAATCAACATTTATGCAATCACTTTTCCGTTTCAAATAAATTTCCACAAATCTAATTATTGCTACCATGCATTTTTTTGAAGACGTACTTGCATTCAATGTCATCATGTAAATGAAACGCGCTTCAAATTATCACTCACTATGTACGCTCACTTTTCAATTCCGGAAATAGTGCATTTTACCAACCGCCTACTTTTTCAATAAACTTATTGAATAGAATTCGGAATTGCGTTTTAATTATAAAAGAGCTTTTCCTTTCAACTTCAGTATTTCTTGTTATTTCGCCAGTCAAGTGTTAATAGGAATATCTCACTAGTGTTATACTACACAATACAATGATTTTTATAGAATTTGCTTGATTTCTATGAAATTGTATGCTTCGTGGCTATTAATTTTTGGCCAAAAGAAATTCAGGGTTAAATATTTGTTGAGCAATACTAGTTTCTCATTTTCTTCTTTACCTTAAGTTCCTATGAACTTTATAAAAGACACATTGTTTTTCCAAATTTTCAAACGGTTTTGTCCAAGCCTATTATGTTTTGGGATTTCTGAAATATGGCCTCAATTATTGGTCGACATGCTCTAACATACTGTTCGAAATGTATACAAAAGTGTATTGCTGTGGCTGAATTATTTGAAAAGATTAATTTTTCATTGAAAATTCGAATTTTTTAAGAAAGTTTTAAGTCCTCAACATTCCTAATGTTGAGGCAATCAGGATGTCTATAACAAGTAGCCTGTGCTATTTGGTTTTTAGTTAGAAAGCGGTCTGCCGTAAAATGAAAGAGGAGGAGACCATTCTCTATCCAGTGGTGCTTTCTGATTTTCGATACCTTTATTGGTGTGAGAATGTTTAAAGTTGTTTAATGTAGCTATAAAATATTTAAAAAAATTCCTAGTCAGTTTAAGGCTAAAAGGTTGCCCCCAATTAATACTGGTTTCTGACTTATTGCTGTTGAATTTCCTCATTTACTAATTTTTTGTCATCTAATATTTTTGATTTTTTGGTCTTGTTTTCAATATCTATTTACATTGTTTTTCAAATTCTGTTAATAAATACCTAAAAAATTTATGTTAAATTACTTGTTAACTTTTGGGTGATTCAATAATGATGCAAAAGTACTTTTCGAATAAAATTTTTTGAAATACAAAGAAAGTGCAATTAATAGTTTTCTGACGTCATTTAAGGAAATATGTCTCAAGTATCAGCGTTGTTTTTTTGTTGTTTGATTTTGCAATAAAAGTGTCCGTTTATTTTAGTTGCTGTGAGACTGTTTTTCATATCGATACTTTCACTTATTTCCATTTAGACATGGAATCTATTACCACGCTACAATTTTCCTTTAATTATCAACGATTTTGTAGACTTCTATGTTATGAAAATTTTAAAATAAAAAATAAATGATTTGACAAGTTTTTAGGGAGAAAATTGCTGTATTTAGGTCTAGTTACTTCAACAAATAACAACTGTTTGGTTGAACAACTCTAATTGTGCAAGATCTTATTTTGATTTGCACAGTTTATGGCTTACAACCGGTTGTAGTTTCAGATATATCTTTGTATTTGTACTCTACAGGATTGTTTGTTTTAAATCATGTCTTAAAACAAAACCTTTTATCACTAAATTAATAACATTGTCTGTTTCATTTACTACTACGTTTTTCTTAAAGTGTAGCATTTATGTGCTTAGAATTCGCCACCGAGTTCATCTCAAAAATTGCGTCTTTTTTAAAGGTTCAATCTAGATAATGTCCATATATGTAATTAGATAGTTAGTGAAACTTGTTTTGATTTTTCCCCTTGCATATCACAAATGCAACATTATAGTTTTTACTGTCGCTCATGCCTTATTAAAAAAATTTTTAGATTTTGAATTAATGCTTCTTCCAATTTCAAATTTTATGTACTCGAAAGCTGATTTGAAAATGTTTGATTAAAATTGTGGACCATTGGCTATAGTTTGTAAGTAATACTAATCTATCCGTGATTTAATAATAATAATAATAATAATAATAATAATAATAGTAATGGATTTAACTGAAATTAATGGCAATCTTTGTTTTCTTTCCTTCACCCCAATCCATTCTGTACTCAGTAATTGCCCTTTTTTCAAAAGTTTAATCACGCTGCTGTTGCTAATGACATTTCAAATTGAGATTAAATTCAAAAGTTAAATGTTACTCTAAATTTAATTAAAATTGTTGAGAATTTAATCATTTAAAGCTTCATGCTGGTGACTATCACACACGCATCGCTGCACAAAATCTATCATTCTGCAATAACTTTTTAAAATTGCGCGAAGTTGAATTGCCTAATTTAAGTTTGCTTCTTCCTGTCTAATTCAACAATGCTAGAAATGATTTTAATTAAATTAATGCTTTCGGTTGGTTAATTAACTGAAAACTCTGCCATTCGTTTATTGTTGTTGGTCTCCAATGAGATTTCAAGACAAATCGCTTGTCATGATTCAATTTGACATATTTGCTGATTCCCAATTTGGTTTCTGCTTGCCGCGGTATTTGTCTTGGTAGCAGTTTTACTGTATAAATATTAAGATATTATCGCTGAGTCATTCCTCAAACACTACAACAGCAGTACTTTTGTTTGTATTGCGAAATCTTCAGCCTGTCAAAACATTGTATTGTCATTCATACAGTTCTTTCGTTAGTATGAATTTTGCATGCAGTTAAGAAAACGATTTTTCATTTACCTTTATTGTTAGTAATATCAGTTTAGGTCCACTTCCATCTAGGGCCGTTCGATTAATTGATTGTTAACCCTCCTAGTTCGCTAAGCCCATCTGTGGTCGGTTCTCATGATCCCGGTAATCCCATTTATTCCCAACGCAATCCACCTTTGAATTTTTTCAATTTCCATGAAGTACGGGATCATGAGTGGTAAGTTTCATTGATAATTGGGTCTGAGTTGGTAAAATCGGTCACCAATAATATCGGAAAAAGTTATCATATCTTGCTGAATTATGGAACGATTTTTGGTGTGCAACACAATGAGTTTAATAGCATGGAAAATTGCTAATTGGATCCAAGAATCCTATTGCACAAATGTGGTTTTTGAACACTTATTTGCCTTGAATTCGTGAAGCCTGAGTATCCGCTATTTTTAATTCCGTAAATGCGGGCAAGGTGGGTTAATAATTGACATAGCAGGTTAACAATTGATTGTTTGATTCTTTTAATTTGATTATCAAATAACTCTCTTTCCATCTAGAGATGACTGCTGTGCGGTAATACCACGGTACACCGTTGCGGTGGTATAAAAGCTGTACTTATAGCGTGTTTTGTTTTAAAATCTAAAATCTCTAAGTATTTCTCAAAAAACTGTTTCTGAAGTAAAATTAATTGATTTCACATACAAAATATTAATAGTAATTTTTGCATATTTCATGTAAAATTGGATACTACTCTAATAAAATTGGACTAAATAAAAATACCTAAGAAATTGTCATTAAGCTTTTCTACGGCTGATCCATAACCTAAAAAACAAGTCGGAAATATGTATCTTTTCCTACAAAGTTAAAAATCGACTTCGTTGTAGGTAAAATTTCATTTTTTGCTATGGCTTGCAGTAAAAAAACGCACATTGTGGTGGTTAGTGGTGGTTTTTTCTCTGCTGTGGAAAATTTTTTACTAAACCTGTATCGCGCTCATCCCTACTTCCATCTTATTGTAAAATACTGTGTACAAAAGAAGAACATTACAGGTTATTTATTAAGGGTATTTTTATATCATACCATACAATATTTGGGGATTTTTCGACGAGCACGATATATGGACAGTAAATTATGCAAAATTTGGACATTGTCGTAGCAGAGGGACACCGACCAAACCGTGTGTGAAAAAATCCTACCTAGGGACCATAAAAAACAAATTTGTGAATAAAAATATTTTTAATTGTTTGTATTCCTCTTGAAAAAAATTGTTTTGGAGTGAAAAATAAAAATTTGTCTTGAAAATTACCAATGACACTTTGAAATTTATGCTGAACAATTTGGCAGCGTCTACTCGGTTGTAGGTACATTCTGTAGTCAATCGAACTAAATTTACGCTGCCTTGTAAAACGGAACAAGTTTAAGTTCATTTTTACTAATTCCAAACAAATCATTTTGAAATATCGTTTTGTGCCACCAGAAATTTCTAACATGTAGAAATTAATAAAAAGTGAGTAAATTTTCGTCCATGGTGTGTTTGCGTAAACCGGGAACCATTTTCCTATGACGTATTTCCAGAGATGTTGTTAAGGTTGAACTGACGCGAACCGCCTCCAACTCTAACCATTTTCAAATGTTTCGTCGTATGGTTGACATTTCGTAATGACTTTAACTGTTTCCCTATCACTTCATTAATACAAAAAATATTTGTTTGGAGAAAATAAGAGATGTTAATTTTCTACTTAGTTTTATTGGTAATTTTACTTTAATTTAATACAGCTACAATTTTAAATATTCAATCTAATTTTTCTGTCAAACTGCAAATAGTTATTCAATCTATTAGAGCGAGAGTTATTTTTTTTCAGTCAGGGCCTGTTTGTTTATTGTTATCTGTTAGTGTACAGGAAGGCCAAATTTTTAATATTAGTTGAGATATCTCGGAGAGATTTTGTCGATACTGTAGATCCTAAAAAGTATCCAAACCTACTAAAATTACAATTTTTTCTTCATGAAGCTTGGTGAGCAAGCTTGATGAGTTCCATGCAAATATGATATCGCTGCTTACAACACATTCGCGCTAAAATGTTGAAAAACGGGACCTTTTTCTAAAATTTATTAACATAGCCTCATATACAAAGAAAATATATTAAATATTTAAGGTTGCCTCACATCCAACTAGCTAGAGTCGATTTTATCTCATACTGTTATGATCAAATTCAAAGTGATAATTGAAGACTTGACGAATATTAAGGATTTAGAATCTTAAGCCAAGTCCCTTGAGTAACGAGGGTTCATGCTGAATCTTATGCATTGAGTATGCTACCACAGTAGTTACCTATGCAAGGATGTCAAGGGTTTCCACATAAAAGTTTAGGACAATTGCTTGAATAATGCAGATGAAAATTGGAGAATCAATCGCAACAAAAAGTTCGCAAGTAGGCCTTTCAATAACAGACAGTATTCTCTATACTGGGTTAAAAACTGCGAAATTAAAATTGAAAAATAGCTTTGCCTTGAGCTGCAAGTTCAATTTTTTATGACTTGCATACAATGTTTTCCTGCACTGAATGCAAGGTTGCTGTATGAACACTGTAAGGAAGAATACAATTTTTGATATGCAGAAAATTTATTTGAAAAACATTTTTTCTTCATTGGACATTGTACAGATGTCGTATGTGCACATAAAGAAAATACGCTAAGGCAATAATTTTAAACGATAATATTATTTTAAGATGTGATTGTCAAAAGGCATCAGTTAAAGGGGAAATAACAATCGGACTACGTCTGATAGGTGGGCATTTACTGGTCGAAGTCTCATTGGAATCTAGCTGGAGTATGCGACTGGGGTAACAATCATTCGCATTAGGATTCTTAAAAATCATGGAGGCCAGAGTTTGAAAAATATATGTCATCAAAAATCAAACAAATTTCTTTTGCATTTCTTTTGCAATAAATGAGTCAATGAGAGATTAATGAGATTCTGTAATTTTTTGCAAACGTATGTATATTGGTGAATCGACAAAAAGATTTTGTTAGCAACATTCTTTTCGTATTTTTTAAGGTTTTGAAATAAATTGTCTCAATAGCTAATCCAGAACTATAGAAACATGATTTTTTATGTATCTAAATTTAACATAATAAATGCATTCATGGCTTTTAGCAAAAATTTTGTTATACCAAGAAAATTTGCGTTTGTTAACAGTTTTATCTCATAATCCACTCTTTGCATTATTTATGTTATTTAAGAGTTAAATTTTAGCATAGAATGACTGACGTTCAGTTTGTGTAAAATTAGGAAAAAATAATTAAGGCATGCTTATTAAAGTATGCAATGCTCTTTTAAATCCCAGTAGTGGTCTATTGTTATAAAATCTAGTTTATATTACTTTCTGGAATTACTAACAGTAATGTGGCAGATGTTTTTAAAAGTGCAATAATTATAGCAATAATAAATGTGTAATAATTCGTTTTACAAACATCTAAAAAGATGACCATTTTAAAAAGGGATTGAAATTTATTGCTGTTATATGCGTTTTGTTTTTCAAAAATGGGGGTTTGAGTCTCCCCCTCCTAAGTTTGATGCCGCTGGTCACAATTAAGATTACTGCGGCCGCAGAAACAGGTGCAAGTGTAGCTCCTATCCATGACTGACTCTGACCCACAGTTGGAACCGAGCCTTGATTTTTTGGCACGAACACGACAGAGCATGAAATTTAAATAAAAATCAAGCACGGGTCCGGCACGGCACAAAAATCTGCAAATTTTTCTTTGAATGTAAAGTGCATTTTAGATTAAACCTCTATGTATGAAATGTCTTTGGCAAAAAAATATTTTAAATACTTTAACAAATTGTTCTTAGAAACAAAACTTTTGATGATTTTAACATGCAAATTAATAGATTTAGAAAATAAAGATAACAAATATATTTGATACGTATTTTAATGTAGGCACGAGCACGGCATGGGAACGAAATTTTCTGTTAACATGGGCACGGTTCCAACACTGCTGACCCATCTGTCAATTTTATGCAGATTAGATCGTGCTTTAATGTTTAGGTGCTTTTGTCTAGCACTGTTGCTTGGAACGCTTTGTTTTTCATTGGTCGATCACGAAAATTTGAAAAATTCGTATTTCATATACGATTTGGAGCCTTTACTAATTCGTATACTTTGATGTAAAATTTTTTGAAATGTTCAGAAAAAATCTAGCCTCAGTGGGATATTTAAATATTTTTTAATTTCACGTGTTGAGCCTGGTTATTTTGTAAAACGCTTTTTGTATAAAAAATTGTGTTCTATCTTTACATTGTGTGCACAATGTGGATGCAGGTAAAAAAGCACTTATTCGATTGCCAAAGCCATGTTAATACTATGAAGTTGTAAAAATAGTTTGAATTTCTATATCATTTTAATAATTTTTTCCAGGAAGAAGTGTCGGTGTGTACACTTTACGGACATCTTGTATTGTTTTAGAAAGATTTAGCATTCAAAGAATATCGAACGTGTTAGTTGCATTTAATGGACGGAGGCATCTCTGAAATTATTTAATTGATGAAAAGCATCTGTTTTAAATATACGCAACATCTTTTAGTCGTAAAAATGTTGGTTTTATTACATTTTATTATTTTTATAAAACTGAACCTATTTTGGTTTTTTGTTTTATAATGCAATATTAACAACACTTCTTTAATGGTAACACCAAGGTCGCTGTAATATCTGGCATGTTTGGCATATTTTCAAAGGTTTTTTTTATTTATAGGCTGTTTACCTAATTGTATTTGCCTTTAATTTAACCTAGGATTTTTCAAAATAAAGGAAATTGTTAATAATAGTAATAATATTAATATTAATAATAAAAAATTCCCAAGCTTAGAGTTTTATATGGCCTGTAGAAAATATCTGTTTGAATTAAGTTCATTGAAGAGATTGTGGATCATAACAGAGATAAATGCTGTATCATTAGTTAGTCCCTTATGTGTTTTGATTACTTAAAGCTTGCAGATGTCATAGTCAGTCCTCGATATTTGCCACTATCACTTTCCGCCGATGTTTTTTACGGTTACAAAAGAATATTATAATAATATTATAATGAAATACGTTATGTATCAAACTTATTTTAAAAGTATCTACAAGTTACATCTGTTTATGTGATTTTTCCCTTGAATAAAGCTGGGCATCAGGATAGAATAATCAGGACGTGTTTATCTGTAAAAACAGGATAAATCAGGAAAATATTTTTTACAAACTGCCGTACGTTACATGTGCTACATTTTCACCTATTCGGAAAAATATTGGAAAGAAAAAAATTTAATTTGCCAAACCCGAATTGCAATTACTTAGCCAATAATTTCAGTGATAACCAAAGATACAATTGATTGGATAGTAGTCCGGGTTCATAATTTTTTCTCACATTTTTTAGTTTAATTTATGTAAATTCAGGTGACACTTATTGATCGAAATTGCTTTCCAACCTACCCCAAATGTACTATTCTATTAGACCCCTCTTTTTGTTCCTGCTATCTCTATTCATCAGAAATTTCAAACACTAATTTTTTTTCCCAACCTCTTAACTTTTCAATTTTGATTTTTTCAATTTGACATTTCTCGTCTATTTTTCTTTGCTTTTTAGCTGAGTCCATACGAGTACGAATTCAATCATTGTGGGAGCACATTGTAACATACTACATCCGCCATTAGCATTTTTTGTGGATGCTTGAAAGAATTCTTCGGATGAGGATTGGAGGCAGATTGGAGATTGTCAATCCATGTCCAACATTAGTGATAACATTCTCCGTGTGACTATAGAAGAAATTATTAAACCATTTCAAGTAGCGAAAAATTATTATGCATTGATAAAAAACGTAGTGATTTGAAGAAATCTGTAGTCATTAACGAATATGCCTAATAATTAACCGCTTTTTCAGAGAAAATATATTGAAGTACTGGAATAGAATATTGAATATTTAGCCTTGCAATTGCGTTATGGTATTCTACTGATTCTTTAGTTGATAGAATTCTTAAAAATGTATTGATTATAAATATGAATTTTCCATTTCATCACTCCTAGCTCAAATTTTCCCATACTCCCGTTTTGCTGCCACATCACGAACTAATTTAACAATCAATTGAATTGTCGTACGCCACTCGGTAGTATTCAGTTTGTTTTTGTAATGACTGTTCCACCTGTTTATTGTCTTACCATGTGAACATCGCACAATTCTATACGCCTTTCATATTTTGTATACGCCTCGACTAAATCATTGATCGTGTTTTTTATGCGACTATTATCTGAGAATTTTAGAAAATTTGTTTGTATTTCAAGGTACTTAAGTCGTGTTCTTTTTCTAGAATCTTGTTTAATATCATAACGCAGTTTAAAATTCTATCACTAATTAGGCAACTCAAAACATAGAAAGTAGTTGTTATTGTTTTCTAAATGAAGTCTAAGGCTGGGCGGGGTCTCCTAAAGCAATTAACTGTCACTCTCGTTCAACATCTGTGATTATTTGGAAGACATTTTTATGAATCACCTTCCTACTCATTCGCAAAATTTCGTTAATGCCCGATTAGTTTCTTCAATTGATTTCTCCATTATGTAGCGTTTAATGCTTTGCTTAATTCAATCATTTTCTAACTATGCTCTTTACTTTTTCTCCACCACTAAAATCATTTCAAATTCAATTGTGATAATCAACGTTGAATCACACTTTTTCATGTTTACTATTCTGTAACCACTGATGCTGTTCAAGAGATATATGCATAGAACGAATGTATTGAATGCGCATTAAGGTAGTGTTAAGATTAACTAGGCAATTTCTTTATATATTTTTAATTGCAGTTATTTAATTGGATTCTAGGGTTAGTGAATAGTGTTGTCAGGTCAAGATTTTTAGGTCATGTTTATTATAATTAATCAGGTCAACTTAGAGAAGCTGTAGATCAGGTCAGGGCCAAATAGGATCGGAGTCAAGTTTAGCAGCATCCGTGATGTTTTACAAATTTTCATAATATTTTGATTTAATTTTGTACTAAAATCTTGTTTGTTCATTATGGGTTTGTGCGGATATCAATACACTATGCTTGCATGACTCATCGAAATTTGAAAAATCATTTTATTTTAATTATTTTTTTTGCTTTTGCAACGTTAATTGCTAGATCTGATATTTGTATTCGGGTATAGTGAAAACGAAAGGGGGAAGTATAATTCATGAGGATGATGCTTCTTTATAACAATCCTATTGACATCAGCATGAGATGGTTTAAATCAAGTCAGGTTTGATATCGAAGTAGGTCGAGTTTTCTAGTAGCTATATAGCTAAGGGGAGCTCATCACTAGTATTGAACACCAGTATGTTTGAGAAACACCGAATATCGATTTGCAATTCGAAATACGCGATACTTGTAAATTGTCTATTAGACTTTATTGCCCTCAATATTGGGATTAATAATTTTTTACATATAACTATATCACTCACCATGAATTAGGGCGTTCAACTTAAAATTTCATGAATTATATTGGTGTTAAATCGACTAGTAGTTTTATTAATTCGTTCTTAACATCCCTTTTTGAATTCTCTCGGGCATTGGAGATAGTTTTGTTTTTTGAAAATACTTTGCAATTTCGACATTTTTACATAAAAACAACGGTCATATTTGAACTTCTTTATGGTTAAGAATCCAACCAGTCCGATAACACCGGTCCTTAAATGGGATGAACTCTGCTAAAATATCAGTATACTTTGAACAGTCTACAGTACCTCCTTTCACAATTTTCAGGTAAAAACCTTTGTAACTCAAAGGAGATTACTTGAGAGGCGTCTTGGCTGTCCTAGACCAATGATAAAATGTGTGTATGCAGCTGAAGCATGGACACATCGGTTATGAAAGCATTTCTGAAAAATTCATCCAGCGATCACGTTTCATAGAAGCGCTAACCCGGTCTTTTTTCTGTTTTTGTGTCAACAGTGACACTTTTTCCGCATGTTTTTACATATCCCCCTGTCTTTGAAAGTGATTGGTTTTTTGAAACTTTGAGTTCAAATCAGCAGTTGATTTCATTTTGTATTGTAAAGCAATTTTGGGTAAAGTCAAGTTGAGGGGTCGCCTTCTTCCTTTCTTCCTTTTTAGCGTGTTTCAGTCAAAATTTTGAAGTGTCTGTAGAATATTTGTGGGTTTATACCCGATATCTTAAATAAAGTTTGCGGTCTGTTGTTCCGGTAGAGTAAGCATTTAGCAGAACGTTTCTTGCATCTTGATGAGACATGTTTAGTGAACATTAATAAAGTGCCGTACCCCATCTGGTGTGTTTAATGATGGTCTTTGCAGCAAAGCGTTTTTATAGAAAAGGGTAATATGACTGGTGAGATATGCTTGAAGGAGTGTATTACGAAGCGCCTCGCGCCATTTATTGAAGAAATAGAAGGTGACGTCGTTTTCTGGCCTAACGGTGCTACATCACTATAAAAATTGTGTTCAAGAGTTCATGCGTCTAAAAAATATCCGACATGTTGCCGAGATGAAAACCCTCGAAAAGTCTCAGAACTCCGCCCAATCGAGAAATCCCGGGGCTTATTGAAAGATTGATAAAACTGAAAATGAACCAAGTGAATCCGGATATCATCCAGGGTATGATGCAGCAAGTGACAACGAAAGTGCGTAAAGTTGCTAATAATGGGATTGATAGTATCATCAAATAACATTTTCTTTTTCATTATAGCATTGCCTGTGTATTAATGTAATTTTGTTGTTTAATTGCTTTTTACAAATTTTTTATACGAATAATAACATTGTTGCAATTTTTAGTAGTCACCATTCAAAATGTATATACAAAATCATTGTTTTCGGGTGTTTTTAACTATTAAACATACAATGACTTAAAAGAATATCTTGTGTAGCTCCTTTTTCAAAATATTGATATCTAAATGAAGAATCGAAGCAATTGATTCGTTACAAAAACGACTTTATTTTGTTAAAAATTCTTTTTTACGAAGAGTGAAATAATTGATTTACACTAGTAATTGCAACACTTTAGTGGGTTACATGTTATATATGAGTTCGACATTTGTTAATATGAAATTTGCTTAATTTATTGATGTTTCGCATATAAACATTGCCTCAGAATTTAGTTTTAGGCATCATTAAAAGTCTTGTGTATGACTATCTTAGCAAAAATTGGCATGGCGTACAATATGGAGGCCACCAGTGCAATATATACATAGCAAAATTGCTATCCTCTAGTGAAAGATAAAAACGAAGGCCATTACTGTATACAATTAGTTTACGAATTTCATTATCTTGTGCTGTGCTTTTTTCAAATTTCCATCATTGTGTTAGTAGTTTTGACTATCCTTAATCCTTTAATAGTTTTTATTTCATTCTTTATAAATGAAATGTTTTACTTTTCTATGCTTGATAAAATAATTCCTAGAAATGCCATGTACCGAGGCAGAAGTTGAGCAAACTCATGGAGAGCAAGTGCATCGCGATCTTGGTAAGTTTTCACTTTTATAATTTCATATTAAATCCTATATTTCAATCATTTCAAAGTTATTTTATAGAAAGTCGTTCAACCAAAAACGGTGTCAAAAGTAACGGGCAGTTGGTTAGTGAGGCTCCAGCTAACACTTCCAAACAAAAGAGGGGAATCTGCAAGCAGATGTAGTTGCAAATTAGTTATTTCAAATTAGGCCAGTGTTTGTTATAACACTTTTATGGTGCTATATGTAATTTATAAATTATGTATATATGAATTCTATGCTAGCATTTTAAGCATTTTTATGTTGTTTTATAGTGAGATTTATATGAAAAATTTTAATTTTATATCTCATTGTTTTCATTGTTTTATCCAGTAGAAAGTACGATAAATAATTTGAGAAGTATCAACATTTACCACAAGTTTTTATACTTGATTTCGAAGAAATTCTCATTTTTGCCATTTTTGAAGACGGACACTCCAATCGATCTAATATATAGACTTAATCATTTTTATTTTAAGAAATTTGATTTCAAGCGTAGATTAACCATATGTGAAAAAATAGGTAAAATCATTGATTGCAAATTGCTAGAAAAGAGGAACGCTTATTGTTTGGAATGCTTCCAGGAATTCTCTAAAACGTTCTATTTCACAAGAAAGTTTTACCAATTTAGCGAATTGTAGTTCAGATGTAACTTTCGTTAATTAATTTTCAACTGACAGAAGTGCCATTCATTTACAGTTTCATGTACTCGCCTTAAAACTGTTTAAACTGTTGTTCTATTGACAAGATTTGAGATGGCATAGCAATTAGCAATAGATTTGTATTCGGTTTTCATTGAATTTATTGCAAATTTTTGTCGCCATTCCAAGGTTTTCATCACTATATCGAAATCTTTAAATAACAAGCCTATAGTTGAGATGCATATAAACAGTTGCAACAATGTACATATATCGTAATTTTTAGGTGAGCTTTAAACATGAGTGCACAATTCGCTGAAAAATTTTGAAGGTGTATTAACTTGTGTTATTTTAAGAGTATGGTGATATTAAAAGTAGATAAGTGATAATAAAATTAATAAAGAAAGGTTAAGATGCTTGAAGTTGGTGAAACAAATTCAAAAATTAAGTTGGCTAATGTAAATTATAGCTGCTATTAATGAAAAGGTGCATCTCATTTCTTATTGCACTCCATTGATTTATAAGACAAATTGTTTAGCGGTCCATGTTGTGCTATTAGAAATCAATTTGATAAAATATTGTTATTTATAACTTAAAGATCCATTCCCAAACATTGTATTGTTTTAGAAAGATTGAAGATTGGCAACGAGAAAAAGAACCTTTGAAGATGGAAAATTAAGGACTTCTGAATGTTAATTAATGATTTTTGAATGTTAACTAATTCTGAATATCTTTTTTCATTTTTGAATGTAAATTGATGCTTTCTAAATGAAATTTGACAAATTCTAAATGTCGTGTTTCATTTCTAAATGTAAACTGATTTTCTAAATGTCATTTGTGATTTCTAAAAGGGCACCTTGGTTATTTGTACGGAGAGGAAATACCACTTCTTCCTATTGCAAATTCAAGTGGCGCCCTAAGAAAACTTTAAATGATAGATTATGCAAATTTTCCAGAAGCAAAAACATGAATTCAAGAACATTTTTGTTCAGAATTATGAAACAAGATGCGAGGAAGTTTATGGCATCATACAACGTAAAAAGTTTATACACCAATGTTCTTCTAGACAAAGCCATAGACATAGTAGATTTACTATATAAATTACGAAAATACGATATTATTGCTTGCAGCAAAAAATTCATTAATTTAATTTAAGGGAGAATTTTACTTGCATAAAGATGGTCTAGCTATAGTTAATTCCCTATGCCCAACCCTAGCTAACATCTATTTAAACTTTATTGAGAAACAATATGCATCAAATAGCATCAATTTCATTTTTATGAAAGATAAATGGAAGATATATTTTCTTTAGTAAATAATGAAGAAGATGCAAAATTGGTACTAACAAAATTAAATAAAATAGATGGCAACATAAAATATGCAATGGAAAAAGAACTTAACCAATTTCCATTTTTTAAAAGTGAATATTAACAGAACATCAAGCGGCTTTGTTACAGGAATTTATAGAAAGCCAACCGATACAGGTTTAGTTTTAAATTTCAATTCAAATTTACCTGTAAGTAGTATAGGTCCGAGTCACAAATTGACCTTTGACCTTGTCTGGCATGGCTATGATGTAATTGTGTACTTTAGCCGTTTGTGTATCTCTGACGCCATTAGAATGTTTTGTTTTGACAAACAATTTTGTTTGCAGTCTATTGTTTAAAATGTAGCCAATTTTTCTAAAAGCAATTTTCAAAATCCCATGCGATTAGATTTATTCAAAATGTAACAATTTTTCTATTCATATTCAGCCTTCTCGGCTGAAATTGGCTCTAAATCCTTTGTTTCAGTTTGCGGAGTTCAACAAGGTGATCCCTTGGCTCCCTTTTTGTTTGCTTTAGCTATTCACCCAATTGTTTCTGCAATCAAAGGTAACTTTCCTGAATTAGCATGCAACGTATGGTATTTAGATGATGGTTCTCTGGTTGGGGACGTTACATCTTTGTGTAAACTATTCGAGTTTGTGGTTTTAGCTATGAAAAAAGTATGCTTGGAAATTAGTTTAACTAAATATGAAGTTTGATCCTAATTGCGATTTCAGTGTTTTGCCCAAAACAATCAACAGACGAAAAGATTTTCTTATCACTCTTGGAGCTCCCATCTTCAAGTCCAAAATTTGTCCAAGAGTTCTTTTCGAAACGTGTTTCTAAGTCCATTGAAATTATGAATGACACAAAATTACTTGAAGATCCACAGTTAGAATTGCATCTGTTATGGAGCTGTGCCTCACTACCTAAGATATCATTTTGGTTGGGAACTTCTAATCCCGCAATTGTTGCAGCACAACTGGAAGAATTTGATCCATCAGTTAATCAGAGTAGTTAGAGAGGCCGAGACGAGGTGCCACTTTTTTCTGATTGGTCGAGAGGTGGAGTCCAGGAGATCCCACGTTTTTGTGATTGGTCGAGAGGGGTGGCCTTTGACCTGAGACGTCGTGGATATTGCCGGGGGTGTTTTACTGACGTCATGCATGCACTTTTACTAGTTTTTGTGTTATTTATGTGACCTAATTTAGTTTGCATTTTTTTTTACTTTTTTAGTTTTACTTTCCCACATTTACTTACTTTTTATGTTTTACTTTCCCACATTTACTTACTTACTTTTTAGTTTTACTTTCCCACATTTATATACTTTTACATACATGACATTGGAAATATCACATTAATTTAGTTTACATACTTATTTTATGGAAATACCACATTAATTTAGTTTATATATTTATTTAACATACTTTTTTATTCGGTAAAATTTAATAACAAATGTTTGAATCAAAGAGATAATAATACTCGTTAAAAGTGTAAGGGCTTATTTCAGTAATAAAGCAAAATAATTTTTTTCGGAACTAGTTTATGCAAAAACTCGCAATTTCTAATATTTAATAAACGTACGTGGTAAAACCCACATACGTGTTGAAGACAAGACAAAAATGTAATTTATTCTACACT
>CABFPE010000213.1:747501-765252 GCA_900660155.1 Hofstenia miamia | reverse complement strand
ATATATATATATATAATGTCTGGGCTAACAAATAACTGTATTTCATCTTTAGCACAAAACAGTTGATACAATAACAATTAACAATGTACGTAATAGCATAATTTACAAAGAATACGAAAATATACAAAATAATAAAAATCTACTGCACATTGTATTGGCCATATTTTAAATGCATTCTATAATTTATTCAATTTCACCATGCAATATACAATGATATTGTAATCTATTTAGCATTAACATGCAATTCTGGAAGTATGTTGAGAACATTGGAAAGAAGCATGTTAACAATGCGATCCTTATTCCGCTGAACATGAATGTCCATCTCCCGACAGCGAGCCTAAAAATAATTATTTACATGTTTGGTCTCATAAGCAATTTTCTTTAAGATGCCTGCATTTAAAATTAATAATAATTTAACACAACGTAAGTGATCTGAAGTTGTTCTCTTTAAATTCTACTCACCCATATAATAGACATTGAAATAGATGAAAATGATATTCAACTTTTTAAAATGTTAGGAATATCGTTATCAATCAAGTTAAAGCAGAATTACAGAATTGATTTGACAATCTCCTACAATTTTTTCAAGTTGCTGAAATACTGAAACTATTGCAAGAAATCTGATGAGTGCAAATAACTGTTCATCCTCTATATCAAATAAATGCACACGTGTTTATTAATCGCGGAGTACATACACGAGTCTCGTTAGTACGATTAGGTAGGAAAGTTTGCCTTACAATTTACTAAAAAGCGCGATGATAAAATCCATTTATTTGTTGCGATGAGGGGATTTTGCAGATCAATAAATGCCTACGAAGACTCAGCATGAATATAAATTTTCTTCTATTAATTTGCCAATTAAATCAAGAATTGAATCTTAGACTGCAGAAGGATCAAAACCACCCCGAAGAAACCTACACACTGAAGCCTCAAAAAAAATCGAAAAAGAATCTCATCGCGATGAACTTAAACTGTTGTAATAATAGTGCTATGATAACTCTTGAAAATTTAAATTGAGCCAAACGTTTGTGACAATGTTCTCTACACATATAAAATAAAGAATATCAATGTGCTACAAGAAGGTAAAGCAAATGTTTGTTTCTTAGTAGGGTGTAGTAAAGAATGCACAAGCAAAAAATTATTCAAAGTCAAGTTTCTTAACCAAAAAGTAATAAAATTTTTACAAATATATTGATGCAGAGACGATTTGTGCATGTGTCAACGTGATCTCCCCATCGTCATTTCTCGAATCTCCAATCTTTGCCGTAGAAGCAACAATTAATTGTCAAAACATTTAACATATTTCATCTGATAGCCTCATGCCCCAGGCGCTTGTATTTGATATAAGTTGGTTTCATGTTATCAAATTTGCACTATTCATTGAAGCAATAATTTTTAAAGAAAAAGTAGTTTTTGAAATTAAAAGAGGTGCTCATTATATTTTATTCTGATTTTTTCTGTTTAAACTATAAATGAAAACCATCATCTCTTACTTTATCTTTATAGTTACCAAATATTTAAATAATAAAGCCAATCTCAAAAAAATATTTGTTGGGCAGAACATTTAAAATGTATGACCAAGTTTTTAGCAGTTTTTAGCAGTGGATGACTACTACGTATTGTTTTAAAGACAGTCTAATTCATGTTTGAGAAACAACTTTTGGTCAATCATTTTATGTTTACAGTGAAGCTGACATCGGACTACCTTCCTATAGAAGCAAATTGTGCTTCTATCAAGACATGGTACCAAAGAATCGTTCGGCGATTTTCTGTTCATAGTTTAACGGGTTCATAGTTTAACGGGTTCTAAAAACAATTACTTAAATTGAAAGATGCAATGGAATCAATGTTCTAGGAAGCAAAGTCTGCTCTGATCGAAATGAAAGCATTCACTAAAAAGATATGGCTGACCACCAATGATTTGTATGGAACTGTATGAATAAATATATCGTATTTTGGACCAAATCCCACATCAAATGTCAGCGCGCATAAGATCCAACGCGCATAAGAGCGCTGCTTTATCCCATTTAATTTCTATTAAAACGCTTTGAGCACATTCACAATGATTTAGTGAGCATATTTCTATCACAGCGTGGAAGGAAAATCGCAATTCGCTCACACTAACTAACGTAGAAGATTAAATATTAGGACGTGAAACTAGATCTAAAAGGCATTAAAGGAATAAACAATTGAAATGCAAATTTAGTGAAATATTTGATAATTTTACTTGTGTTTGTTTAGCAATTGCAGCATCTTGCGCGGCAGCTGCTCCTTGGTGCTCCGTGATGTATGCCCTGATGTCTTGATCTATGTGCTTCTTTTCAGCAGCAATAGCTTCTAATGCCTCTTCCTTGGCACGTTTAAGACATTCGGCACGTGCTCTTCTAGCCTGGTCAACGGTTCTCTTTGCTTCTCTTTCCGCAGCAAGCAATGCATTAATACCATCAGATTCACCAACTACTTGCATACTTCAACAAAGCTTTACCTAAAACAAAAATACAAACAATTTATACCAAATTCGGTTAAAACAGTAAGCAAAATTTAGATTTGTGCACTTTCTGCAAATTTTACACTTGTTTGTAACGCATGGCTTAGATATCTCACAAATGTTCAATAATTGTGTTAAATATCGAATTCAAATAATCAATGCTTTGTACTTTGTAAAAGATTACTTCTCAACGGAGAGATGCGGACTATCTGGGAAGACCAAACAATTACAGAGAATTCTAAGGAAACTACTTAATAAATCAATTATAAATAAAGAAAATGAAATCGAAGCAGATTTAGTATATCAATCACAGAAGTGTCTCTATTGATAAAGATTAATTATTCGATTAATTGTTAACATATTTTAATTATTAAATTTTTGTATAACTATTAATCAGATTCAGTCAAGGTGAACATTAATAAAGGTATAGTCCCACGAAATAGATAACAAATTTGCGTGGGCCCACTCTTCAAAGAATGGTTAATAAACAATATAAAACTACAATTCTAAATACAATATTTATTCAAAGTTTCTAAAAAAATTACTTAATAATGTATTAGCAAGATCAAGAAGTAATTTTTCTTCAAACGTATAACTGAAATATCCGCTATTAATGCAGCGCATTGCAGAAATCCGGCCAATTTGACATCTAGGTTGTTTTTGTTTAAAATAAACAAAAGCGCTTATTTTTGGGCCTCTACATTTATTTTTACAATACATGTAATGCGATGCAGGGCTTACAATGATAAGTTAAAATAGAGAACATTAAAGAACTTATGTACTTTAACTTTAATACATATAATTTTTTTACCTTTTTATGATGTGATAACTGTAAAGGAATTAAAAATATTGAACAATCTCTGCACATTGTGTATCTTTTTTCAAGTTCGTAAGTTTAAAGTTAAGCTGCATATACAGTCTCACTTTGTATTTTCTTTCCTTTTGTCGGCAAACAATTTCACTGCAAAGGTATAGGGGTATTTATCACATGGCGGTCCATTTATGGAAATCTTAATTAGATTATCTAATGTATCCCCTCATGCGACTCCACGAAGTTAGTTTTTATTAGTTTTATCCTGCTGAAATCACGTTCACAATCTGAGGTGTGTGGTGGAAGTACTTTGGAAAGAATCGTAAACAGTGAAAGTAATGAGTTATATCTTCAACTTCTGAGCGTGCAAATTCAGATCAAATTGTTACTTAGAGTCGACACTGAGTTAAGAAGATGATCTTGCTCCTCAATTACATAATTTGATTGCAAAAAAGTGAAAAAGCAGCAATTACTTCATTGTCTTGAAATCAATTTAAAGTATTTCGAACAAGTGTATTAATAAAAGGCATTTTGAAATTGTTCAGGAATTGATCAGAAACTAACATTATTTTTTAAGGTCCTCTAGAACGGTTATGAAGTTGTATTCATCAATGGTAGGTTTAGCTTTCTTTGCTTCTAAAGCCTTAACAGCTGCTTGGACAAAAGTTTCCACATTGGAGAAGTGTAGATTGTTGAAATTTGCTGGACTATGTTAATGATAATAATTACTCACTACATGATGAAATATTTTTTCAAAATGGAATAAGACACTCCAGTAAAAATGTCTAATGCTACACAATCTTTTATATACTCATCCTGCCAATTTTTGATTTAAGTACTTCTTATAGTAAACTAAATGTAAATTGTTTTCCTCTTTTACACACAACAAAGAAGTATTGTAAGAATAAATTAGACCATATGAAGGAAATATATCAACATTATTTATTATAATCTCCTAGTTTAATTAACATGTTAAATAGTTTCGTTGAAACTATGTTATATCCACTGAGCATAACCACTGCATTCAGTAGGAAACATTTGTTGACTATTTCTTTCAACGCGTTGATGTTCTTAGGCTGCATTAAATGCAAATATTCATTTCCATTGGAGTACTAAGTGATTCCAAAATGGATTCTATTGAAAATGCTGCAGAACCTATCGATTAGGTTAGGAAGAATTCATTGAATAGCGACAGAAATTGTGCTTTACTCGACCCCTAGGCTGTAGATTTTCGCATTAAAAAAACGCATGAGGATTCTTAAGAGAGTGCGCATGTTTAGTTTTTTATCGACTTGGACGACGACCACAACTTGTTTATACAAATCATGTGGAACAAATTTCCAATAAATACAAAAAACCACGTAATATTAATATATTCTAATGAAATATTTTTTAGGAAATTTTTGTCACAATTGCGAATCTCTCAACAATAAAAAGAAAATGTAAAGAGAAAAGAAGGTCTTTAGTTGGAATGGTTGAGGAAAATTGAGGTTGTTTAAAAGTAAAATTTGCATCTAAATACTAAATAGCAACGAAGTGTAATTTACTCAATAGTATTTTAAAAATAGAAGTTTAATATTTCGAACGATGAAGTCTTTTAATTAACGTCAATGGTTCCAACATAAAGATTAACGAAGCAAGGAAAAACCAACGCAAATGAGTTCGTTTTGAAATGTTACTTTAACCAATTATAATATTTTGACTATTTATAATAGTCAAAGTTAATATTGTAAGTTGGTGTCTCCCAATCCTGCAGTAGTTAGAATGGTAAAATTAGCAGCCACAATTCCTGCAAAATCTGCACTACTAAAAAGACTTTTGATGTGCTACATATGTAAAGAAACTTTTGAGACCGACAATAGATGAATGTTTAAATTGGATTTCAGATGTAAAGAATGAAACAGGCGTGTGATAAAATTATTAGATATTAGACTACACTTCTACTGTAGAACACCTACACAAAATTTTTCTCGCTACGCCACTGAATTATTAAATTCCAAAAAATCAAACCTAAAAATATATAAACATCAATGTACACTAAATAATTGTGATTTGTCATTATTGTATTAAATTCGTTGTGCGTATGCAGTCATGAAATGTTAAATTTGCCTATTGAGAAAACTTTTTAATCGTAATTAGTATTTTAAAATTTTTTCTCACAAGTACAATGCATTTGCAAACTTGCGTACAAACGTTGTTGAAAGTAAACAAAATCAATTAAGCTTTGTTGCATCCTTTAATTAAATTTTCTTGGGAAAGTTCGAGTTAACGTTTTTTGCAATTTAACTTTTTCCGTGATTAGGTGAATTACACTGTTGAGGAAGGAAAACAAAAAAATTTCTTTGTTAACGGATATTTTTTGCAACAACCAATTTCATAGATTTACAATGTGCGGATCATTTTAAACGATTCAGAGCTCTGGTCAAAATTATTGGCATTTTTAGGTCAAATAGCCTACTGAAAACGGAGCTGAAAAGAAGTTCCGAATTGTCCAAGCTACCTCTAAGGGAGATACTTGGCTTGAAAGTAAAGACGGAAGATAGATGAGAACGGATTGAAAACCGTTGTTTTTTCAGATATTTTTCGGCATATCTTGATTAATATATTAGACTAAATAATAATGAATTAGACGAATTTAAAAAAGACTTATCTTCATCTCAAATTCTCTGCAAACCTCAAGACGAACAAAACGGTCGCAGGTCGGAAATGCTTAATGCGATTTTATTTATTTATTTATTTACTATTATTAATTATAAAGAATACACATTCATTATCTCATTAAAACGTAGGAGTCTATTAGAAAATATATTTAATTGCTTGCTGGTCTTTACTTTGGGGGCGACTTTGAAGTCTTTCGATTTAATATTTTGGTATGTATGAAATGCAGGACAAGAAGGGATTGAGCGGTCCAGAATCTATTATCTCGTCATATAGTTTCTTACCTGATCGTTCAATTTCCTGTGTAATCGGCGTAAACTCATACATTAGACCAAGTCTAACGGCTTTCCTCTGAAGATAGTCAGTTTTTTTAGCAGATACTTTGCTGCGCCTCCCCAAACACTGGCTCCATAAAGGATTCTTGATTTCACAAGCGATTTGTAGAGTCTGCTCCTTTCAGACGATAAGTAATTCAGGCCACGAAATCGTTGTAACACTACTATTTGCGATTTCTACGATTTAATTGATATGACGGCGAATGATAGTTTGTCATCAAAAGTGATGCTGAATATATTCACCTCTGACCCGCTCTTTATGCCCGCGATATTAGGGATACTTGCTTGATGTGACGACAATTTGTTAACAAGTTCACGTGACTTGGCTTTGTTTAGGCATAGGTTGCACTGCTCGAATTTTAGTTGCAAGTATGCAACAATTTGCTCTGTGACAGAATGAACTAAGTTACAAGGAATTATAGGATTGTTGTCATCTGCAAAGATAAGCTTAGTCTTGCCACCCCTGATATCTATGCAATTTGTCGCTGCACAATAGTACCTTGGGCTACCAACACTGCCTTGGTTGGTTATTAAGTATCCAGAACCCTTGCCATGGAAGTCTATGTAATGTTTTCACGAAGTGAGAAAAATTGCAACCCAATAGACGATAACAGGATTTATTCCTTTGAGACGCGATAATGCCTCGATGATACTAGTGTAAGAGATAGTATCAAAGACCTTCATCATGTCCAATATACACTGGAGAACGACAATTTGATATAATTTTTTATGTAGTATTATGTATTTCTATATTCGAATAGGAAGCAGACAATAATTTTCTACATAACTAAGCATCGCTGTAATTAATATTTGGTTTTGTGTCAGCTTTGGCCTTCTTCAAGTTTGCAGAGAATTTGAATTGAAGATGAGTTTTTTAATCATTTAGCCTAATTGTAAATATATTAATCAAGATATGCGAAAAGTAGCTGAAAAAAAATAGCTGGGAAGTCTTCACCCTCGCACCAATCTATAGAAAGTACTTGCGGTATAAACGGAAAGAGGCAGAAAAGTAATTTTGTCAAAAGCTTTCAACAATAGTGAACTTTGTGATTTATTAGTTATTTATTTTTCATTCACTTAACATTTAAGCGTCAGTATCAGTCTTTATAAAAAAGGAAAGGTTATAGGTCCTAATGATAACGAATCTGCTTTCGTATTTTACCACGATGTGTCTGTTCTTTTTTATTCAAATGATATGCATGCTGATGGTACACACAAATCTGTACCACGTCGATTTAAACAATTGTTTATAATCGGAACAATGTCTAATGACACTTTCATTTAAATGACGTCTAAATCGGGATTCCTCCACACTGAAGCTTTGAAATTCATTGCTATTTCGATGTCTTATCCTATGTCACAAGACAGTTTCCTTGTAACTGATTACAAATGTGCTATGAAAAGTGCTTTCAAATTTTTTATAATAGGATGCAGATAACTAACATTAATTTAAGTAAAACGGCAAATTATGAATTGTCAATATCAACGTTCGGTACGCAAAACCGCCAACCTGTCTCGCTAAAAGCCAATAATTGTCACCGATGGGACAGTAATAGTTAATTGTCAAAAAGCCACAATATATGTTATCGCGGTTTATTTTAGATTTTTACCTTAATGCATGCTGAAACTTCTTTTAGATTATCGTTATTGATCAAAGAATAAAACAAAACTTTCATATAGTTATTCTAGTTATCACACTATAATTTTGCATTGCTAAACAAAAGATTTCAAGTTGCTACATTTTTCATTTTGGTATTCAAATAATTATTAACTATTATATTTAAACTAGTAGATATATAGATATATATATATGAAATAACAACATTTTTACGATCTTTGAATTTATTTATAACCACTATTTTGTTTCTAACACATAGATGATTGCCTGAATTAATATATACATTTGATCCATTGGAACAATATTAAACAAATTCAGTATAAGGCTATTACTGTAAAGAAAATTTGTCACTTCGTCGTCTGTAATTGGTATTTAGTGTGATAGATTGGTGATTTATTGTACCACCCATTATTTACTGACAAATAAAACTTCAAACTGACATAGCAAACCTCTATATTGACAAAAATTTCTAAACAATATGCATGAATAAGGTAGTAAAATCAAATGGCTCAGTCAAAATTATGCCACATTCACATGAACATTTTTATATGAATATCTTTTTGTGAATTTTAAAATTTTATTTTATCATTCAGCCTAGATTACAACTAAATAAACAACTACTTTCTTAAGCAAGAGAAATGTTGACTTCCCTTTTGATTTAATTCATATTTATGCCTCATTCATGATAATTTTTATATACTTTGCAAGTAGCCTTGCTATGAAAATTTGAAAATTTACTGATGCTGAAAAAAGCACCAACCAATATCAACCATGATTTACCTCTCATGTTAATGTGTTTTAAAGCACAATTTTTGTGCAAATAGCAAAGACAATAAATCTAATGATAATGGTTTATTTAAATTAAAAATTTAAAATGGCATGAAAATTAAAATTTTGAACATGCATTAAATTTACTTAACTGTAGTTTATCAGAGGCATATACCCTATGTGTGCCAATTGTGTTGCTCCAGCACAACATCTAAAATTTTGTTACCAATTTAACTGGGTTTTCATAACTGATATTTTTTCAAAAATGTGTAACTACTATTAATGCAGGATTTCATTCTTTCTCATATTTTTGCCAAATTGGAAAACTATGCAGATGCTAATAGTTTATTGGTGTTAATTTTTTCATCAATGTTTCCATGTATATCATTTATCTAATTTAGTCAGCCTTTTCCTATCCTTTACAAATAAATATTTCCATGCTTAATGCATATATCTAAGTGCAGTAACATTTCTAATAGAAATTCAAGATATGAGGTGTGTGTCCTTACATAAAATACAATGAAGTTAAATGTAGTTGTTAAAATTACATTGCAGTATTGAAACTCATTTATGCAGTGAAACTTATAACTTTGCAATATGTAACACACATTATGCACATATGACTGCTTATAAATTAACTTTTTTCTTTTTTCAAGCAAACAGGGATAGAGAAATAATTATTTATAACCTTTAAATACAAGAAATTTGTAATTTCATAATGGAAAAGTCAAAATCACATGCTATCAATTATAGAATGACACTATTATCAAGCTTGTTGGATCAAAACCTAAAGCAGAAACACCATAAACTTAATGGTACCTGTAAATGCTGCACAAAATTTGTTTATGCACACAACTATTAACATGTCTAAAATGGCCATGTCAAGTATTACACCATTATATATCAAAGCTATCAATTAGCAAAACATTTCAAATATGATATATGCAAGCTCTTTATGATTTTCTTGAACTAATGCAAGTATTTAATATATGATACAATAGCATCTAGTAGATTAATATTCTCCTAGCACAATTTCATGATACAATCATGAATTTCATCTTCAGTATAACAGTAAGTGTTTTCTATCAATGTAGTGTACATTTTCACAATGTAGTGTACATTCTCACACTTAAGTGTATTTGATTTTTAACTAAAACTTTAGTTGAAACTTGTCATGTTCTTAACATATGTCACTTTGATTTTTAACTAAAGCTTAGTATTTTTAGATACTCTAAAACCTGTAGATTACCAATCCGAGTTGTGTGCACCCAAAAAAATTCACTCATTTTTTCACAAATTGCAGTTAAAATTGTAATGTGTATTGCATCAATTACAAATTTATATTCATTTTACAGTGTTAGTATTTCAGATTACTAAATATGAATATCAACTGTAGATATATTTTTCTGTATGATTATCAACTCTATTATTTTTATCAGCAGTGTGGAATACTCTACAGCCAGACTTCCTTAAGAAGAATTAATTGCATGTTACTTTTATTGTTTATTATTCCTGGCATAAATTCTAGCTTTTGTACTCTAGATCTGCTATACCAAGATCAGCTAAGATGATTCTTTTTAGTTTTTCTTAATCATATCTCTTCTAGATCTCCATGATAGCATTCATCTTTGTAGAACCTTATATGGTTTTCCATTGAGGAATACTTGAGGTTAATTGTATTTCATCATTAAAGGTAAGACTTACTTTACAGTACTAAATTATTAATAATTTATAATGCATTGATTCTGTATTTGCAGTATAATACTATAAAGGTGTTATTTAAGTTTAGAAAACTATAACTTGATAGAGAATGAAATATTCAAAATACAATACAATTGCTATATATATATATATATATATATATATATATATATATATATATAGAGTTGCTGTGTACTTTGTGGAGTCGCTGTGTACAACTGAGACTCGCTGTGTACACTCTTAAAATTTTTTAATATTTTTTCACTCAATATTTTAAATTTTGCTTTCCTTGCAATTTACACTATGCTAGTGTGGAATTATTTGATATTAATGCGTATTTTTTGTATTAAATGTATAAATTTCATTATGCTAAGAAAAAAGCCAAAATATATAAACTCGTTGTGTACACCCATAAAAAAATTAAATTGCATAAAATGACAATGTTTTTCAAATATATTGATATTTTGTCCTTATCAACGTTTCCGTCAATAAAAATATAAAAAACCAATTTTTGATGACATGGGGGCCCAGAGTCCTTGTGTACCTTAGAAATCACTACCCGGAGTCACTCTGTACAGGCAATCGGTCATTTTCAAGGTATATAATAACTATATATATATATATAAATATACATATGTATATATATATATATATATATATATATATATATATATATATTGTAACATCAGTAGGTAGTTGTTATTTATCAGCCAGCTCACATGCTGTTCTTGTTTACAAGTGACTAGTTTTTTTCATGTTTGTACATATTGAAATATGCATTATATATAAAATAAGTTAAGTTAAATTTTGTTCTCTTGTTACCTGGTTGGAACCACTGTTGCTCTAGTAAATGTTCACCTAAGCAACCTTCTGCTTTGACATTAAGTTCTCAGGCATAGTGTGGCAAAAGCTGATGCAATGCAAAGATTTCTACATTAATAATTCGACTTTATTAATTAGATATTGTACATTATTATTTATTTATATGAATTTGTATTGCCTTGTTTGACTTAATGATCAGTAGACAAAGTGTGCAATTTTAAACATTTGATATCATCTGCTGTGTAATAATTCTGCAATAACTGATTACTGTGCAAAAGGTTACTGAGGGACCTGTTGATATTTACAATTGTATCACAGTATGATTTAATGTACTTTTTGTTTATTAATTACCTGTTAGATTTTGTTTAAATACACTGAATTTGTTATTAATAGTTCAATTGAATTTACTTTATGCTTACTTCTCTTTGTGTATGTTATTTTACTAAAAATGCTTTTCAAAATTAACTGATAGTTACTGAGGGTGCCTTGTTCAGGCACAGCTTTACAAGCTCATCACTATGGCACTTCAGCAGGAATAGGTGTAGGGCTTTTCACAACTGCTTGTCTTTTTTTATTTTTAATGTTCATTACAGCACTTAAATTGCACATGCTGAGTCTTGCACTGAGCTTAGGGCATAAAAGCATGTAGGTTACACCTTGAACCCAAGAACTGTTAGGCTTTCTCTCTTTCTCTTTATCTTAATAAGGGCTTCTGTCTGAAATGACTCTTTCTTAAAAGGTTCTCTGTTTCAGGTTGACTGAGTGTGGCCATACACCCTTCCCTTACCTGATCTCCCAGCAACCTTTAACTTTTACTAGGAAAAGGCTCATTCAGCACTGGAGTCAGGCCATTAATTACTGCAACATCAGCTAATCCTTGTGTTAGCCAACATAGATTTTCAAACTGATGCTACATCCCATGTAACAATTTAAGGGCTAAACAATGTTGTTTTGAGTTGTTATGTGGTTGTTTTATGTATCAAAAACAATGTTGTTTTAACATTGAAATGGTACCATTTCATTGGTCTAAACAATGTTGTTTCAACAATGTCACATTAAGTTGCTTTTAGTTGTTTTTTATGAATAAAAAGGCAATATTTTAAGGCCATAACAATATTGTTTTATGTTGTCACATGATTGTTTTAGCATTACTTTTATATGGAAAACAACATTTTTTATTGCTAAACAGTTCAAGCAATGCTGCTTAAACAAACAAGTCCAATAAAGGGCAAACCATTATCTTTCAGATACTGTCAAACATATTCAATACAAACACTTTGGTAAGCATTTGAATGAATGTCTTGTATATAAATGATAACAATTAGCATAAAAATCTGCCAAATTTAACAAAAATTTAAAAATCTAAAATTAAGTACAATTCTGAAATAGCACTTTCTTAAATCATAAAAAATATCTTCTGCTCAACTGTAACTTTTTTATTTAACAATCAATTTCAAGGTGTCCAAATATTCATGACTACATTATTTTGAAAATTCACTTATCTGGTATACTATAATTTTCACAAATTTCAAATTTCAAAGATGTTTCACAAATCATTTTTTTAAATTAAAAGGATCTAGTATAAAGAATAACAAAGTTAATTTTATTTCCAAGCATTTGCTCACTGATTATTTATTACTAAAGGTGTTATTATGATGTTAGTGGTTTCTGCAACAATGAAAAGTATGAAACAACAGTAAACAACATAAAAACAACCAAAATTGTTATCTAGGATGATGACCACCACAGGACACTCCTACCAAGTACTTTTAACAATCAATGCTACCTCTGCCAAGGAATCCTGGAAAAGAACAACATGAAAGATTAGCAAAATATTTAAAGTTTGGAGATGATATCAGATCTGAAGTATGGGAGTACCTATTTGGCTGCTACATCCTTCTACACTGAAAAAAATTTTTCTAGATGCCAACCAAAGCCTAAGCCATCAATCAAAGACTGCCCCTCAGGCACCAATACATAAAAAATGCCAAACACTTGAAATAAAAAGCATTCCACTCCCAAATCCCCATCAACTTATGAAATCTTCTCAAAGGAAGAGCTCATCAAAAAAATTCACTTATTTGAAGCTGACATCAACACACTCAAACAAAAAATAGAAGACATCCAGTGTGAGAATTACAAAAGATTCAAAATGATACAACTGGAAAACCAGAGTCTATTCCAGGAGATCACACTCCTGCAATGTGACATAACCCAAATCATTGGAGAATACAAGAAGCTCTAAACAACTAAAATCCAAATGCACACAGAGCTTAAAGAAATGCAGACTCTGAATCAATTCCTACTTGAAGAAAATCAGTTGCTCAAAAGAAGAAATAATATCCTTGAACAGAAAGCAGTAACAGCAGAAAACATTCTTGAGTAGAACAACAACCTTCTGAGGCAAGCAAGAGAGAGAGAGCAATCAGCAGAACATACAACTAACAGAAAAGTTGATCTTAGAAAAAGCAAAAAACACAACTTTACAAAACAATGTCAGAGAAAATGAAATCCAACTAAATATGATACAAAATGTGAACCTCAATTTCACAATTCTGGAGACTCTAAACATCACAAATGAGCCAATGCCTAGACAAAATACTACAGGAAATCAGGGACAACACCCTCCTATTCCAATTAATAGTCCAATTCTTCAACTTTCCACTCTAATTACCATCTCAGATTTGACATGACATAAGGACAAACCCTCACCAATTACTAGGAACAAATCCATTACTCAAGCACATCAACAGCAAACTAGCACCATTAATAATAGGTTGAAACATATTCAAAATCCAACTGTCAATAGAAACTAAATTACCACATGTAGCTCTGGATGACAACCTCAAGTTGCACATGCCACCAAGGAAATATTCTGGCAAAGCTGATGGAATATCTCCAACATTTGAGGAAAGCTTCTTGACTTACAAGCAGCACTAACCTGTCCAGAAGGCAGGCTAAGAGCATGCCTTTGCTCAATTTTCCACATTTTTAGCTGGCAAAGCCTTTAACTACTATATAACACTAGATAATGAGATGAAATCTGATTACTTGTTGCTCATACAAAATTTCTACTATCACTTTCATGCACCCACTCTGTGCAACCAGTATAAAATTCTCCTAAACAAAACCACTTACATGCATGAGGACAACATAGAAGAATATATCCTACAAATCAAATGACTCTATCATCCTAGCAGATCCTCAACCAAATATTCTTTACAAGATCTGTTCATGCTGTAGAATCATGCCAACCCACCATGAGTGTGGTATTTAGAAAAAGCTATTACTTTTCTTAGATTAACTGTTAAGCGGAGTTGACACTTTTCCAATTTCTCTCCTTTATAATAAGTGTGCAGTTTATTAAACTAACTTAATATGCAATAGCCTTCGCCGCTACTTAATTCACTCAACTTATTTAGGTAAAGCAGAGATGTTGGAAGACAGGATCGACACTCAAGAGTAGACGTGCATATCCAGGAACATATCCGCCAGCCGCATCTTACCAATGGAACTGCCAAGGTGAGATAGAGAACAACAATGGAATGGTTATGTGAATAGCGAACTCAGTGTAATGGGATTGGCAACTACTTAAGAATTTAGTGCATTGATTGTTTTTGTTATTACGAACTAATGCAATAAATGAAATGGTGCAACCTTGCCGCTGAAATAGCTTATTATGAGGCCCTACATGTAATAGCCCTACAGATATAGAAATGTATAATAGCCCTTGATACATGTAAACAATCAATGCCGCCAGCGGAAATTGGGAACTAGAAGTCGGCCNTGAATCCAAAGTAGATTTGCTCATCATCATTTACATCACATTCAATATATTTATAGCACTTAGTGATAAACAACTAAATACTCAACTAGTACCTGTTAATCTTTCTTGTTGACAGTTTTTCCCTTGCTTAATATTTCTGCTAATATTACACAACGTCAGCGTTAATTTGACTACACTGTTTGACCATCTTTTGTTTTGTCAAATACCATTGAGTATAATTTTAGATATAATTGCACAAAACATTTACAAAGTAAAAATAATCAATCCTATCATGATCTACATTTTAATCATTATAATCAATATTAATAATTTTAGTCTTTGTTTCCTTCATCCTTTTCTCTCATCTTGACCAATCATGATAGTTTGATAGATTATGTCACACTCCCCCTCCAGCGTAGCTAATTAAGGATGACCACTCTTTCTCAATGTACCATTTCAGCCGCCTTCTTGATTATCTCATTAGCTTCTTTCATTTCCCACGTAATGTTTTCATACGCCTAATCTTTAGTGATTTTCAGCACAATGTCTTTCTCTGTTGTTAACATTTTCTTGTGTCTCAAAAACGACGGGTTCTTTAGAGATTTTGCTATTGTGCACATACTACGTAATTCATTTAGTTTCTTGTTGAATATCTCGTAATGTTTTCTATAGAGTTTCATGCCCTTTATCACTATCATCAACGTCATAATCGCGTCTATTCTACTGGTATGTGCCAAATCTGGGTGGATTGTGGTATTTGGGTAGAAAAATTCGTAAGTCGATCAAAGTGATTTCGATATTGATGCCTCATCATAGAACGCACTTATGTTTTCTCGATATTGATGCCTCATCATAGAACGCACTTATGTTTTCTAAAACTTCTTCCTTGGTGATGTTTTCCGGTTCATTCTTTCCAAGTCTTACCATGGTAATGATTTCTACTCTTCTCATTACGTCGTAGTATTGATATTGTGAGCTCCACAGTTCTCCCCATACAATGTCGTTAATTCCTGAGAACAATATTACAGTTTGCGTAGATCTTTTTTCGATTTCCACACGGACTTTCTTGATTTGTCTACATATGGGTTCTCCTTCTTTATTGAGATTGTAGGGTGTTACTTGTCCCACTATAAAGACTCTCTCTTTATTATCATTTTTCAATAAGATTTCTTTCAATTTCTTGTAGCGTTCATCGTTAATGATTCTTTCGGCTTCTTGTCTACTGTTGACATACGTGTTTTCTTCATGCCACATTGCTTTGGTAGCAGCATCTGTATAAAGATTGTTGGCAGTGGCGTACATTTTAAGATGGTTGTCATTGTCTTCTCTTCTATGGCTTCATATGTTCCCTGCATTTCTGCCGTTGTAGCCATTCCAAATGTCGCAGGATAATTATTCTTAGACTTCTTAATATTCTCCCAGAAAGTATCCGTTAGACCATTTTTCATCAAATTCTGTGCAGTCTCAGGCTTTATTACTATCTTTGAGGTGATACATTCTATATCCACTGCAATTTGGTTTTGTGGCTCTAGTAATTCGTCAATTTCTTGCCTTGTGAACGCTTCAGTGCACAGTACTTTGATTAGTGATTTGGTCTCCCATTCATAAACTTCGCCAAATATTCTTTGTACTATATTGTTCTTCCGTTCTCGTCACACCGTAATTTCTACTAATAATCTTTTGTCATCTGTATCGACCCATGATAGCTCACTGGGTTCTTGTTCACCCCACTTCTCTAAGTTGACTTTATCAATTACTCATTGAGTGTTTGGTGTTAAAGCTATATCAGTAGATTGTAACAGCTTCTCTTCCATTAGCATTTCTTCTTTACTTTTGCTTACCATCTCAATAATTTTGATAGGACAATTTTTTCCTTCTTTCCGCATGGTTTCTGAACGTTTAATAATTTTGGAGCAAGCACACTGGGGATAGTTCTTCAGATATTTCCTTATCTCTTTTGTAATTACCTCGTGAACTTTCTTTTCTTCCACCAATTTTACCATTTGTAATGTTTCTGCGTGCTCCCTTCTGATCAAATTTCGAGTTGTTAGCCACGGTTGGCATTTAAGTGCTCTGAGTTTTGTGTTGGAAGTCGCGCCCCACATATACTTCTTTGTTTCATCCGTTAAAATTTCAATTTCACTTGGACAGATACCTGTTTTGTTTGCTAATTCGATTATACTAGGCCTTCCCAGTGTGTGCTGTTGCATCAACAACCTTGTGAAATGTTTCTCGAATCTCTGCTGTACCTTCTTTGTGGGTGACAGTGGTAATATTTCTACATTCTGCAGTAACCATTGCTTAATGTTTGTGGGGATCAGTGCAATGGCTATTTCGAATTTTTTCTGTCGAGCTATCTGTCGCCGCTCCTTTCTCATCATTGGCAGTACTAACTTGTCGTTACGTGTTAATGCAATTGCTAGTACCCAAATAGCTGTTCTCACTCTGATCTCCGGTGCGTTGATTTCTTCAAACATCTGAGTTTTAAAGTTTCTTTTAGCTTCCATTTCGTACGCTCTCCTGATCTCATATAATATGGCTTCAGTGCTTTTATGATATTTTCTGGTTGGTGATTTTATGTCTATCATTGGCCACTCTTCATGCGTAGGCTTATCTGCTTTAATTTCTGACCATATTGTTGCTATTTTTTTTATAAATGCTCAGGCATTTGATTCATACTGCACTTCAGGAATATGTTTCCAGTTTCTTCCAAGTTTTCGGTTGTTCCCAGCAATTCCATTGTACGTGTTTGGTAGTACATATCTATTGCAATTTTGGGTTCTA
>CABFPE010000213.1:700197-738767 GCA_900660155.1 Hofstenia miamia | reverse complement strand
TATATATATATATATATATATATATATATATCTCATACTTGTTTAACAAACAAAGAAACAATGTCTTGCACTGCAGTTTGCAATTGAGGATCTTCAACATGACGGACGAAGGTTTCACAAATGTAAGGACCAAGCGTAGGTTCCAATTTAGTCAAAAGAGTAGCATCATTTATGACAGCAGCAAGTGCGTTTATAACAGTGGAAACAACATCGCCTTCTTCATTGAAATCAATGGCCAACTTCAATAAAGGATCAGCCAGTTTTTCCCCAAATTCCGGACTGCCCAATTCAGTAATTGCGTCAGCTGCAGATACACGGACGTAACACATGTGAGATGGATCTAGTGAGTTGGCAGCCAACTGCAACATCTACAAAAAAATTGAGGTTTCGAATTATTCAAAATGTATATTTTAGAAACCAAAGAAAATTTGACATGTTAATTAAAGTTGCTGAACTTGAAAGAACACTTGAAAGGAAACCAACATAGGAAACATTTCATATATTATTCATCTTTTTACGTAAAATTTGTTTAATTGCAAAAGATTAGATTCAACACTAACATATCTACAGTGGCATTAAAAAGGAAAATTAATAATTTTTTTTAATTATCTCATTAAATGAAAATATCTACTTAACACTTCAAAATATCTAATAAAACAAATTCAATATAAAAAGTTATTGGGATTGCATTATTTTAATTATTAATATCACATAAACTTTTAATAATATGGAATAATTAAATATCTTACTTTAGGGGGTACATTATCACATCTAGCAGCAGCAAATAAAAGTGTGGCTAGTGTTATTGGTCTATCTGGGAACATATCCCATAACGACTGCGGTGGTGCAAGCTGCAACAATCCACATGCTTTAATCCAAGGCTCTTTAAGACAATCGTCAACACTTAAATTAAAAAGTACATCAGCCAAAGGCCAGCGTTCATCAATGGATTGTATGAGATCAGCAGCTCCATTTCTCACTGACCAATCCATGCCTTCATCTTCTGCCATGTAGGCACTAATATCATTCTCCCAAAGTTCAATCTAAAAATCATTCCAAACTGAGAATGTTGACATGATTTCATTATCTAACAGTAGTGATGTATGATTTCAATCACTAATAATTTTGGTTTTTTTTCAATCAATTGTCGTTTTGTAGCATTGAAAATTTGGAATTAAAATTTTGAGAAATAGTTGTTATTCTAAATATTGTATATCGTAGAAGAATTAAAACAGACGCCCAACGCAAAACATGTCCCGAAGTATTCCATGATAATGCAATTAGAAGAGACGTATGGTATATACAGCCAGTAATATTAAACTCTACAGGATTCCAAAAATAGAACTGAAGACATTTATGAATAATGAAAAATCGACTCTTTAAAACACAACAAAATTTTCACCTTTGTTCGTATTCGCAAATTTGTCAATTTTTACAATCCGCATCGGCGAGGTTACAGGCTAACGTCGGTCGTCAAATAGCCTAGGGGTAAAATTAATAAAATTTACTTGAGCGGATGTCGCTTGCATGTAGATCAAACACGCTTTCACTATAGACGAAAGAACTTTCTGAGCATGCCGAACTGATGATTCTACAGATTCAAATAGAGCTGCTGCGAGTTTTACACGCCCAGGGGCGCTAGTATCACGATGGTAATCTTCTGCAGCAGCACAAAAGACTTTCCAAAGGACATCATATCCAACAGCAACCTAAACGTTATAAATGAAAGTAGTTCAAAAAATATATTAAACATTAAAGTTTTCAATGGTTAAGTTAAAGTATATTTTAATGGAATATTAGAGCAAATATAGTACACAGGAATGAACATACATTACACCGTGGTAAAAGACCAGTCATTGCTTGTATACAGTATGAGGATGTTTCAGCACTGAAATTTTTTGATAAAGCTTGACAGACTGCTTCTAACAAAAAGGTCGGATCGCCATCGGATTTTTTCATCCCAAATGCATCAAGTAGCTCTGTGAGAATTTTACAAGCGCCACTAACTATTTCTTCATTGTCACCTCTAATGTGATGATTAAGGCATGGGGCAAGCTGTTGAATCAAAATAGGAATCTAAACAATAACATTTTGAAAGCTAACCTATAGAAACAACGTCATTAAGTGCGTTATCAATAAAAAGATGAAATTTACTATATTTGAGAGGTTTAACCAGCAGCACATTGTTACATAGATGGCAATATTAACCCTAGTCACATCTATGTTTGAATGTGCTCACTTGCAATGGTGAACATTTGCGCTAAAAATTATTAGTGCCTGAAGCACGTGAAAGTATATTCTATTTTTCAATGAAAAAAATGAGTTTTCCATAAGCAATTCCCATAATTAAATTTCAGATAGTAAATAGATCTAAGGTGCTTGGTGTAACAACTAAGCAAATTTTCTTCTTTAGATAATAGGCCTAAGACGCCAGCACAGGTACGCTGTGCGATACGCAAAACAATATTCACAAAGCTAATTTTCTCCAGATAATTTATCATGATTCATATGCAAAGAAATTGCATTATTAGCTACCAATGCAAACTTGAAGGACTTTCAAGTGCGAAGCATGTATTAGATCAAACAATGTTTACATACAACCACAGATTATAAAAAATCCATAGGTTGTTTAAAGTTAACTACGGATTTCAAATTAATACACCATAATTCACATAAATGAAATGGTGTATGTACATTTATAAATTGGAAAAATTGAAATCAACAAAACAAACAGTCCTTAAATTTTAAATTACCTAATATGCCAAAAGACATTGAAAATGTTTGTATTCTTAACCTCAACATCTTTTCAATTTGGACGTAAGATATTACATTTCAATTAAAGCACTTTAGACTAATGTTACACTATATCTAGAAAATACAGCTTTGTCTAATTTTTGTTTGCGACTGACATAAAATATCTGTAACTTTGGCAGTAGCTGACATAATAAATTCATTTTGATAGCTGCAACATTTCACAGTCACTTACTTGGTAAATGTCAACGAAAGTTACAGCAACCAAAAAAGGCATTTCTAACTATAAACCGAAAATTTCAAAATATATCACATTTTGAAATAAAACTATGTAATTCAACTTTTACATGAAGCAACCTCTTTTAAAATTATTTCTACAGTCTGTGTTAATTTTAGCAATGTTGATCAAGTTGGAAAGTTCCTGAGAAACATTATATCGCTTCAGTGCACTGAAGATATATATCTAAAATAAAAGAATTCCCGACTATCGAATTTCCCTAAACGCCAAAAATGTTTGTACGAACTGATATTACAGACATTGCTAATCGATCTTTTATTAAGAATATAACAGTTTGCTCTTAAGAAACATCCTTCTGTGTTTGCATTCTTAAGAACAACTAATACTATAAAGCCCAATGTCATTATTAGTAACACAGTTGATATTACCATTTTACCTAAAATCACCTAATTACCGAAGGATCACATACTTTAAATCATGAAGAAAAAAACTTTATATCAACAAACATAAAAAAGGCACAATATCCTTCTTGCAATGAGTTTAAAAAAACCGACAAAGGTATTGGAAATAATAAACATCCACACTTTTTTCAAAATATAATTAAGGAAAATGAAAAAAAAACATTAAAATAAAAAAATTTGAAAATATCAGATTAACTACATTTAAAGTAGAAAGCAACACATGAAACGATAGATTAATGAAACTCTGGCTAACACAGTGTAGCTTGACTTTAGATACATTTTTCTCTCAGCAAGCAATGCAGCAAAGTTACTTACTGCAGAGAATTTATTAGAAATCGTGTGCAAAGTTGTTACTTGGCTATTAATGCAAACCTGAAGGACTTTCAGGGGCCGACTCATGTATTAGATCAAACAAAGCAAATATGAAATAGTGTATTAAATTAAAATCTAATAATTTTTTAGATACACTTATTGGCAACCGTTTTATAAAAAAATCTAAACCTGCAAGTTATTCAGATTCGTTTCCACTGGATTAAGTTTGCTGCCATTTAAAAATAAGATCTATCATCAGGCAGCCATAGAAAATCAAATCTGTGAAGATTTGAAAAAACTCAAGATACATTTTGATTAATTTATTATTAAAACATACCAAAAGGGGCGAAATTGGCCAATTTGTTTCCATATTAAAATTCCATTTTGTTCAAAAATGAAATTCTAGTCCCAGAAAAAAACTATGCCTTTCATGCCGAAATGTAAAAAGCTGTACATTTTGAATGATGAGAAAATGACATCTCTAATGACAAAACTGCGTACATATATTCATGATAGTAAGTTGGATTTATTGTTTCACAAAATAACGAATAAATTGAAAACACTGCGAGAACATTTATGCCTAGACAGTGGTCAATCAATCAAAGTGTACTCTGCCCACAAAATTGCAGAAATACCAGGCCTGAGAGCAGAGGTGCATTTAGGATTAAGAATAAAGTAGCTCATGAAAAATTTTGAAACACAAGAACTAAAGTGACAAAATGTTTATTTGCAATTTTATAAATACCCACAATAGGGCCAAATCGGGAATGATTAGGTAATCTGTCTACAATAGGACTTATAAAAAATAGTCAATATTTTTTTAAAATCTGCAATGTTCCTTAGCACAAATGTTCACAATTGCATAGGATTCAATCATTAATAGATGTGTTTAGTCTACGCCTGTTGTTTCTTTATCGTGATTCGCCAGCTAATTTCATAATTTCTAATCTTGAAAGCGATTTGTGGTCGCCTGTATGCAGGTACCAGGTGGCCAATTCAATTCCGTTTTTCATTTTTCTGCTAGTCTTTTCAAACAACGCATCCTCCCGTTTTTCTATCTCTGAATTCGGCTTTTTATCTAAATGCAACTCATTTCCTTTCTGCATTTGCTTCTCTTTATATATTTGCATCTAATTTTCATTGTTTTTCTCTTGTCATTTTTTGTTTGTTTGTAAATGTTATTTTATCTTTGTATACACAATTAATTTCGATTAAATTCATTATTATTATTATTTTGCCATTCAGTGTAACTTTCGCTGTGCACCATTACAGGTGTCAAAAATCTGTCCACCTCTTGCTATCTTCTCATATGGTTCTCCCTGCTGACCGACTCCACACAATTGAGTGTCTTCAGCCGCGCGTTAATAAGTAGATCCTTTCTTTCTTTAGTATAGCAATGCACTTACTAGTTTTCATACGTCATCTTCAGGTTCTTGATCTTTTGATGGTTGCTAGGGGTTTAAACGTTTAACATCTTAATCTTGAATTTTAAAAAATGTCAATTTAATATTCGTTGTTAAAAGGATTTAATTTCGGTCTACTAATGTAAAATTGAAGGATCCTCAGCTATGAAAAATATTAAATTTTTCAAAGAAACTTCCCTGAAAAGATGACATTGATTAACAAAAAGCCGTTTTAAAAAGGTGTAAACATCCATGCAAATAATTAAATGATTATAGATACTTGCGATTCAGTACATTCTTTAGCAAACTCTTCAAGAGCAACCATACAACCAATCATTGTGTTATCACTGTTAAGTCCATGTACGAGTGCATTTGCAATGTCTGGAAATTCCCATGTTGCAAGGATAGCTAGTGTACTAGCAATATTAATTCGACAGATATCAATTTCCAATGCATTAAATAGACCACTCCTCATCTCAATTCTAAACATTATAATAAGTCTTACTAATATTAATCTATATAAAAATAATATATAGAATGAATTACCAGAAATAATTACTTTATATTGTCTGGAACGACGGGTGCTTGAAAACAATCTGATGATTCTTGCCAATGTATCATGACATACTGACGTAATAGGACAGATGCAAGTTTTCGAGATTCTAATGTATACCTTTCATTACTAATAATATGCAATAGAAGTAATCCATATTCTTCCGTTACACTCAACAGCTTCAACGCATCTTCTCCTTGTTTACGTTCATTGGAATCTATAGAAAGAGCAGCTTCTAAACTCTGCACTAAATACTCAGCGTTTTGCATTTTACATGTCTAAAATATAATAAAAACTGATATTAATACAATAACCAATCGTTAAATCTGATAAATATTTATATGTTAAATTGGTATATACATTTCTTAAATCAATTTGTGCCGCACATTTTCATAATCTATTACTATACGAAATCTGATGTGGACATTAACAAGTAAACAAGATATACTTTAGCTGGTCTCAGGAAATACAACCACTTTTTGTTTGATCTCTGTTTAACTTAACATTCATCTACATCCTTCCTTTTATTTGGCTCGCCAAAAGAGCCGGGTAATTTGTAATAAAAGATTTTAAAATATCTATTTATTAAAAATATTATTTATTAAATATATTTTAATATATTTTACAATAATAATTAATATTAAGCACTTGCAATATTTGTTTGATAGCATCCTTATACTGAACTATCAATTAAAGATTTTGTCAATACTATTATTCACACATTCGATTACATCCATTCTTTATCATGTTTTTAAAACAACTGATAATATAAAGGTAGACTTCGTGAAATTTATGGGCTTTGTAAAATGTTCGCATATATGATTTCGTAATACAACTAAATTCGTTTCATTGTACTTGCATGATTTAGATTTTAATATATGCAAAATTAAAAAATGTCTTTCTAGTTTAGTATGTAGATCTTTAATAAAAATAATGAATGACTTTATTTAGCAGCTGAAAGTATACACAACAAAAAAATAAAAACAAGTCAAGTTTTACGGCAGCGAGTACAGTCACAGAAGATGAAATAGCAAATGGAAGAGTAGGCGAAGTTGGAGAAGGTCTCAGCAAAGAGGAAAGCCATCAAAGATTTCTTGAAGCCCGGTGGCGGGGAAAAGAAATCCATCGCTGTTGGAGGGTTGAAAGTCAAGATGTAATTAGCAGCAGTACAAGCACGATTGAAAAACGAGTGAAGGGTGCGATGTCTCTTGGGACGACGAATGGAATGGAGCAGAATAAGAGAACTTTATGAAATCAACAGGACCAAGGTCCAATTTGCGAGTGAGCAAGCGATTGAAAAGGAGGAGATTACAGGCATGGAAATAGAGTGACAGTGGGAGAGTGGAGAATTTAGAAGAGCGTCTTTGTACGGCAAGGGAGAGATCCATTTGAAAGCAAGCTTCTGGAAACGTTCCATAGAGTGGAACAAGGAACGGAAAGGCCACCAACAGGGAGATGCGTAGAGAAGAATGGCACGAGGAATGGACTTGAGCAAAGAGAGTTTTGCAGCGGACGAGGTATTAAAAGGAAAATTACAGGAAAGGTCAAATAGCGAGGAATTAGTTTGCGGAGACGCAAAGACACATGTCCAGTCCAATTTAAGTTTGCAGCAAGTTGAACTCCAAGATTAGTGTGATGAGGAGCAAAGTTCACATGTAGAGGCAAATCAGAAGGTGGAGCCACATAAAAGAAAATACCACATGTCTTAGTAGCGCTAAAATCAAGATGGTTGACAGAAGACTAAGTAGACACATGCTCAAGATCACAAGAAATGTTAGGATCAAGCAAAAAGACCAGCCAAAATCAAAAATCGCAATATCATCAACGTAGAGTACACAGGACAAGTTGAGAACAGAATGAGGGAGGTCGTTAATGGCAACGAGGAAGAAAAGAACAGCAAACACTGAACCTTGAGGGGCACCACTGGTAACGGGGACAGGAGAAGAGATAGACGAGTTGATTTTGATACATTGGTGGCGATTGGTCAGGTAAGACTGGAACAGTTCGATGAAATCCGCATCAAAACCAAATAAACGTAACTTATTAAGCAGAATGGAATGAGTTTTGACGTTTAATATTCGTAAGTTTCTTTTGCAGCTTATAAATGGGCAGTAGTGCATTGTATGACGTTCCATAATAAATAAGTTGCAGTTTAGAATAAATTACAAAACGAATTTAGAAATGAGAACAAAGAAAGCAAAAGCGCAATGTCAGAAACATTTATTTCAGAAAATATTGGGATACAAATCAAGCTAAAATTGTAAAAGCATTTGCTTTATTAAATAATTTCTAACTTCACAATCAAAAATAAATTTCCAAAATAAATGGCAATCGACTGCAGAAAATAGCATGCGCTGTAAAAGTACAACATAAATGATCAAAACTTTTTCAGTTCCACTACATTTATACTTCATCAACAAAAAATATTTTAACTATAAACATGCAGACTTTCCTGTGACTTAGAGAATTTGGAATATGGGTAGGAACATTTATAAGGTTTCTTAAGTGGCAAGAAAACAAAATTTGGAGTTCATTTGAACTATTGACCGCATATTGTTACAATAAACTAAAAAAATACGTAGAAATTTAATCACAAAATTAGGTGAAATCAACACAAGGCAATATTTGCATATATATACTCGTGTAATTTAAAATTAACGTATTCATATTCATATATTTAATATTTAATAATAAGCGCGGGAGTTCATAAGCTTTGCATGTAATTGAATATCATTCGGAAAATCAATATCACCAGAGCCGTATTTATGGACGGTTTGCTGAAAAGTCGGCGAAAGCTAAAGTGGGCTAAAAATCATTAAATGTGCAATATTAATATTTATAGATTTTGAGTTATTGAAGAATGGAAATATACGTCTATTTTTGTGTTTGTAATCTATATTAACATCTCTATCTTACAACAGGGGCAAATTATCTTTAAAAACCCCCAATCAATAAAGTACATTTTGCAACACAGTTAAAAAATGCAAAAAACATTTATTTAAAAAGAAATATCAATTCCACATGTAGAAGCACTACTTAGTTTTTCTAAATTGCGCTTATTTATAATTTCCTGAATAAAAACTTTCGCATTTTTAGTTTTTAGCCCACTTTATCTAACACCTTTATCGGCTTTGTAGTAATTTCAACTTAAAATGTAAATAGAAAGTTTAACTAACGCTTAAATGTCCAAATATTCGAAGTAATAAGATCATAGAAATTATGTAGAATATAAAATACATATGGAGATTTTCATTGACTCTACTTTAATTTAGAAGCAAAATAAATATCAAAAATAGGCAAAAATATAAATCTAGAAGTTGAATTGTGTGAAGTAATTAAAATAATCTAATGTCAATGCTTTTAATTATCACACTTATTTCCGGATTTCAATGACCTAAAATACATATAAAAATAATAAAAATGCAGTCTACAGAAATGCATGTATTCATTGAAATGTATTATTACAACTTCATTGTCTTTAATTTTTTAATGCCAAACTTGGCGGAAATGAAATTGGAGAAATTTACTTAGACCAGACAAACACATATAATATAAATAATTAACATGAATTGGATGAATAACTTTATGATATTTTAAAAACATGAATTGTACAAATAACATAAATGCAATGAACTAGGGAATTTTTGGATACTGATATATCACTAATTATATTTTCTAAATTGATGCCAGCAAAAATACTTACAGGCACTTATAATGCAATTAATTATAAAAATATTTTAGTATTCATAGTAAATGATGTATTATTTAAGTTTCTAGCAAGTTGTGCTCAATAGTATTTGCATATATTTAAACATTTTGTTGGAAATAATTTGATTATAACAAACTGATGTTGTGAGTTCATATCTCACCAAATCAATATATATATATATATATATATATATATATATATATATATTGTAGAATCACTGGGTTGAATCTAGAGAGAACTGTTGAAGCATCAGCTTGAAAATCTATGTTGGCTAACACAAGAATTAGCTGATGTTGTGGTAATTAATGGCTTGACTCCAGTGCTGAATGAGCCTGTTCCTAGTAAAAGTTAAATGTTGCCAGAGATCAGGTAAGGGAAGGATGTATGGTCACACTCAGTCAACTTGAGACAGAGAACCTTTAAAAAAGAGTTGTTTTAGACAGAAGCCCTTATTAAGCTAAAGGGAGAGAGAAATCCCTAACAGTTCTTGGAGACAAGGTGTAACCTATGTGCTTGTATGCTTTAAACTCAGTGCAAGCCTCAGTTCATGCAATTTAGATGCTGTGATAAACATTAAACATAATGAAAGACAAGCAGTTGTGAAAAGCTTGTAAAGCTGTACCTGAACAAGGCACCCTTGCCAATTATCAGTTAATTTAGAAAAGCATTTTTAGTAAATAACATACACAAAGAGAAGTAAACATAAAATAAATTCTATTGAACTATTAATAACAAATTCATTGTATTTAAACAAGGCAATACAAATTCATATAAATAAATAATAATGTACAACATCTAATTAATAAAGTCGAATTATTAATGTAGAAATGTTTGCATTGCATTGGCTGACACCACATGTCCCCTCTAAGCTGGGCTATTTTAATCAATCAATTCAACAATATCAGGCTGCATAAGTTGTAGCAGTGTAGTAGCATGTGGATTGTTCCAAGATAATATATCAGAAAACTTGGTTAGACAGGTAGCATAGCAGATTGACTCTATTTCAGTGGTTAGAATTTTACTGAACTTATAGAACTTAGGTTTTATTTTCTGAGCCAATATAGGTAAGGAATTTTATAGAGAGTTGATTTTTCTTGTGAGGATGTTTTAATATTTATAGTAAAGTTACAGCCCCTTTAGTGTAATTAGTAGTGTCATTTTGGTATAGATGTCTGATTCATGAGCTTCATTTTTCTTAATGGTAGTTTCAAAATAAAAGAATTTGAAGAATGTATATAAGTTAGAGTATTTCTTCTGTAATTTTGTCAGGGTCATAAATCCCTGCTCACATCATAGTAATTATTTCAATACATTTCTTGACATCATAATACTTCAGTGTGTTTTGTGTTAAGTTTGCCCAGAGGAGATCATTCATGCCAGAGAATAGTATAAAAGTTTTGGATGGAAGTGTAGTGATTGATTCCAAGGTAGTCAATTTGATCATCTACTGGTTTGTTGTTTTGATATACATACTCTAGTGTGATGTGGTCATCAGCATATAGGCAAGAGGTGTCATTGTTTCTAATAAGTTTTTGTCAGCTTTGCTTGTATCTCTCAGTCTTTTGTGTTTTCACCAGGTCACTGGGGTTGTCAACATATTGCTCCTCTTTAGTTAGTGGGATTTTAATACAGTGGGTTTTCTTGTGGGTTGATCACCATGATGGTTGACTAATAGCTGTGTGTATGAGTGGACTTGGGATGCAGTAATTATTTTTGGTTTTGATAGCTTTTTCTATGGAGATATCTGTGGTAAGTGTCACATAGCTGTAGTGAGGACATAGACAATCAATCATAGTATTAGACAGGACTAATTTGAATGTTGTGCATTCAATGTTGAAAGCTAGTTGTGAATGTGGATCTAGTAAAAGAGCTATGTCTGCTTTTGTCCATGCTTCTGTAAAACAAGTTTTCATATAGAAGATGCTGTCACTTTCCTTCATAGGGATGTACTGGCAATCAACTATTATTGCATCTACAGGAGTAGCTTTTGTGACATGCATCAAATAAGTATTAGCATCAATTGTAATCCATTCTGGTTTAGCTGAAGATATTTCAATGCCAAATTTTTTGATGTTATTTTCTTTGATGGTTGTTTGCTGGTTTGAGTTAATATATATCAGTGGATACAATATCATCTTCATGTCTCTGTAGTTGTTGTGGTGATTGAATTGATTGTTCTAGAATTTCAATCAGAATGTATTTAGCATTTGTGGTTGGTATAGAATGTAGTTTTGTATCACATGTAGCTCCTCACATATACTTTCATTATGCATCTGATAACATTTGGACATCTCTGGATGTGATTGCAAGTTTGAAGTTAATTAATGTAATTGGTAAGGAGCCAAGAGGGTTTTCCTTGTTTATAATTTGTGAGTAATATTTTTCAAAAAAATTGACAGGTCTAACTTTTTTGTATTGGGGTGACATCAGTAAGGATGTGCCATAAAGAAGCCAATTCTTCAAACTCACTGAGATAGTAATGATGGAGATTTTGTGGAATTTGCTTTTTTCTAAATTGTTTCCCAAGTTTTATGGTATATTGGGAACTCAAGTATAGCATTTTCTGATAGGTAGATAGCTGTTAGCCATATTGCTGATTTGGTGTTTACATCTGGTGCCCATGGTTCTTCAAATATGGCTTTTCAGAAATCAGCTTGATCCTGAGCTGTGAGAATTTGTTGGATGGTGTGTAAGATCCACTCTGTGGAATAGTGGTATTTGCCAGAGGGCAATGCAATGTTGATTTGGGGCCAACTGTTTTCAGTTTGACAATCTGCTTTAATGTTAGTCCAGATGCTGCTCATTTCATTTAATGTGGTTATTGACTGTGTAAACATGAAACTAATGTGGATGTCAGTGGTGTCACTTGGAGCTGGCTTTTCAGTGATAAGTTCCTAAGATTGAGCCTGAAGTAGTATATCTACTGCTAAGCATTTTTTGACCAAAATTCAATGTCTTGGACATATTCTATGCAAGTATAGATAAATTTGGATTAATGCTGTAGTAGAAGAGCTGAATTCCAGTAGTCCTAGCACTGTGAAATTAGTAGGGTAGAGAATAAAGAAATTATCTAAACTCAATTTAAGTTTGTAAAGTTCTGCTCTGACAGAGTGGTTCAGGGTAGTATCCAAAATAACAAGCATTAGCTTAATGTGAGCAGCTTTAGCAAGATTTTAAGCAAGAGATATCTTCTCTATTGTAGAATCACAGGGGAGCTCTGGCTACTCTAGTGGTACTGGGTAACTCAAGAGTTTAGATCAAAGGTTGCAAAGTCTACCATAGCAGAGAGCAACTTGCATTCCAACAGAACAGTTACATTGGTGGTTCACTGACTTTCCTAACAAACAAAGAAATTCCATTTCAGTGACCAACTCACACTCTATCATGCTGAAGCCAAATCCTTGAAGCCATCCTTACTTGCCAAGGTGCTAATTGTGTGTCTCAAGTAGAAATTTCTAGCTCAATAAACAATTTATCTCAGAGTTCTCTTATCTCAGCTCATGTAAATAAATAATAAATAACAGGCACATAATTGCTCTGCAATCATGTTCACCAATGGCATAGTATATTTACAAGGTTTTAATTTAAGTGCATGTTCAAACAGATAAAATAAAAAATGCTATTCCACAATTGGGGCTGTCACTGTTAAAGAGCTATTTGTCACCCCAGACCCAGTGCAGTTTCCTCCTGAATTGTCAACAGATCTTACAGAATAGTTATCATTAACAAAATCTTTGATCAACAAAATCTAAAAGGGGTTAATAAATAAATAATTGCAAAGATCAAACACAGTAGAAGGAAGCTGAATTTATTGTGTGGCTGAATTTATTGTGCACTTCACTACATTGACTCAGATATTTATTACAAAAATCTGTAACCTGACTTGTTTACAATTTCAAAGCACAGTTTCCCTCACAAAGTTAAATGAGCAATCACACATAATTCAAATTGAGGGGACAAAAACTAACACTATCAAATTAACTACACTTGAAATTCCAAAATTGATTAAAAGAAATTGATACAAATAAGGTAGCAGTGAATCAAAGAATCAAAATGTCAAAAAGACATAACACTATTCCAGAGTGCTGAAAATAATAAAAATAAGGCCCTGAGTGACTCTACACGCCCCCCATTGCCAGTTAAACTTGTGGTAGGAGCTTAACTGTGGGACCTGCCAGGAGCTTTTGTCTCCTCAATCATCTCTGCAGCTAAAATGTCATCCCATGACTTAACTTCAGCATATTGGGGTCACCAGGTAATCTGCATAAAGGTTTCTGTCTTTGTAACTTCCTCACTCCTTAGATGGAAAAACTCAATCTCTGGTAAGTGGGCACTGATCAGACAGTTTCTTCTTAGGTGGCTAAGCCTCCATGTGAAGGTGTCATAAAATCTTTTGTAAAGGTGAAGGCCTTTTAGCACAATCATGAGCATCATGAGTACATCAGTATTGGAGGTGTGGGCATCTTCAGGACAAATCCTGGTGTTAGGATAAAAGTGAGTGAAGACCTTTTATAGTGATCCATGCATGTCATGTGATCCATGAAAAGTGAGCAGTATTTGTTGACCTGCTGCAGTGTCATCCCTTCAGGGTCTGTGACTTTAGCTTGTAGCATGGTAATGATCTTGATGCACTTTGTGACATCATACTACTAGGTGAGAGTCTCAACATTATTGATCCACATGAGATCACCTGATGCCTGAAAGAGAATAAGGATGCAGGGTCCAATGTTGAGATCTTATTGTGTACCTTTGTTAACTGGGTAAAGATCAGTGGTCCCTTCTGAAATATGTCCTTGATAGTAAGCTTACCTTCAAGTAGAGTGTCTCTGGTATCTTTTTACTCCCTTGTCTGCATAGCTTTGTTGATCTTGGCCATAGTAGAGACATAGTTGATGGAGTTGGCGAGGTGCACTGGGACTTTTCTTCGCCCCTTCTTGACATGTCATGATGGTAGAATGAGGGGAGTCATGATACACAGTGGAGGAATGCATTGCAGGTTATGTTTATCCATACAGTCTTTGACATTATCTAGTGTGACTCTTTCTCATAGTGTAGTGGTCCCAATAGTGACTGTATAGTTTATCTTAGCATCATTATTTGAATCCCAAAACTGGCTGCAGAGTCCATGCTCACTGATTTTGGTGATCTGTGAGTTGGAGACCCAAAGCTGGGCGGTGGTAAATTCTACATCAAGGGCTATTTTCTGCCCAGGCAATTGTAGAAGCACTAGTTCCTCTTTGGTAAACATTTCCATTAGGCACCATTTCATTAAGCCTAGTACANTACAAGGTTTTAATTTAAGTGCATGTTCAAACAGATAAAATAAAAAATGCTATTCCACAATTGGGGCTGTCACTGTTAAAGAGCTATTTGTCACCCCAGACCCAGTGCAGTTTCCTCCTGAATTGTCAACAGATCTTACAGAATAGTTATCATTAACAAAATCTTTGATCAACAAAATCTAAAAGGGGTTAATAAATAAATAATTGCAAAGATCAAACACAGTAGAAGGAAGCTGAATTTATTGTGTGGCTGAATTTATTGTGCACTTCACTACATTGACTCAGATATTTATTACAAAAATCTGTAACCTGACTTGTTTACAATTTCAAAGCACAGTTTCCCTCACAAAGTTAAATGAGCAATCACACATAATTCAAATTGAGGGGACAAAAACTAACACTATCAAATTAACTACACTTGAAATTCCAAAATTGATTAAAAGAAATTGATACAAATAAGGTAGCAGTGAATCAAAGAATCAAAATGTCAAAAAGACATAACACTATTCCAGAGTGCTGAAAATAATAAAAATAAGGCCCTGAGTGACTCTACACGCCCCCCATTGCCAGTTAAACTTGTGGTAGGAGCTTAACTGTGGGACCTGCCAGGAGCTTTTGTCTCCTCAATCATCTCTGCAGCTAAAATGTCATCCCATGACTTAACTTCAGCATATTGGGGTCACCAGGTAATCTGCATAAAGGTTTCTGTCTTTGTAACTTCCTCACTCCTTAGATGGAAAAACTCAATCTCTGGTAAGTGGGCACTGATCAGACAGTTTCTTCTTAGGTGGCTAAGCCTCCATGTGAAGGTGTCATAAAATCTTTTGTAAAGGTGAAGGCCTTTTAGCACAATCATGAGCATCATGAGTACATCAGTATTGGAGGTGTGGGCATCTTCAGGACAAATCCTGGTGTTAGGATAAAAGTGAGTGAAGACCTTTTATAGTGATCCATGCATGTCATGTGATCCATGAAAAGTGAGCAGTATTTGTTGACCTGCTGCAGTGTCATCCCTTCAGGGTCTGTGACTTTAGCTTGTAGCATGGTAATGATCTTGATGCACTTTGTGACATCATACTACTAGGTGAGAGTCTCAACATTATTGATCCACATGAGATCACCTGATGCCTGAAAGAGAATAAGGATGCAGGGTCCAATGTTGAGATCTTATTGTGTACCTTTGTTAACTGGGTAAAGATCAGTGGTCCCTTCTGAAATATGTCCTTGATAGTAAGCTTACCTTCAAGTAGAGTGTCTCTGGTATCTTTTTACTCCCTTGTCTGCATAGCTTTGTTGATCTTGGCCATAGTAGAGACATAGTTGATGGAGTTGGCGAGGTGCACTGGGACTTTTCTTCGCCCCTTCTTGACATGTCATGATGGTAGAATGAGGGGAGTCATGATACACAGTGGAGGAATGCATTGCAGGTTATGTTTATCCATACAGTCTTTGACATTATCTAGTGTGACTCTTTCTCATAGTGTAGTGGTCCCAATAGTGACTGTATAGTTTATCTTAGCATCATTATTTGAATCCCAAAACTGGCTGCAGAGTCCATGCTCACTGATTTTGGTGATCTGTGAGTTGGAGACCCAAAGCTGGGCGGTGGTAAATTCTACATCAAGGGCTATTTTCTGCCCAGGCAATTGTAGAAGCACTAGTTCCTCTTTGGTAAACATTTCCATTAGGCACCATTTCATTAAGCCTAGTACATCATTGTCTTGGTTCTGTTTGATTACACAGCTGATGGTTAGAATTCTTTCATCCTCTGTAATAGACCATGCTGGCATAGGTATCAGGGAACTTGCAGCTCCTGAAAATTTTTGCATGTTGATAGCTTCAAGTAGCACTTGTGTGCCAGGAGACACTTTGACTGCTGATGATGCCAGTAGTTCTTCCTCATTGTAGAACTGATCAGGTGAGCACATGGTCTGCTCAATAACTGTGATCAGTACAATCACACTGTCTTTGGTGGCTTGTCTCCATGTCTCAGATAACTTACTGTATCAACACTCAGGATAATTCATCTGCTCTAAGCCAAACAGAATATCTGTCTTCATATACACATTGTAGTGAGCCACTAGCTCTAAAAATTGTTGAGTTGACCCAGGGTCATGGCTTATTAAGTGGCTGGTGCAGAGTGGTGCATCATCAAATTTGAGACAATGGTATTTTCATTTTGGCTGTAGCTCCCCACATGTATTTCCAAAGGGTTTCTGAAAAGATGTTGAAGTCAACAAAGGCAACACCCAAGTGGTTGACGATCATTTGAGGTGTAATGTGTCCTAATGGGCTACTGGTGTTGATAAGGCGAGTGTAAAACTTTTTGAATCTTTCCATTGCTTTTTTGGTCTTCCTGGGTGAAGACAAGCAAGTATAAATGAAGTAACCAGTTCTTTATTTTCCACATGGCAGGGCAGATGGCCAACTCATGCATGCACTTTCTAGCTAGGCACTCTCAGGTGCTTTGATCAAGTGGAAGCTGGATATGTGGGTCTTGCATCAAAAAGATAGACAGAACCCAAACAGCTCCATGAGACTGGATGATTGGTGCAAACTTTTCTGAAAATAAATGTTGTGCAAAATTCTTGTGGTCTCTTGATGTGTAAGCTATGCAGAGCTCAAAGAGGAACCTCTCAACTGATCTGGAATACTGAGATGTAGGGCTGTGGATATTAATTGTGGGCCAAATGGACTTGGGGTTCCTATCCACCTTGAGATTGTTCCAGACTTCATCAATTTCTGCCAGGGTTGCAGCAGTCTGGGAGAATGTGAAGCTAACATGCATATTCATAACTATTGCAAGACTGGGCTAGTTAGCTGAAATAGACTCCTGTGTTTGTGACTGGGTAACAGCATCAATAATTATTCTAGTGTGGACTGGTAGGTGATGCGTAGGTATCTTCTTGCACAACAAGAGGTTGGTATAGATAAGTTTAGTTATAGAAAAGATACCAAATTGGTACATGCTGGTGGGATGATAGTAGTGAGTGTAGAGTATCATGAAATTCTCCATCCAGAAGTGGAGGTTAACAATGTCCTCCAGTATCTCATCCTGATACTCCTCCTTAACCAACATCACCAGCTGAATATTCTTGACCTTTGTTAGCCAATCTCAATTTTTTCCATGATCTTAAGTTGAGTAATCTTGACAACTCAGAAGAAATACATGACGAGTAAGTTCTCAAAGTCAATGTTAATGCACTCAAATTTCTGAATGGCTCACTTGTTGTTGAGGAACTGGCATAGATGCATTAGGCTAAAATCTTTGCTGAACATAGTGTTGACAGTGCTCTGCTAATAAGGTCTCTTTAATCCTCCATGCATTTTAGAGTTGTAGCATATAATTGTGTTAACAGTTGGCCTACATTCTGCATCAATAACAAACAGGATAAGGTCCACTGAGCACATGAGGTTCTTTGTGTTGTAAGTCCAATGTAGTTTGTTCCTCATTTCTTCTGACAAGTTGTCACACACAAACCTAATTGCTTTGGGGGTTGCTATAAAATATGAATGTAATGTTTTGTCTCCTACCTTAGAAACCTTGTGCTGCCATTCTTCATTTCTATGTGACCTAACACCTGTAGAAGTGAGTGACATAGGGCAGGGACTAGAGGGGGTTATTGAGTCACTGTGAGGTCTTTGTGTGTTAGTACTTAAGGCACTCTGTGCTTACTTGACTCCTCAGATTCCTGAGGGGTTATTTGGCACCACTTGTAGTTGTCTGAGGTCTGCTCCTGAGGGGCTATTTGGTGCCCCAAGTAGTCATGGGAATTGCACTCCCAAGGGGCTATTTGGTGCCCCAAGTAGTCATGCAGTCTGCTACTCAAGTCCTCCTGCGTCCTTCCTCTTTTGCAGGATATGCTTACCTCTGCTTAGTGAGGGGTGTCATTTCAGCTTTGCTCCTCATGGGGGTTGTGTCTTTGCCTCACTCGTCTTTTTGTGGGCAGTTGATTCTTGTTTTTTTTCATCTGATACAGTTTAGTTTCCCTAAACATAAAGATTAATTAAGTTCCCAATCTTGGGTATTTAAATAGTCTAAATATTCTTGGTCCCTAACCTTATGTCTAGGCAAAATATGAGTAGTAGTAATGTTGCTACTATTACTGGGATTAGTAACATACTTGACCTCAGAGAGGTGAGGTTGGTATAATTCTCAAGTTTGTTTACTCCATTGTCAACAAGTGAAAATTCACTATTAGGGTTGATGACAACATTACTGATATCCTTAATAGTTTGTTTGAGTTGTTGAAAGTTGGCAACTCTCCCATTATCTAACAGATATCAGTGGTGGTCTAACACCTTTGTAACAGTAAATGGACCTTCCCAATTAGTGGCAAGCTTCCACACTTGATTTGCATGAGTAGTCTGGTGAGGAAAATATGTGGAAACCTTGTCCCCAACCTTGTGAGGTTCACCATACAACTTATGATTGAAATTCCACCTTTGATGGATAACAGACTGATTAGTATTCCAAAAGATAGTTAAATGTACTTCTTGAAATTCATGTAACATACAGTTCACAAAATTCTCTAATATAAGTTCAATGTAATCTGGGAAAATAATTGAAAGGGGCTTACTTGCCTCTCAACCAAACATGGCTTTAAAAGGACTAACCTTAGTAGTTGTATGCATGGCCATGTTATAAAAGTACTCCACTGCCTCAATGACACATTTCCAATTCCAATCATTTTGGTGATATTATTAAGTTTACAGAAGTCAACACACAACCTGCATATTTGTCATTCTGTTTGATGAAAACATTTGGTGATGTGTATGGATTTTTTGATGGCTGGATAATGCTGCTATTCAATAATTCAGTGATGATTTTAGAATACTCCTGTTTCAAATTTTCAGGCACAGGATGCACTCATTGTTAAATTGGTGTGTTTTTTATTGCCTCTATGCACTGTTCTTCTCTGATGGCTTGTGTTGGTTCAGCATTGAAGAATCAATGCTAAAATAGTTAATTTTTTTGCATTCATGCCCTGCTGATGATTGATGACAATATCAGTTGTAATGGGTTGATCACTGGTGATGGTGATGAAATACCAGCTTAAAGGATCTATTTTTTCTGCTTCTGTAGGACATAAAAATATTGTTTGGGATTTGACTGTTTGTAACTGTGTGGTTATATCCTTGCTCTGTGGATCAATGGTGATAGTTTTATTCACAAAATTAATTATGCAATCATATTTTTCAAGAAACTTCTTACCTAGAATCACTTCATATGCTAAGGCATGGTTGGTTGTATTGATGAAAAGTACATTGTGGACAAATTTGTTATTGGAGATGGTTAACTCAAGGTCAAGGAATCACCAGAAGTATTAACAAGTGTATGGTTGTGTGGTTTTATATTATTGCAATGGATGCTGATTTCTTTTGTGCAGGCATCAGCTATTATCTATACTGTAGAATCATGGGGAGCTCAGACTACTCCAGTGGTACTGGGAAATTCAATGGTTTAGACAGAAGGTTGCAGATGCTACCATCGCAATGAGTGACCCACATTCTAACAGAACAATAAAGATATTGGTAATTTGCCATTATAACATTTTAACAGGAAAGATGCACCAAGATTTCATTTCCAATGACAACAAATATGCATGGCATCATGCTAAAGTGGTATCCATGAAGAGAATTCCAAACTTGCCAAGGTGCTAATGTAGCATAATCCAAAGCATAATGCTGCTAATAAAGAAAGAATATCAGGTGATTAGTCAAAAGCAGGCATCAGCTATTATCTATACTGTAGAATCATGGGGAGCTCAGACTACTCCAGTGGTACTGGGAAATTCAATGGTTTAGACAGAAGGTTGCAGATGCTACCATCGCAATGAGTGACCCACATTCTAACAGAACAATAAAGATATTGGTAAATTCTGATCGTTATTGATAAGAAGAACCGCCCAACGTGTAACACAATAATAGCATACACAGAGGACATGAAAGAACAATTTAATAGACCATACTTCAAAAGTACAGTCCACATTACATTTGATGAACAGTTCATAATGAAAGACGTACAAAAGCTAACTAAAAACAAAGAAAGGATCATAGCCGAATGTGAACAAGTAAATTTAGATAAGAAGCATCTCATGATAGTCTACTTTGTGAAAGATACTGAAATAGCATCAAAAAGGCTTCAAACCAACATTTGTTATCCAATTTTGACCAAATAAAGGGGGTGAATTCACTTCCATTATTTGTTGCCATTTTGGCAGACAAACAAATTTGAATTTTGAACAACAGGTACTTTTTGAATTCAACTATAAATAGAGTGAAAAACAAATTTGGAAATTGTTGAAGTAAATTCTTCAAAAATCTTATCTTTAGAATTTATATTAGTTTGGTTATTTATACAGAATGTCAAGCTAAATGGTAAATGCAGTAGTAGTGGTTTGGGCACATATCAGGAGTGACTCAAGGGTCCTTGATCCAAACCATGAACCTACATTTATGTTAGGTGTACAAATAGGAGTTTTTCTCCATTTAGCTGGCTATCAATTCAATTGTTTGTATGTAATCAATAATTAACATTGGCAAAGGGCTGTAGGTTATACATATTTTATCTCATAAACTTAGGTGACCTATAATAGACCAATAAATAGACCAAGCATATATTATGTTATTTAAATGTAAGGTAGGAACTGCAAGTTATTATGTAACTTATATTAATTAACTTATCTAAAGGCAATAGTTTTCAGTAATGGCTAAAGTAATAATTATTAAGCAGCTAGTAACATTGCAAGGTTGTGAAGTGACATAAATACACAATACAAATTGAGTTTAAGTCAGTTACAATTAGCATTAAGAACTACACCAAGTTAGGATAGGGAACACATAAGAACTTCATTGAGTTGAGGTTGGGAGCCACCTAATTCAGCAATGGAAACACAAATGAGGTGATGCAGAGATCAGAGTCAGCCAGAGGCCACATACACACCAATCATCAAGAAGAGCTGTGATGGAGAAGTACCTAAACAGTATTCAGTTATTTCAGATAAGTGAAGATTAACAGAAATGCATACAACAAATATCTAAGATACATACATCCCTACCCACGTAGAATAGGGAATAATAATTTAAAGAATCATTTAACCTACATGAAAGCTTGGTAGCAGATGCTACACTAACTTACATGTCTCCAGTTGTTCATTTCTAGCTCAATAAAACAGTTCTCAATAGTTCTTATCTCAGCTCATGTAATAAATAATAATAGCATGTAATTGCCAGGCATTCATGTTAATAGACAGTTTATTATCATCACAGTGTTTAGTTATATTGTGCATGTTCAAATTGCAACAATAGATTTCAAGTTGTTATTCCCTACCCATAGATGTAGACTTAATCTTAATCTGTCCACAATTTTGGCTGTCTGCTGGAATAGCGTGAGTTGTCACCCTAAACTCTGAGGAGTAACTCCCAAATTGTCAGGAGAGACTTAAGCAATTATGATTATCAAATTCATAACAATGCCTAAAAGGAGTTAGTTAATTAAAGAAAACAGCAAATGCATTTGAGTGAGACAAAGTTTAATTTGCTGCTTGCTACACATGTCTCAAGTATTTATACAATACAATCAAAATATTACCTGCATTGTTTACACTTTTCTAGCCCACAAAATTAAAGAGCAATTACACATCTGCATAAATTTGAGAGGACAACAAATTTAATATCAAAATACTGCACTTGATCTAAATTAATTTCGTCATAATGACATCACTACTAAAATTAAGAGCAAAATTAAGCTTGAATTTACAAAATTATCATTGAAATAATAAAGGAAGAAAAAGAGGTATCCTGCATCAATATGCCATTTATTGTGACAGGTATGGTGTTCATTTGTAGGTTTGTTGTCACCAGAACTGTTCCTGCTTGGCTGAGAGTTGGTGCTCTTATTCATTTAAATCATTGTAATAATCAGAATCAGATTTGTAGATGTCCTTGTCATTGGTATAGTAACATTCATCATTAGCTACATAGTGTATCATTGTTGTACAATTTTTGTTGGGATATCCCCATTTGTGGTAATGGGAGCAATACACCTTGTTTAAGTTGAGGTTTTTTGGTGCTTGCTGGTTCTATTTTTACTGATGGCAATGATGTTGTGGCTTGCTGAATTGCAGTTCTGTTTTGGCATATAATACCTTGGTGGTGGTGAGTTGTTGGATTTTATCTGATTTGTGATTTTCTTGTAGTTGTCAATTTGCAATTTAGTTTTGATGGCTTTTTTAATGAATGTGGACAATTTGTTGTTGGGGCTACATTTCTTCTCAAATCTGCATCTTATTCTAAGAGGCATACTATATGTAATGTGCATTGTGACATAATCTATCAAACTATCATGATTGGTCAAGATGAGAGAAAAGGATGAAGGAAACAAAGACTAAAATTATTAATATTGATTATAATGATTAAAATGTAAATCATGATAGGATTGATTATTTTTACTTTGTAAATGTTTTGTGCAATTATATCTAAAATTATACTTGACGGTATTTGACAAAACAAAAGATGGTCAAACAGCGTAGTCAAATTAATGCTGACATTGCATAATATTTAGCAGAATATTAAGCGAGGGAAAAACTGTCAACAAGAAAGATTAACAGGTACTAGTCGAGTATTTAGTTGTTTATCACTAAGTGCTATAAATATATTGAATGTGATGTAAATGATGATGAGCAAATCTACTTTGGATTCATTTTCTTTTGTCAGGTTATTTTATATATTCTGATGGAAAGCTAAACGTCTACGAGCTAGGGTAATTGTATGGTGGTTCCCACATCCGGTTAAAGGTATGCTGGAGCAGCCTCCTAATAGCTATTCCACAGCGGGGAGGGCGACAGCTGTAGTTACCTGGTGTGCTCTTAGGTTACGGATAGGTATAGGAGTTTTTTACCTTTATAGCTTTCCTAATTGTCATTGCTTGTCTGATATTGGTATTGCAGCCTGTAGGTTTTACATGTCAATTATATTATCGATGAACTCAAGTTATTTATTACATTCATTATGTTACATGACGATTTATGATTTAACAGTGTTTACACTTAGATGGTTATTACAATTGTATTTCTATATTCTATTACACATAGTCTATTTAATAGTCATTACATGTTGCTCGATGTTTTGTAAGGTAGACCTCTGGCCGACTTCCAGTTCCCGTTTTTGCCTACTGCATTGGTTTTTTTACTTGATCCTGGGGTTTTAATTCATTTCTATATCTGTAGGGCTATTATATGTAGGGCCTCATAATAAGCTATTTCAGAGGCAAGGTTGCACCACTTCTTTTATTGCATTAGTTCGTAATCACAAAAACAATCAATGCACTAAATTCTTAAATAGTTGCAAATCCCATTACAACGAGTTCGCTATTCACCTAACCATTCCATTGTTGTTCTCTATCTCACATTGGCAGTTCCATTGGTAAGATGTGGCTGGCAGATGTGTTCCTGGATATGTACGTTCACTCTTGAGTGTCGATCCTGCCTTCCAACATCTCTGCTTTACCTAAATAAGTTGAGTGAATTAAGTAGTGGCGAAGGCTATTGCATATTAAGTTAGTTTAATAAACTGCACAACACATATTATAAAGGAGAGAAATCGGAAAAGTGTCAACTCCGCTTAACAGTTAATCTAAGAAAAGTAATAGCTTTTTCTAAATACCACACTCATGGTGGGTTGGCATGATTCTACATGGCGACTGTGACAGGCGCTTAAAGAGCGTGCATAAAGGAGAGAAAAACAGTTGGTGTAATAGTTAACAAAAGTGTACGAAAAGTTACGAACAAGAATTATACTACGAGCTTACGAGTGGGTTAAGATGGTTGGCATGATTCTACAATATATAAGTTACCTATATACTGTAGAATGCTCAATAATTCAGTAGATATCTGAAAAATGTGGAATGCTTTATTCCACTCACTATAAAATCATCACAGCACATTTCGTAAATAAGGTGTACCCATTGTGTGATTACACTGTTTCATAAGTAATCTAAAGCAAATATTTAATGTATTTAACATAAAATATACATCAGTTTAGAATTTGCTTCCTTTTTAAAGTAACGTGAAATCTTAAACCTCACATTATTACAATTTACCATTTTGGTTGCACTGTGAGTGCAGTAGAGCTCTAAGCATTACAAACTCTTAACACATAGTCTATTAAGCTTTACATCAGAAGAAATATTCATTGTTCCATCTCAGAAAATAATATTACTTTTAGTTAAATTTTGATTAGATAATGCAAATACATTTCATTACTACTATAGCAACAAATATCAAATAATATTCTGTTGATATCAAGGTTTTGTATAATGGTTTTAGGTTGGCAGATTTTGCTAAAATGAAAAAACTATTTAAATGAGTCGAACAACAAACAATATTGATTAACATATTTGCTGTTTTGATATAATCCTTAGTGTCTTTGTTGCAAATATACAACACTTATTGTAACAGAAAAGTTGTATGCATTTTTATGGGAAGCTTAATCAATATTCTTTACAAGAAACTAGGTAGAAGAATCTTACTGTAAAAACATGAAATCATGTTTCCAATTTAATCATATTTGAAAAATTTCACAAAATTTCTCAATTATTAACTAGATACTAATAGTATATTGATATAATAACATCTAATACATGTTTCAGGTAAGTATGCCTGCTATTGACATAAAATTTTTGTAGTGCTCAATGTCATTAACTTTCTTATTATTGCACAGAGATGATTTTTGCATGAATCAATTATTGTTCATTTTTTAATTGGACAATACTAAGCTCTTTTCAAACAAAAAAAATTTCAATCATAAAAATCTTTAATTTTAAAAAATTCTTTTCTAATGTTTTCAATTTTCACTAAAAAAATTGCTTATTGTAAAGAAGTACCACCCTGCAACACCCTTCTTGACCCCTATTGTCTGAGAACAAAAAATCATAGTAGTGAATAGACTATTTATTGTGTAGCTACATCCAATGCAATAAACAATAGTTTAAATTCAAGATAGTACAATATTAGTTTAAGTGAATACAAATCATTCAAGCAGATACAAGATTTATATTTTCTTACAAAAAAGATTGTGTACGGTTTTGTAATTTTTTATGACTGCTCTAACAGAACATTTACAACTCTTTTGAATTGCATAAATTAAGCATTGCAAAACCATATTTTCTACATTTCACCTAATGCCTTACATAGCACATTCAATAAAATGGATGTCATACTTCAAATGTTACTGCTGTGAATTGTCTATGTTGCAGTTTTAGTGACCTATTATACATGTGATTAGAAACTATCACATTCAATTAATAAAATTTGTACATGAAATATTAAAAATGATTTCTTTCATTTCACTGCATGTCTACGTTAACTTAATTTATTTAAAGCACAGAGTAGATTAAATTTAAACTTTTAGAAAGAGTGTTTTCATTGTGAAGAGTTATGAAATAACTCTGATTTTAAGGTATATTAATGGCAATCCGGATTCCCTTATTGAATTAAAATTTCTACCTGATTATTGATTGACTCAAGAACTTTCTTGCTGACAAATAAGTATTTACTTAATATACATGTAGAATGCATCCATTTGAGTGCTTTCTAGCATTTATAATTTTAATTACAAACTTCTAAATCAAAGAATTCTTTTAAAACAGGCTTACCAGCATATACTTCATAATTTTAAAAATTATATGCTATTGCAACTAATTTATGCTTTATTTGAAAACAGCATAAATTATTCTATTTTATCTTGATGTATGCTATTTTGTGCTTAAAACATTTGTTGCCCACACTATATATGTATTGCAGGCATTTCTTTTATACAGCTTCTAAATACAGTTGCAATAAAAAATCCTATATTTAATTGTTAATATATTTTATAATTTGGAAATGCTGAATTTGTTGAACCAAAACATGTATAGTGTGAGTTAAGCAAATTTATTCTTAAGTATGAGATCCAATACTAAAAACTACTGCACATGGATTTTTACAAAATCATAAATATCCATACTTACTGAAAGTTCGTAAATTTAATGAGAAAATTTTCTATTTTGTTAAGTTGAATTGTACGCCTAATTTTTGGTAAAAATGTGATTTTAAATTTCTTTGATCTAATAAAAAACGTTAACTTTTTTGTGCTTGATTAAGCCACTCTTTTATCTTACAAATCTTTGCCTATGCTTTCTTGTGTTTTTTAAATGTTACTGTTAAGATTAACATTAATGCAGATGTTTATGAATGTATATGGGCGAGCGTGGCTACAAAAATGATGCTAAGGACGAGCAAGAGGTTTTAAATATGGATGTGAGCGAGTGATTTTTACATTAGGGACACTGGCGCCAAAACATATACCTATAAATCCCTACTTTCAAGGGCTCGTACATTTCTTCAACTATTTCATTATGTTTTCCACATAAACTACAGCTCATTTTGTAAATAAGTCAACAAATAAGAGTTGAGAAGGCGCTTCAACTTAAAAAATTTATTCATGGGTAAAACTTGATTACTTCTCTTGTTAATATTACTTCATCAATTAGGTGAAATTAAATATTTATTAGGTGGTTCATAGATTCAAAAAAAACGAAATATTTCTCAAAATAAAATATAGCTTGTGTGAATAGCCCACTTCGGATAATTGTATGCACAGTTCGAATAATTGAATGTGCACTGTAGTTGCCACTCACTATAACTAAACTTATTTCAAAAACTGTTCCTGAACTTCAAATCTTTCAATGAATTTTGCACATATACTAGATGGCTGCATCTGCCCAAAATTGAATATTCTTAATATGTATGAATAATAAAAATTTATTGAAAGATTTGAAGTATTTTTTAACATTGAGAACCATTGTGGTGCAATGCTCACGCAATACAAAACATGTCAGTGAGGAAAATATTATAGATATACCTAAAATGTCGAAATATAATAAAAAAATTGGAGCATATATGTGTTTTTCAAAATTGGAATTTAATGTTGTTAATAGCGTTGAAGAATATATACGAAGTTAAAATGAAATTTCACTGCTGAACAAATATATAAGACACTTTCTGGAAGTATATATTATTGAATCTAAACACTTGCCTAATGCTCGTAAAAGACAAGTACAAATACCTAAATGTAAGCAAAAAATTCCGTCCCAAACAGCAAGCAACTTCAAGATCACTAGAAAACTCGTATTCGGTTGAATGCAATTCAATATTATGATGATATTGAGAACGACCCCAATGATTCCAACTGTTGCATTAACAATGTTTAATGTTGAAGCCCAAATGTAGTCAGGATGCTCCTCAAGTGTCAAATTTCTGAGCATTTAAAATATTAATCAAGAAATGCATTGTAATTCTATTTAATGTTGCTGTTCTCCTCTAATTGGCTGAAAATAAGAAGTAACTGTATCTTATTCACAATATGAAACAACTATTTGAATAGATCAAGCAATTTGATTACTTGTTTTTATGTAATGTGCTTGCTATCATGAGAATTCCCAAGTAAAATAGATTGGAACAATTGACAAAACATTTCCAAATTAGTGCAAAATTTTTGGATTATATTTGCAACTGGTTCCAAGGATTTGAAAATTATTTACATGGAGAATAAAACGGACTAAACAAGAAACAAAAAATATATAATATAAAAATAGGTTGGTACTCCTCTCTGACAAATGTCCATACATTTTTTTAGGAAAGTTATTGACACAATTTTTTCAAGAAATTAATAAATTTCCGTGAGCCTGTAGCTAATCACAATTTTGATATTTGGTGATATATACGATGTTGATGTCTAAGAAGTTTTTAGTCCATATATATATATATATATATATATATATGATTCTATTGATTTTATGAAATTTTAAAATTTTTACAAAAAAGGTATAGTCTAAGAAAATAGAAAATATCAATAGACTGAAGGAATTTAATGCTAAATGTTATGAACTAATCAATTTGATTTCAATATATTCTTGAATCGCATTAAATGTTGTAGGCAGTGGTGTAACTGGCTAAGAACATCAGAGGGTGCTGAACTACATATATTACAAGGAACTAGGTAAATCCTTTCTACCACGAAAAACAATATACTAATTCTAAGAGGTAGGTGATTTTATTGCATTTTCCAATAATAACAGTTTTGGATGCAAAATAAGAACTCTTCAATTTTTCATTTTTTATTTGATATTTTTGAAAAATACCTAAATACTAATTATAAAATATTCATTAAAACAAATCTTTGTTGCTGGGAACATTAAAGTTTACAATGATCAGACGTAACCTTAACAATAAATGATTAGATTCATTCATTGTTAATGAGCAAAATTTTTTGAAAGCAGATTAAGAAGAACAAGAAATAAATATCAGCAATTGCCAATGAGAATTAAAATAACTTAGATTGTCTTAAACAGTTTTTCTTATTATTATTTTATTGAATGTATTTAAAAAATGTTCAAAATCAATGCTATTTGCTTCTGTTTGGGCAATATTAGTTAGCTTTAGATTTTTGAAATGATCTTAAATCCTTAATATTTTTAGATATGATTTAATTGGCTTTGAACCCAAATGAGTGGCATAATAATCTTTGCCTTATTGAGCAACAATATTCACAAATATCATGTATTCTGTAGCAATTCATTGTAAAAACAAACAGAATTCCTCTCTGAATAGTGCTCTGAAGATGATAAACTTGGTGAATAATTATGCATTTTTTGCAATATCTAGTAAACTCCTTGAAAAAAAATTAAACACTCGTAATAAAAATGTCTGAAATGGGAAAGCATCTCAGAATGGACAATAATTTCATGTGAAATTTAAATTATGACCTTTTAGAAACAGTTCAAGCACCATGACAGTTGACTTTGTTCATGACGTGTTGTGGGAATTTAAATTTTTTGGAAAAAATACGATTTTATTTTACGATTTTCACATTTTATTGAGACAGGAATAATTTTAGCACACATCTTAATTCATATCCTTTCAAAATTTAGTCTTTTGTTTCAACTCATAATCATTACATGATTTCCTTATCGCACATAATTGGAAACGTTCAAAAATTGATATAAACTCATGAATTTTTGTGTAGTAAACATGTAACTCTGCACTTTTTTTACAGATATAAAACAATTTGTGTAAGCAGATTCCAAAAATTTAAGAGTAAATTGTTCCGAAAAGATTAAAGTTTTTCTGGCTTAAATTTCAAACCAATTGATGATAAAATTAAAAGAATATATACAGTATAATGTTGCATAAAAGATATCATACAAAATTAATATAGTATTTTATTTATGAAAGGGCCCATATTATTCAAAAATCCAACCAGGGGGTAGCTCAAGCCCCTTCTCCCCCCTGTCAGTTACCTCACAGGTTGTAGGTGATGACAAATTTTTTAACTTGAAATTAGAGAACGACGCAAGGCATGCAACATCAGACATTAATACTTTAATAAAACACAAATGCACTATGATCGCAGAATCCATTTTTATTAAGAAGCAGAAAACTAATATAAACACCAGGTTTCATCAAGCTTTCTATTAATTTTATTTTTTGTATTATTTTAATGATTTGTAAATTTTTTATATATCGAATTTTTAATGCATAACTATTTAATCGCATTAGAGAATATAAATATAAAGGATTAATTCAGCAGCTCAAAAAACTGCATACGCTTAATAAATTCGTTTGCATAGATATATTGTAGCATAATCCAAAGCATAATGCTGCTAAGATGAAGAGATTGGATGATTAGTCAGAACTAAGATCGAATTATTATTTATTGATTTAAATTTATTTATCATCATTATGTTTATATAAAATGCAACCAAAAAACAATATAGCAAATTAGTACTTGTCGACGAATAATTTGGCAAAACGAAGGGGGCGATAACGCTTCCATTATTTTTAGCCGTTTTAGCAGACGATAAAATTCAAATTTCGAACGACAGGTACTTTTTGAAATCTAACTATAAATAGAGCGGAAATCAATTTGGAAACTGTTGAAGTAAATTCTTCGGAAATCGTAATCTTAGATTTAATTTGGTTTGCTTAATATTAATCAATGTCAAGCTAAATGGTAGATGCATTAGTAGTGGCTTGGACACACATCGAGAGCGATCCGATGGTCCTTGATCCAAGCCATGAAACTGCATTTACGTTAGGGGTACGAATAGGAGTTTTTCTCTGTTTAGCTGATATTGATTCATTCAGTTACATGTAGTAAATAATAGACTTCAGAGATAAGGCGAGTTAGCCTATTATAGGTTATATCTCTATTACATTATCTTGACTACGTAGGTGACCTATAAATAGACCGATAAAGAGACCGATCATGTATTGTTATCTAATTGTAAGGTAGGAAGCTGCAAGTAATTATCTATTTTATTATCTGTATTAATTAAAGCCAATAGTTTTCAGTAATGGCTAAAGTGACATTTATTAAGCAGCTAGTGACATTACCAGGTTGCGACGTACAAAGTTACACATTACAAATTGAGTTTAAGTCGGTTACATCTAGCCTTGAGGGTTGCACTGAGTTAGGATAGGGAACACATAAGTTACTTCGTTGAGCTGAGAATTGGAACTACTCAAACAACCACGGAGGCACACGAGTGTGGAGTGATTCGGAGATTGGAGTCGGCCGGAGGCCACAGTGGAAGAGAGTTGAATCACGGAAGAAAACTGCGACGATGTTATACCTAAATAGTATCGGATTAGTTGGAGTTAATATAAGTTAACAACAACATATCTTATATCGAAGCATGAACTTCTATAACACTAACTGGACTGGAACAAATGACTAAATAACAGCAACATTTGGCCGATTTCTCTCAATTATTTATTAATTCCGCTCTTTTATGAGTGAATTGAAGAGCGGAATTAATAAATGACTGAGTGAAATCGGCCAAATGTTGCTGTTATTTATTCATTTGTTCCAGTCCAGTTAGTGTTGTAGAAGTTCATGATCGAAGCAAAGAACTAAGATCAGTACATTCCTACCTGCATCTAACAAGAAGTAATATTTAAAAAGAATAAATAACTCTATGTTGAAGCCTGGTAGCGGATGCTACAATATTTGAAGAAATGTGTAGAACCGAAATGCGTCAAATCTATAGGTAAAAGTCAACTGCACCAAAATATCCTGTAAAAAACATTTATTTGGGAATTAATTCCGAGTGCAAGTCAACGATTTGGTTTACAGTCAGGTTAACGGTGTTGTTTACGGTTGAATTTTCATTGGTTTACATATTGAATTTGGATCACTTCCCTAATGTCATAAACTTAACAAGATTTTTAAGTAAACATGTAAAATTTGCAACTGCAAGTGTCATAAACTTAACAAGATTTTTAAGTAAACATGTAAAATTTGCAACTGCAAGTGTCATAAACTTAACAAGATTTTTAAGTAAACATGTAAAATTTGCAACTGCAAGTGTCATAAACTTAACAAGATTTTTAAGTAAACATGTAAAATTTGCAACTGCAAGTGTCATAAACTTAACAAGATTTTTAAGTAAACATGTAAAATTTGCAACTGCAAGTGTCATAAACTTAACAAGATTTTTAAGTAAACATGTAAAATTTGCAACTGCAAGTGTCATAAACTTAACAAGATTTTTAAGTAAACATGTAAAATTTGCAACTGCAAGTGTCATAAACTTAACAAGATTTTTAAGTAAACATGTAAAATTTGCATAGCAACTGCAAGTGAAATTCTCTGTTCACCTGCTTAGTAAACTGTTGGATCAAGATTACCACCCCTTTTGATGAGGTATCATCATCAGTTAAAAGCATAAATAATAACTTAGATCTACTTAAATATTGTATAATTATTAGAACTGAATAAATTTGAAATTAGCAGGAAAAAACATGAAATCAAAATTGAATTTATTCTCGTATGGTAGGCTTTGGATTGAAACTTTGAAATTTATCTGAAAATATCGTCTTAAGGAATATTAAATTTTGTTGGACTCTATATAATGATGTACATGATTTTTTAATAAAATATCTGAAAAATAGATGTTTGAGAACTAGCTATATCTGTGAATAAAAGTGTAAACAATATTATTTCTTAAACCACACCAAACCTTCCTGGTAATGCAGCTAAGCAGTAATGTAGACGAAGGTTTGGCATATGCACTTTGTGCACAGTGACGGTTGTGAAGCCTGTCTTTTTGGTTTGAGTGTAACAGACAGCAAGCAGCGGGAACAACTGCCAGGAACATTCCCGCTGGTTCCTGAGGTTTGAGTGCGTCTTATAGGACAGTTTTGTCAAGGATAACTATTTCTTCTGTTATAGGGCCAATGCTTGCAGTGCCTGTAAGGCAGGTTTGAAGTTACAATCGTTTTTTTACTAAGTTATTGTCCTTAGTAGACTTTGTTGGCGAAAGCGAAGAGGAGAAACCCTCTCCAGTGAAGTTCATCCCTGTGCTTTACTCCACCGATCAGACTCAACAAAGATCAGCGCTCTGCGCGCCAGAGGTCATCAGATGACTCTCACTGTTAAACTGTCCTAAGTAAGCACATTTCCAGCGGTAAGGTCCAGACTCAAACCATTATTTACCCACTGTTCAGTCAGTCTACTGATACAAACTACAGAAACCCAAATTCGTATAAAAATTTAGTCAAATAATTGTCTTAAGATCTTTTTTTTTTACTTAAATTTAAATTTTTTACGAGTTGAATTTTTCATAAATATTCAAAATTGGTAATTTACATCTGACATGGGCCTAAAAACCATGACTTTCCTACTCTGTGTTAATTCGAAAAAATTATCAATCATATAAAAATCGTTCTTCAGCACTTCTGAAAAGATTTCAGTTTTGTAATAGGACGATGTTTCAAATTATTGCACAATTGCCAGACATTAAGATAAAAAAAGTTCGTTCTTTGATATTATTGAAATAATTTAAATTATCTTCTGGATAAATAATTGTAGCAGAAGTATTTTAGGCATCAATACTATGAAGCAAAAATTTATATATTTGCAATTCATTTAGATTAGCGTAAGTGTGGTGAGATTAGTACTAAGTAGGTATATTACTATATGCAATTTTAATAATTTTGTTTGGGTCCATTACGTTCAGATTGTGTGTTCTGTTACATACAATTTCAACTCTTTTCTCGATAATTGAACTTTTGATTTGATTTTGACGTTTTCCAAAAGATATTACGCAGAATTTGTATCTCTTTTAATTGACAGAATTTTCTTAAAGTGTTAAATTCATACTTTTGTTGGAAATTGACATGTCGGTCGTTTACACAAATTTGAAATATTCTGTTGCTAGATATAATGCACTAAGAGAAGTACCACTTACTGAAGAGTGTAATATTCAATACAGCATGACGTTCCAATTAGGCAATACTTATTGCAAACTTTTCTAATGAAATCCATTCCATTACCTTCACTAACTACAAACCAAAATTGTTTGAACTATTATACATTAATATTTTGCACAATTTTTATAGAGTATTATCAACACAGAGATAAAATTCAATAAAATTTCTGAAAAGAATATTAATAGCAGGTTATAGCAAAAAGGCATCTGTTTAGTGACAAGAAATTATTTGACACATAATTTTAGAAAGTAAGATTTTCGTTATAGTCTGAAAACACCAGAGAAGTTAAGAATTTTTAGAAACATAGAGATTATTGAAACATACAGTGATTTAGTGACATTCAGAATGAAAATATTATACAAAATTTTAATTTTCTAAAGACTTAAAAACATGTTTTGCAAGAGGTTGCAATAGTAATAGTAAGCACTGGTATCTGTATACCGTTCATGGACATATTCTGCTCAAACATTATTATAAAATTTTTGTTATTATCACTAACTACTAATCTTCTTTGTAAAAATTCATCCACAATAAAATGCATATCATTCAGATTTTGACAATAATATAAACATTATTTTCTAGTTTTCTTATTCTAAGCGTAATTTTAACTTACTTTATCATTTACTGATTAACATTAGAACAAAGTAATGGTCAGAAATGAACGATTTTGGTTATTTTGTTAGCTTAATTATTCATTCAGAAAAAATACTAGCAGGTACATATACTTATAATGATAATCTCATTGAATTTGCTATTTGATAAAATTTTGTTTCTATTCCATTTCATTAGATGTAATCCTATTCACAAAGAGTACTTGCTGTTCTAGTATTAGCGAAATATATTATCATTGTTTTACGAGTGTTCCTAGAGAATGTGTGAACTAGAGAGTAACATCGTGTACTCGATTAAATATAATCCAATTTTGGGGTTTCAGTTCGGGTGTGCTCGCGTATCAATTGTTAGGGTCGGGTTAGCTCGGGTTCGGATTTAGAGCTTAGGTTTCATTGATCTAAAGGATTCTGATGTTAATCACACTTCAATATGAGAGAAAACAAGGAGTTAAGAAGTGCTAAGGGATTACTTTTATATTCTCTGAAAGGACTGATGTTAGTCATTTTTTGATTAGAGAGATTCCATATAGTGAAATGTTGTGAGTTCAAAATCTACGTTTCGTATCAGGTAGGGCCAACATTCGGGCAGTGAAGATACAAAATATTGAAAACTTACAATTTTAAAAAAAGTAAAAAAATCATTCTCTTACCAATAGACCAAAGCCTATATTTATGGGAAAATTTAATAAAGTTTTAGGAAAACTCGTCCGAATTGCATACCTGCTCTCATTTGAAATACCGATAAGTTGATAAATACTTAAATTTTTAGCACAAATTCCATTGAATTTTTCATTTCAAATGAAAACAATTTCATTGACTTCGTCAACTCTTTTTCAAATGATGAACAATTGAATGTTAAAATTCAAATTGCTTGTCATTTACCTTTGATGAATAACTTGCCATCTCCTCACAGAGCTTCTCATTTACTACAAAATATACTTGACATTATAAAGTAGAGGTTCTTGAAGTCTTTAATGTCATTCAATTGATTTTAGGCAATTGATGCTATTGTTAAATTAATAAAATATATTTCTGAGTAATAAACTTCAAACTACCTGAGCTATGTTTTGAATGATCTATCATGATGGCCGATAGAAGCAGCAAAAATTATTGTTCAGACAAAAGTATATTTACCATAACCATGTCTATCTTCGTTGATCTGCACGGTATTTTTTATGAAAATATACCGTGCATTCGTAGTGCATGAACTTCGGCTATTATACATTACTGCATTATTGTACACTTCATTCGGTAATTCTAACAGTATCCATGGAAATTTTAAAGTTTGTCTGGCTGTAGGGTCATTTATTCTTATTTAAGTTATATGGAGTGTGTTGAGACAGCACCATTTTTTTAAAAGATGAATTATATATCTGATATTATTGTTCTACTTCCACTGATAGCGAACTAAATTGTTGGAAAGAGTTCCAAGGATTGGTATTGTATGATTTGGTTTAACATTCCCAAAATTGAAATCAGCTTCATCAGTGGCATATGCAAGGAGAGCTATAGAATTAATGCTCTTCTTCAGATTTTCAAAATTGACTTTGGTTGGTTAAATCAAAACGTTTTCGGTAAAAACATAAAAAAATCAAAACTAATTTAACTAAAGGCATTTTCAATATATTCAAAAATTTTGTTGCTCGCTTTTGTTTCAGCTTGTTTAGGTAGTATATTTTGCAAAATAGTTAAAATATATAAAACTATATTACCATTATCAATCATTAGAATTTGCATTGCTGTGGCATTTAACGTCAGTTAACATTGAGTAATAAAGAAGTAAACAAATAGATATTATAAAATTTTTCCGCTAAAACCAAACATAGTTACTCTTCTAAAATGATACGTCTAACTTGAGTGTATGATCCAATATTAGAAAAATAAAACGGTTCAAGCTTCATTATTTTTATGCAGTTTCTTTCCATTTTCTATGTTGAGGCAATTTCTGTAAATATTATTACTAGTTAGTTCCATAAAAACTGAAAAAAATAATATAATGAAATACAGAATATCTCAATTTATTCTCAAAATTATTGAGAAACTTCAAACAGAAAAGTTTATTTATTATTCAAATTGCAATACAGAAGCCTAATAAAACAATATAATTTTCATAAGATATTCTCCCAAACTCAGCAAAACATTCCCTACTTATCAAATAAAACAAGAAATATTTTTTTTTAATTTTGGCCTGTAAACGGATGATTATTTTACCGGTGTTTCTATAAATTTCCAAGGTGGTGCAGGCTGGTAAATTTTCGACTCTGTCCAACAAGCCCCAGCTGGCCGGTAGCCGGTTCCCTCTCTGCAAGAAACATATCAGATTGCTGAGCAAGCACCAAAAGGTGGAAATCCCTTTCAAATTTCTTCTGATCCAAATAATGTATTTACACAAGTCAGTAGGTCTCTTGTTACTACATTTCCCAACGCGGTTAAAAGCTCTGGAGAAGTTATGGCTATTGACGAAGAAAAATCTCATTAAGTACGTCGCCCAGTACCACACACCCGTGAAGAGAACCACTCATACCAATTCAAATGATAAGGAGAATAAGATCTAGTGATTCTAGAGTTAGTTGTATGATCTTTGTTAGTTCACATAGTTCTATAACATCGGAATGCTCTATGGAAAGAGAAAAACTTTTATCTAAAAAATATAACAAAGTTTTACATACGGGCTTTACAACGTCAAGATGAGTACAGTTTTTAACTCAAAAAACTTATCAATCGAAAATAAAAATTCTATTTCTTTTATTTTAAAAGCTGATAAGCTTATTACGGATATATCAATAGTAACTATTGGTAGTCAACAATGAACAAAAACTTTTAGTCAAAGCAATCTTAATTTATTTGAGAAACAGGAAACATTGCATTATTGGTCCACTAATGAGCCATTGTTGGTGCCATTATTGGCCATCTATTAATCGGCCAATAATGGGCCATTGATGAGCCAATAACGGCCTATTAATGGGACATTGATGATAAACAGAACGTTTTTGATGCTATAGCATTAATTTTATATGTAGATGAACAAATTTATAAGCAATTCACACAAGAAGCCCAGCAAAGGACAGAAGGATACCTTTGAGATCTTTTCTTGCATTTTTAATACTAACATTTGTTAGAAATTTGAAATAATTTTTTGTTTATAAATGATAACAATAAGCATAAAAATCTGTCAAGTCTGAAAAAAATTTTAATTTTAAAATTTTTTGAAATAATACAATCTTAAGTCAAGAAAAATCTCTTCTACTCAAGTATAGCTTTTTTAGATAACTGTTAATTTCAAAGTGTCCAAATCTCTATGAATAAATAATTTTTAAAATGAGTTTAGCAGGTGTATCATAATTTTCTACAATTTAAAAATTTCAAAAAATCTTTTCGCATTGCCTTTAATTATATTAAAAGGAACTAGGATTCAAAATAATGAAGTGATTTTTACTTGCAAGCATCTGCTCATTGATTATTGATTACTAAGGTTGCTACTGATGCCGCTAATGGACCACCAATGAGCCACTGATGGCATCAGCGGTTACAAATATTACATGTTTCCCACCAGCAGTTTACTGATTATGGTCAATGTTATATTATGAATTGTAATTCGCAACTTGGTATAATTTGATTGAGTTAATGATACAGTTGGATACATTAATGAACTAAACGTTATAACAGACACATGTTTTATTAGTCTTCACTCTAAAAAATGAAGCAGAGAAAATCTGTTTGAAATTCTTAATTTTTTCGCTAGATGTCTCTCTAAACGCAAAAGCAACACAATTATAATTTATACAGCTGCATTTCGGAGTTGATTTGTGTCCAATGTTTCCGAATGTTAATGCAGGTTTTTTGTCCTTTTGTCACGGTACATTTCTTTCAATGCTTCGACCCCGCCCATGTTCATCTCTTTGCGGGGCGGCATATGAACATATATATATATATA
>CABFPE010000213.1:667506-684227 GCA_900660155.1 Hofstenia miamia | reverse complement strand
TAAAGATTTTTCAAGCTTTGAAAATGTTTTGAAAAAACGGACATTTTCTGATAAAACCCCTAAGCATGATATTTTTTCATTTTTATTTACTCTGTGCCGCATCAGTGTTTGCAAGAACTTTCTAGCAAAGGAATACCGTTGACTGAAATGCCTTTACACATGGCGCCAAAAGCACAGAAGTCTATTTGTTCACTTTTACAACAAGTTAGCCAGAATACTTGTTTATCATCCAGTTTGTCTCCTCGCGATAAAGCAAGACTTCTCTCTTGTTCCATACCAGGAAGTGGGGATTGGTTGGCTGCCATTCCCTTGAAAGCACTTGGTCTTTCTTTCGCTCCTGCAGAATTCCGAATTTTGCTTTGTTATCGGCTTGGCATCCCCTTAATTAATGATGACAAAAAATGTCCAAAATGCTTTAAGCCTTTGGATTTATTCGGTGATCATGCCATGTCCTGCGCGGTTGATGNTGTTATCGGCTTGGCATCCCCTTAATTAATGAGTACAAAAAAATTCCAAAATGCTTTAAGCCTTTGGATTTATTCATTGATCATGCCATGTCCTGCGCGGTTGATGGTGAAAGAATTGCGCGCCATGATCGACTCAGGGACGCTATTTTTGCAACTGCTTCGAAATGTGCTTTGTCTCCTGTGCTTGAAAAGTCTAACCTCACTGAGTCTCGTGCTCGCCCTGATGACACCTTTTTTCCATTCTGGTCTTCTGGCCGACCAGCCGCTCTAGACGTGACTGTAATTAGTTCACTGCAGCCTTCGATTGTTTCTCTTATGGGTACTAATGCTGGTCATGCTCTGGAAGTTTCAGGCAACCGAAAGCTTACTAAATACGCAGAATTATGTTCAGCAGCTGGTATATCATTCATACCACTACCAGTGGAAGCTCTAGGAGGATAGTCACCAATTGCTATCAAAGTATTCTCCAAGATGTCATTTATGTCTTCTGCCAGAAGTGCCTCTTGCGATCTGAATATGATTTCTACATATTTTTTCCAGCAATTGTCAGTAATTTTATAGCGGGGAATGCTACACTTCTTTTATCAAGCAATTCATGTCTAATCTGTGGCATCTGGAACACAAACTCAACCATTGTTCAAGTTTTTCAGTATCGATCACCCAAAAAATAATCATTGTAATGTTAATTTTATATGTATTGATTTTCGTTCTTTAAAAAAAACAATTTTATATTCGGTGATTCTTAAATATTCTATTTTTGTAATGTTAATTTTGTAAAATGTGCTTTATTAAATATGTTTATACTTTTATTCATAATAAATTCGCAGTTTATTTTCTTATTAAAAGATTACGTGAAAATTTGAATTCACAATTCCAAGCTTGAGTCTTGTGCTAAAAATCAAAGTTGTAAAAAGTTAGTGTGGTAATTATTGCAGAATTGAATTGTGAAGATGAGGGTTTCAATACTTATGAGCGGGACTGTTTTAATAGTATGCATGACTGGCATTTGTTGATGACGTTTTGCAGAGATAAGTAGTGATAAAATTTTCGTGAATTTTTAGCTCCATTTGGTAGACACCGTTGTGACCTTGTTTGTGTACTTTTTTAGCCATTTATAGTATTCTGGTAAAGCGATAAGATTTCTTGTTGCGGCGCTAGCATACAGAATTCTGGTGTTGGTTAGTTTCCAGTGATGTTTGTGGAAGTAGCAAGTTGCCATAGAGTCCATTAAGAATGTAGGGTCTTTGAGGCGTTCCATAATTTTTTGGAGAACAATGTCGTTTTGTTGGGCCATTCCGCTACATAGCATTGGAATGTGGCAGGTGCATTATATAAACCAAAGGCCATGTATAGCCATTCAAAGGGGCCATATGGAGTAATGAAAACTGTCTTTTCAATGTCTTGAGGCTTTATAGAGACCTGTCAGTATGCTTTGCATAAGTCCAGCATTGAAAAGATTTTGAGCTGCACAGCGTCATATAGGATGTCATCGACTCTTGGGAGTGGGTATGCATCTTTTTTCGTGATTTCATTATTTATATTATCAGTAGTTTTAGACTAGTTTTTAAAGCAGTGGTCAGAAACACGGTATTTGGATAACTACAAATTATAACATGTATTATTTCAGCAGGCACAATGTACTCCATTTGTGTGCTAATCAATGATGTGATTCAAATCGGTAATGTTGCATTAGTCAATTTTAAATTAAATATTTTCAAAAGTAGGCCAATTTTGCACTCTTTATTAGTACAAAAATATTTTAGTCTCGAAGCAGCATTAAAAGATTATTTTCGAAACAAGCCAAAGATAATTTCCAATTGCTCGATAATTGCTAAGTGAATTTCTTGTTTGAACAGTAAGGTACATTCAATAATTGCTCTCTTAATTGTGAATTTTTGAATGGATTATAAATATTTACCCACTCACTTTTAAAGTTTGATTACTGTTGATATCAGTACATCGTTTAAAATTAATAAATATACTTTAATAAATCTTGGTTTTTCTCTTGACAATGCTCGTCGAATATCCAATTACTTTCTCAGATCATTGCTTACAATCAATCAGTGTACCTAAGATTAGTTAAAATATATCAAAAAATGGGTTACAATCCGTATTCGAAATAAGGATAATTTAAATAAATTAAAATGTGCATTTTCAAATCAAAACTGGCAATGTGTTTATACGGGAACTGAACCCAATGCAATGATGGGTAAGCTCTTAAAAGTTCTTGAACATTATGTAAGCTTATTTATTTTTTATTAAATTATTTATTTATTTAATTCTTTTGTTTTTTTTTTACAAATTAAGTCATTAACACTTATGAAGAATTAAAACAATAGATAGAAATTAAATTGGTTCTAAAAAATATTTTGTCTTGGTTTCGAAAGTTTATTGTCTTTGAGGATATAAATAGTTGGTTTTCATTGTTTAATAGCTTTGTTATAGTTTATGGACTTTGTCCTATAGTTTTATAAGTAGTTGCATCTTCTTTGTTTTAGTGAAATTTTTAATGATTTTTTAAATTTATTGAAATTTCGTTCTTCTTTAATATCTGAATGGAGTTTGTTCCATAAAGCAATTGTAAAATTGGTAAATGATTTTTCAAAGATTTTCTCTTTAAATTTGATTTTGTGATAAATCTTAGTTCGCTTGTGTATATTTTTCTGTAATTCTAATGATTCGATATTATGTTTTTCTAATATTTTACTTTGTTCGTTTTTGCTACAGATTGTATTAATTGCCCAATTAAAAACTTTTTTAAGTTTTTTAAATATTTTCTTGGTAACATTGGTAATAAAAAAGAAGAATATGAAAAATGTGACAGTATAAGAGATCTTAGTAATGCAATCCTCCACTTCATTGGTAATATATGTTGAATATTAGTTAGCAATTTAACTCCATGTGCCATTTTCTTCGTAGTTGCATTGATCTCATCTGTAAATTTAAGTTCATTGTCAATTTCAATACCAAAATATTTAATTTTCTTAGTTTCATAAATGATTTTTTTCAACATATATTGATTCTAATGGTTCACTTTTTCCATTTTATTCTTTATAATCATAAATGTAGTTTTCTCAATATTTAATTTCATCATATTCTGTTCAAAAAATTTCTTTACTTTAATTATATGTTCTTGTAAAATCTTTATTTTGGATGTATATAATAGAGTATCATCTGCAAATTGAATGCATTTGCCTTCAATGAAGTTAGGAATATAATTTACATATAGGTTAAATAATAGTGTTCCCAAAACTGATCTTTGTGGCACTCTATTATTTATCAATATTTGATTTAACGATAGATTGTTTATTTTCACGTATTGTGAACGATCAAATATATATGATTTCAAAAATTGGATTGATGAATCACTAAAATTATAAATTTCTCTTAGTTTTTTAATTAGTAAATCATGATTAATTGAATTAAAGGCCTTGGATATATCAAGTGAAGCAATATAAACTTTTTCATCTTTGTCTAATTTTCTACGCCAGTCATCTTTTGATCAAATAATGCATAATTTGTTGATAATCCTTTTCTAAAACCAAATTGCTGTTTGCTTAAAAGTTTATTCTCTTCAATGTAGATCGTTAATTGTTGCTATATGAGTTTTTCAAAAATTTTGCTTATTCCTGATAGAATAGATATAGGACGGTAATTCTCGGTGTTCTCATTATTGCCCTTTTTAAAAATGGGAATAACTTCAGCCATTTTTAATTGTTTATGGAAATAGGAATAGTAAATACATTCATTGTAGAGATCACATAATGGTCTTGCTAATACATATAGAGCATATTTTAAGAACCATAGTAACTTGGGCCTTTTGATTTACTTGTTTTTATCATTTTATATTACCCCGAACAACGCATTTTATCAAATCTTAATAAATCTAAAGCAAAAGCTAAAAATTCTAAGGTGTGGATTTCGGACGATTGTAAAACACCTATTCACTCGAAAAATCAAGCATATAAAGACTTCTTAAACAACCAATGTGAAGTAAATTTTAACCGCTATAAGAGAGCTAGGAACATTTGTAACATACCAAACCGTAAGGCCTATAACGCATACATAAAAAAAGAATATAACGGAATGCTATCCCAATGAATGCATTAAATCCAAAACATTCCCAGATTGCTTAAAAGAAACACATGTCACTCCTCTTTACAAAAAAATGATGAAACATGCCCACTTAATTATAGGCCTATTTCAATCATGAAACCAATAAGTAAATTTTTGAAAGACTAATATTAAATGAAATGTTCGAGCATATTAAAAAACATAATCTGCTTTCTGCAACCCAATTTGGATTTAAAAGAGGTTTTTCAACCAATGATGCCCTTATCCAGGCAAGAGAGAACTGGCAAAATTCATTAGATGATCAACAATATGTTGCTATTGCATGCTTAGATCTCTCTAAGACATTTGTTTCAATCGACCATAACACTCTAATAAAACAACTAAAACGTATGGGATTGTTCCTTGATAGTACTAGTTTAATTGCGAGTTTTTTAAGTAATAGGAAACAATGAGTCAAAATCAACTGTCCCGCAAGGAACCATTCTTGGACCTCTTCTGTTTAATATCTATGTCAATGATATGAACTTTTATACTAATTGTAATATTATACAATATGCAGACGATACTTGTAAATTCTCCGCCAACAAGTCATTAGATGTTGCAATAAAAAAGTGGAATCCAACTGCCAGTCTTTAAGCCATTATTTTTCAATGCACAAATTACGCATTAGTGCCGAGAAAATGCAATTTTGCATATTGAACCCCACCTTCAACAATAACTTGCATACAAATAAAATTTTGACTATCAAAAATGCAATTATTTCTGCAATTGATACTTTCAAATATTTAGGAATAATAATGGACTCAAAACTTTCATTTCCTGAGCACATTAAATCTACACAGAAAAAATTTGCTGCTTGCATAAAAACTATTTCTCAGGTTGCTAACCTATTACCTCTTCATGCACTAATTCAGCTATTCCATTTGTTATGAGCCACCTAAATTTCAGGAGTGTATTATTTTCGAATTAGAACATATCATTGATAAATAAACTTCAACTGCAATATAAATTGGCCCTAAATGTTTGCAAAATAAATTCATCTCAGGAAGATCTTGGACAGGGTACAAATTCTATAATAGAATTTAGACTTATTCTTAGCCTGTTTATCAATTTATAGGTTTGTAAATAGTATGATTTTTGTTTTTTTAATGACACTATTTTGAGAAGCCATCAGTTAATATTTAATTGTTTTACCTTCTCTTAATAAAGATTGTCTTATCTTATCTTATATTAGTAATAGACTTCAGCTATTTGAATTGAATCATATATTTTTTAATTAGTAATTAAGGTTGGTGGTCCTCAAAGAACGATGGTAGGACTATTACATTTTAATCTTAAAAGGAGTGAGATGACGAAAGCAATCGACTGCGAAATGTCCCAAGGCATCCATTGACTGTGGAAATATTTCTTCAAATTATGATGTAAAAATTATTAAATCAAATCATATGAAATTGAGCAACCATTCTGACATACATAGTTAACGTATTAATGCCAAAAAAAACTGAAGTGAGATTTGCGATATTTTATTAGAATTTTTTGAAAATCATCTGTTTACACGTTTCTCAGTGCTTTAAGCAGCATCAATCATAAGGTTTCTTTAGCTACCTCGGTAGCCTAACAATTTGAAAAAATTTTGAATTGCGTTTTTTCATTATTTATTGTAAGTTTCTTTTTACAAAAATATTCTTTGATAAGTGCACATCAATGCATTTGCTCATCATAGTACAAATTAAATTAGGCTATTCCTTATGCAGAAAAATATTAACAATTGGTATTGTGCAATAATGTATACATGCACACCTACAAATACATGCAATAAAATAAACAATCTGTAAAATAAACCTGATAGACAATAGATAAATTACTAAAAGAAATAGCAGTTAATCATTTATAAATTAAGAACACAGAAATCAGAGAATTAACAAAAACTTTTTCTAAATCCACAGTGTATTACACAGCTCAACACTCTTTGTTCCAGCTCCTTATGTCATAATTCATTGTAAATTACCCTTTTGTCATTCATAAGACAATATTACCACTTATAGAGTTGAAAATATATTTTGGATATTTGTGCCAACTGCGTGAAATTTATGCTAATTATTATATATAAGAAAGATTGGCCACAACGTAAAGACTGCGATTTGAGTTCAAAATTTTAAATTGCACTCTTTATTGCAGCCAAAAGATATACATATGTCTTCTTGCATATAAAAATCGGTCTAATGAAGCAATTTGTTACAACTCTTGATTATTATTCTAAATCCTTTGAAATATTAGAAAAAATCTTTCTAAAAGCTTCAGATGTATAAGTTAAAACCGAGGATATTGTTGGTCCCTATATTAGAAGTTGGTTGAAAAACGATGAAGAATTACGTAGCTCACTCAATGACGTAGAAAAGCTACTTGGGATAGTTTTATGAATATCTCACAAAATTTTCTTGGTAACAAGAAAGTCATCTCATATGCAACCATAGTAAAAGACTTGATTGTAGAATATAGCTAATGGGTTGACAAATGAGCTCAAGAATACACACACATTGGATTCGCATTTCTACGAACTTAAGCAGAAATAGGGGTGAAATTAAGAAAAACAAAATGTGAACGATTTCATCAAGATATGGAGTTTGAACGGTCTAAAGCAAAATGAAATTAAGGTATAATAACAATATATTTGTACTGCTATTATAAAATCAGATCAAGACTCTCATAAACGAAATGTTTTTTTCAATGTGTTTAAAGTCATGTTTCATTAGGTCTTCATATACACTTTATATCTCTTCAAACAATTTTTAAAATTTTAGATAATGTTCGTTACTGTGAAATATATTTAAATATTTCATTAAAATAAATCTAATTGTCTATTTGTATATAAAAAGTATACTATTTCTTACATATAAAGGAAATTATATTGTACATACTTCAACTGATATTGTGTACCTTCCATTTGAGTGTCTGTTTTCGTATTTATCATTTGAAAGCTAGGACTTCGTTTGTAAGAAACCACTAAAATTAGAAAAAATGCTTTGAAATGCGCTTGAAATAGAGAATCAAGTTTGTAGAGGAAACTTATCAAAACTTTATTTTTTTTCATTTGTTGCATTCATTTATTTTCTGCCCTTTATTCCTCTGGTTACAATTTTGTTTTAAGATAATAAATAAACACTGTTATAATCTTTTCATAAACAATTAGGAACAAAGAAAATAATTTTTTTGTTGACTAGTGCAATTTATATAAATGTGTTAACTACTACTTTTAAGTATTGTTGCATATCACTTAATATAGCTCTAGCCACTATAGCTCGTAAATATAACAAAAAATAATGAAAACTTTATTTTTCAATACTTAAAGTACAAGGAATTTATATAAATCCATAAACGAAATTAATAGACTAAGTGTATTTAAACGAAATTAGTAAACACTTCCATAGTTACACAAAGTAATAACTTGAATACAAATGGAGATGTTTTCAATTCTCTAATATTGACTATTCCATGTATGTGTGGTTTTTGCTATATTTGTATTGCTTTTGACGCTATTTAGAGTTGGTAACAATATTTTATATTGTACACGCAAGTTTAAATATAGATATTTTCTTTTCTTCTATCTTTAACTGATTTACCTAACATTGAATTGACCTTAAAATTTAATTTTAAAAATAACATTAGTTCAACTCAGCAACTACAGCCCTTACTGTGTTTCAATTGAGATTATAGTTGTTTATTCTGTAAATTATACCCACTTGAAAAAACTTGGTTTATTTGGAAATGCTGGTACAAAAATTTTGTAGTGGAAGGAGGAGAAACGATGTCATAGACTTCTATACCACACTTCATTACAACCCTTATATAGCTAAAGTAAAAAAAGTGCCCACTATTCAAAATTTGACTATAATTAGTTTTCACACTATATTTCAATTTAAATGCATGTTTGGCAGATTCTGAAGGATTTTGTCGAGAAAAAAATCCCATAAATCTGAAAGAATTAAAGAGTTACATCTTTGAATCGCAACACCAAATAACTCAAGAAGTTAGAGTCCGTTTAATGGATTAAGTTTCAATACGTTTATCTGCGTGTCACATTTTGCATGGCAAACTTGTCAAATAACTTTGTCACCAGGCTAAAAGCTGAGACAATTATATTTTCAAAAATATTTTATAAGCCTCAATTTGTCTTTAGTTTGTTATCAAAAATGTGTTTGTGGCCACTTTTTTTTACTTGAGATATACAAGAAATTTGTTTAAAAAGTGCAAAAAATTAGCATTGTAGACAATTTTTGATATTGGCTTATAATTAGAAATGATTACAGGACGCCAGGCTTTGACGTAGACATTTTTGAAATCGGATGTGTTCTTAGAATATTCTCCTCATGTGGAAATTATTTCAATTATAAACATGTAGATGCATGTTGCGATAAATATTTGTTAAAGGGATCTGATTTGCGTATAACTTTCATCAGCCTAAGAATTTTTAAGACCACCTTTAGATTAGGTAATCATAGGCTACATGTGGAACGCGCAGATGCTTCAATTGCAGTCTTGTTGTTGAATAGCAATAAATACAAAAGAGCATTTGCTGAATAAGATGTTTGCACAGTTCTAAAGATAGTTCTCATATGAATACGTAAGTGAAGCTTAATAGTCAGCATTTAACAAAAAGAGCAGCATAACACAAATTCTCGATTCATTCCACAGATAAAGGTTCTTGCTCATGTAGGCACCCATCTTTGTATGAAAAGCTGACAATTGTCATAAATATGTAAGTAAATTCACAAAAAAGTGTCACAGAATGTTCCTCTGTACAATCAACACTATCTTATCCTAAATAGTCTATCTACACACAGGAAATTAGATTTGCTATCATGGGTTTCAAACTCCCTGATTTACCTGTATATTATATATATGAGGAGAATGTAATATGTTTTCAAGAACTTCAGCTACAGCAATACACTTCTGAACAAATGCTCAACATTGAAGGAATTTCGAAGGGCAATCTTAATATTTTGTCTAGCAAGCACAGTGAAAAGAAAGAAGAAATCTTTCTACAGAAATGACTAACCCTGCTATAGTGATACCAAATAGCTTATTTGAAAAGTTCATGCTATAGAAAAAATACAACTTATTTCGTATAATAGCTCTTAAATTTCTAGTTGTTATATGTACTTGATTATAAAATGTTAAATTCATTAGCATTTTTTATTGAAATATCATTTTACATTATATTAAATTTGGCTTAGACAACAGTCTAACAATTGTCAAGAAAGATAGTGAAGGTGAAATTTAGGTTTTTTATTTTTTTGTTTGGACAAAAGTATGTGGGCAGTTAATAAAATTATTCATATATTATTTATTCTATTAATTAAATTACAACAAACGAAAATATACATAAATATAAAAGTACACTTTGGAGCTTTCAAACCTTTGCCGGGTACTCTTTAGCCTACAGCTGATATGCAGGTGGAATTGCAGTAAATTCCTCTTCAGCAACTGTCCAGCTGTCATCATTATAGTGCGGCTGTCTCCTTTGAACACGAAGTTTTGCTTCTGTCCACTGGTGTTCAATCAAATTTAAATCTAGGGATTGAGCTGGCCAGTCAGTCAACAACATCACCTGTTAAAAAAATTCTTAGTAGACTTTGAAGAATAGGGTGGTGCGCCATCCTGTTGGTAAATATCATTAGGTTCCATCTCAGACAACAAGTGATGATCCATAATGGCAATGTATTGACGTATATTCAGATTGCCCATCAGCCCAAATGCATCTCCAGACCATGATAGACATGCCTCCAAATTTCACGGTCTTGGTTGTATAGCGGGGGTTGAAGCGACTGTGAGATCCAGAAGGGCGTCGAACAAACTCCCTATGTCTTGGGTGCAGCTCCAATCTACATTCTTCCGAAAAAATCACATTTTTCCAATCGTTGAATGTGTTCTTCTGTACCTGTCTAAACCATTTAAGACGCTTTTGTCTCTGTCTATTGATGAGGAAAGGTTTATGAGCAGAAATTCTGCTTGAGAGTCCATACTTAATTAAAATGCGTCTAAAAGAATGAGTTGTAATATTTTGTCCGTTCGTCATGACCCTTTGAACTTCAGAAGACGTCAACTTCGGATTTGCCTTTGAAATACTAACAAGCTGGCGGATGGATGTTGTTGTCAACTTCTTTGCTCTGCCATTCTTTAGTGCTACAGCAACTGTCTTACGTTCATTCCACTTCTTGATCAGCGTCTCTACAGTGCTTCTTGGAACATTGAGCAACTTGCTAATGGCACTGATGCTGTGACTTTCTTGGGACTTCTCCACAATGAGGTTTTGGTGCATATGGCATAGCAAACGAACGAATACGAGTATTGTAATGAAGTATTGTGTAGAACAAGCAATAAAGAGTTAGTGGGAATGTTTGCGTAGTTTCACTGTCAAGTATCCTAAGTGTCTCCATACTTTTGTCCAATGAAATGGAGCAAATGGGGTTTGTTGTTATCACAAGACCACTTACAACTGCCACACAATGACTTTATCCTACTTAATTACGCACACAATAAATAACTACGCCCATGGCATTACCTTTCGCCATCATCCGATTTTTTGATCTGGTTATTACCCCTTAAGCCAAGATGTCTCCATACTTTTTTCCAGTATTGTATATATATATATATATAACTACACAACTCTACTATCTTCCGAACTATTTGTGTAAGCAACATAATATTTGGTATATAACTAGACCAAGATGTGAAATTTTCATTTCTGGTAAGAGACTCATATTATTGTCATAGCGTCAGCTTTTTTGCTGACGCCAACAAAAATAGCGATTTTTCCTTGAAAATAGGAAGAAAGTTACATTATCATTATTAATATTTTCATCCACCCATGGTTGTCTCTATGGGTTTATTGTACAGAAATAGGGCGAAATTTCTTGAAACCATCAAAATTTTACCCACCTCCAAAAAATTCACAACAATTTCTGGTAACAAGATTTTAGCATTTTCGTCTGGTACCTCTGAAAAAATTTAATATTTTAGAGAGTACATATCGCCACCTACTAAAATTTGGCAGAAATGTGCTTAATAAATAGTATCAAAATTCTGAAAATTTCAAGCAAATAGCTATTTTTTGCGAGAGCTACGAATAAAATAAGAAAGGGGTTGGTAGTTTTACTCACCCACCCTCCTGAATAGGTGAATAGATTTGAAGACAATATGAAATATTAAACAAGTGCTTATTAGTAAATATTCATTTTTACCAATTTAATAATCATTTTTGAATAAATGTGGGTTAACCTTCTGAATTATTCTGCAGGTGCCTCCTTGCAATAACATTGCAACCCATCTTTCTTAAAATTATTGATTTCAGAAAACTATACATATTTTAAAACTACAACCCAGAAAATGACTGCTTTATTACTATATGAAGGCATAGTAATTATTTTGCTAGTTATCTCTTATCAAAATTGACTTAATCTTAAGAAATTTAAGTGAGTCGGATCGGCACATATAGAGATCGATGAGTTGAAGCAAGGAATATCTAAAATGGGCATTTAGGAAATTTCCCCTATTAAATCTATGTACATATTTATGTGTCTGATTTTAATTGAAAAACGTCACTATCAACTTTGAGTAATTTATGCTATGATTTGAATTGTACACTTCAAATGTGAGTTTTCAACAAATTTTACATTTGATAAACTTAAGGAAATGGTATCTATTACACCTCAAATATATAAAAAAGAAATCCAATTTATCCCATTGAACTAAAAATAAAATTATTTTACTGAAACAAATAACAAATTTATTGTATTGAAACAAAAAACAAATTTATCTTATTGAATTAATAAATAAATTTATCATATTGAATCAAAAAATGAGTTTATCTTATTGAACAAAACCTAATTTAACAAATTGGAAAATACAAATACAAGGTAATACTTGAATTTCCAAGGAATTATGCTGAAAATATCTGATAATTAAGCACAATAATTTTCGGTAATATTTTGTTAATTCACTGATTCCAATAATTTCCTTTAATTTCACTCTCAATTTGAAATTAACTCTAAAAATTGTGAGTGGATAATGAAACTGGCCTTACTGTGCATTAAATATCCAAAAGCACAACTTCTCATCTCTGCTTCAACGAGAGTACTTGTAAAAAAATTTTATAAAAAAATTGGATCACATTTGATGTTAATTTTAACAAACAATGGAGATTCTGTGCAAGCCTTTTTGAAAGGAGAGAGCTGTGCTTGAGCAGGGTCAATTTTTCCAAGCAATTTACGAAAGGCATTTAAGAAATTACAAAAATATAATTATGTCAGTTATGAATGATACCTGCGCTGAAATCTCAGAGGTTGAATTCATTGCATTTGTTACAAGATGGTACACCCTCATTTTTTCCGTGGTGGGCATTTGTGCAAACGTGTTGAGCTTCGTTACCATAAATTCACTAAAAGTCAACAACTCTGCTACATTTTACATACAAGGTATTTTTCATAGTATATATATATATATATATATATATATAAATAAATATATATGTACATATATATATATATATATATATTTATATGTATATATATATATATATGTATAATATTATATTAGTTAAGTATTTTTAAAATTCCTTTAATAGCATACAATGTCATACATATACAATATCTCCACACATAAGTGATACTAATATTTACTTCTATATTATCAATTTCTCTAAACCTACTGGAGGATGTTCCAAACAATTATTTTCATTGCAATTTAAAAATCTATTGTTTACTAAGTGCATGTAAATCATGAACAAAAAATTCACAATGCAAAAATGATCATATTTTGAATTTCTCAAAGAAAATGATATCGATAACTATTTTCCATAGCAATTAGTCTGCTAGCTTAGTTTCTATATATAATATTTAAAGGACATCATAAAAGAATGACTTAATGAGTCATAAATTTATCTAAAGTTGCATCAAATTCAATCGTGAACACGTAATTGTTTCAAAAATACCCAATTATTGTAACAAAGTTTTAACAAATCCTTTACTGTTTCAGTATCATCTGGTCTGACAAATTTTTAGAGCAATGTGATATTTTATTAATTGAAAATAGTTTTCTCAGTAAAACTTTAAAAACAAGCATAGACGTTTTGTAGTTTTATCAAACAACAGTAAACTTCACATCCCCTAAACACACAAAAGTTGAATTAATATTCAATAATTTATATCAGCAGAAATTTGTTGATGACGTCAACATGGTAGCATTGTTTGGTTACAATCTATTGTTTCTAGTACAGTGTTGACTATTATTACAATCGTTTTGATTGTGATGATTTTGCAACCACAAAGGTTTGCTCCGACCAGAAATGGAATTTTGGCCAATTTCTGAAAACTTGTTCGCCCTGAAAAGACTTTGTGTTGCCCCTTTTCAACTCAATCCCATGTTGACTCACGTATTATATTCCAATGAAACAGGTTGCTCCACCCAATGCGTTTGGCTCCGAAATTTGTTCGTCTTATTCTATTGCTTTATATTTATTTCGTAACGAAATTGATGACTTTACACTATCTCTTCAAAACATATTTTATCATTAATGTTTTATATGTACAGACCATTTTTTAACATTATGTTGTAGCACCAATTCTACCAACCAACAAAGGGTTTCTGTTAATATAAACGAAAAAACGGACTACATCAAAGGAAATTTTCAATTTAACATTTGCTGTAAAATTCTTTCCATGGAGATAATATTTTCCACAAATACAGGAAGGCACTATATGTGCCTGTTGAACAAGCATAAAGTGTAAATTACGAAGGAATAATTTAGAACATATTGAATTGTTTTAGAACATGTGAATGAATTAATTTACATGTCTACAGTGAGGTATCATATTTAGGATTCGAATTCGTAATATTTTTTTTGGTAAGAGGTGACTCTTAATTTTCAAATTGATCTATTGCTGCTTGTTTCAAACACTATATTCAGTGTACGTCATTGTAGTGTTTTTTCTCTAGCACAGTTCCTTTAGTTTGACATAGACGTAATTGAGGAACAGGAATTCCTGCATTAGCGTAAAATGTCTACGTTTTCTTCAAAACAGAGAAACATCTGTTAAAAAGATTTATAATTTCACATATATGCCAACAAATCACCAAATGCTTGGAAATTTTTCTATTCAACTTTGAGAACAGCGACTATTTTAAATTAAAAAAAATACGAATAGAAAATTTCTCCAGAAGAAAACTAGACTTTCCCATTTTATGAGGGCCCTAATTAGTCAGAGGCTAAATTGAATGATTCAGCTAAATGACAAAACAAAAATCAATCTGAAAAAATTCAAGGAAATTGTGTTCTCAATAAATTGATAACATCAAAGCGAGGATAAAGCTGTCCGCAGAAGGCAAGTTCACAGTTGAGGCAATGTTGGTTATTCAACGCTTAGACTAGCGTATTTGATTCCAATCTTTCCAAAGAAATTTATGCGACCATCAACACGTCAACTTACAGTAAGCCTTCTCCATCTCAACATACATACGATATTTTTCAATCTACCTCCAAATATTCATCTAAATCTCCTGCTTATTGGTCCAAATCATGTACTCAAAAACAACATTTCAACAAATAAAATGCAGAATCTTCTTGCAATCATTGCTAAACAGGATCACGATGTGTCAATTCCGAGTCAGTAAGGGGTATTTTAAAGTAGAGATGAACCCTGGATGGCGAGATCATTTATATATGATCTATGCCAATCATATTACCCTAGCAAAGAAGCTATAAATTTGAAGCAAAAAAACTACAAGAAACTCCGAAATTTACACTAGCCAAGATGGAATTCCTTTGAAATATATGCTACTAAAGCATTTTTCAATTACCAGAACGTCGGTGCATCCTCAGGACATTATCTAACTTTATCGCTATGAATGTGCTGATATTCCATGCACAACTCTACAGTGAATCATCATTTAATGAACTAATGACCTCACTAATAAAGACAAAGTGCAGAAGTCAATTATGTGTTTGAAGATCTATGGGTGGTTGCAGGGCTATAGTTCTAAATATGTAACCGGGGGACTTTAAATTTGAGTACTGTGTTCTTATGTTATACTTTAACAAAACTTAATTTCTCAACAAATAAAATCCAGCACTTTACACTGTAATGTAACTTTAACAAGGGAATGGATCCCAATCCAATTTAACATGGTGGACAGAACCTTCCTGAGTATCCGCTCGAGCACACCTGTGCTTGAGAACTCAATAATTAACATTCTTAGAGCTAACCAAGATGCAAAATTAATGGAGGGTTTAGTTACAAACTCAAAAAGATTTTAATTTTTGAATCTAAAGTTCAAAGCCAAAGTTATTTTTTACAATGTTTTGATTTTTTGCATTTAGTACTAACTGTTTTTCAATTATTTTTGTAGTAAAGTTTACTAGTATTTTTAGCAAATAATCTCTAGAATTAAAGCAAAATGAATTGTCTTCTATTGTTGAGAAACGGAAACATTTTTCAATTTTTTAAAAAAAACCTATTTTTTTATTTTTACGTCATTTGTTGCGCTACCTTTTTTACACAAAATCAATATAACTCAAATTTCACACAATTGTTCCTCCTTTGTGAATGGCGTCAAGAAAAATTATTTTTAGTCATAGCCCAAGTACCCACTTATAATATACCGGTAACTTGCGCGATGCCACCCCCTCCGCCAACATTCACTTTGTTGTACTCACCCAGGAATGTTTTCGGCTCATTTGGGCTTGGATAGCCCTTTCAGTTTTATTGAGCTTTGGCTATGGAGGGCGAGCAACTAGACAGAATTTTCAATGGGCTGAGCTATAACACTTCATTGTTTAAGCATAGCTAATTTATTGTTCTGTTTTTCCATTTTAAAGCAAGATTACAACATCTTAGTGCTCATAATTTGAACGCTATTAATCTGACCCTACAAAATATTGTTATTGTTTCATGCAATATACGATTTTTGCGTTATTTATAATCTTACTTTAAATGAATTATTAAATGACAGGAAGAAATTTGCAAAATTTAAGGAACTAAGCGAGCTAAAACGAACCTAATTGAAAAGTTCTGTTTGACTAAACTGACGCGCCAAATCTGGCACCGGGCAATAAGGTGACCGGTAGAGCAAGCATCGTACATCTAGATCAACGAATATATATATATATATATATATATATATATA
>CABFPE010000213.1:650052-667379 GCA_900660155.1 Hofstenia miamia | reverse complement strand
TATATATATATTGCCCGCCCAATAGTTTCTGGTATAGTCATGACTATATGACAAGATATATAACATAATTTTAGTATCAAATGCTTCAGTGAATAATTTATAAAACTGTTATTTATATCAAATTATTCGCTAAATATTTATTGATGGATTAAATTTCCACATTGAAATGAAAAAATTATTTGACTAAAAGTAGAAAACAAAGATAAATTTGAAATATGAAAATGTCTACAGAAGAAAATACAAAAGATTTTGGAGTAGCTCTATCAAAAGCTTATCCTCAAATGCCTCTAGCATATTGAAAATTAAGTTGAGAAAATTGTATATTATACTTGAATTTCTAAGAGGAAATGTTCCATTCTCTAAAACTATTGGTATTAGTAATATTGTATTTTACAGGCTTTAGATCTATCTTGAATCTGTGCACAAAACAAATACAAAGAGCAGAATCATCTTAAAATAGTTTTTTCATGGATTAATATAAAGCCAAATTTAGTAAATCTTTAGTCATCTAGTATTACTTTGGAAGATATTAAATTTGATTACTGTCGTTAAGCCACATATTTATTGTATTTTTAAATATGGAAAGCAGTACATCACTATTTGGAAACAATATAATTCATGAGATTTTTTAGCACAGAGATAAGCATATAATGGGATGGGCAGGTCTTTGGACAAACTATTGCAAAAAATACGATTTGCAGTAAATGCTAAAAAATTATAAGCAATGCATTGAAAAATAAAACATTTTGACATTTTTATTTGTACCTATAATCGCTTAAACTGAATTTAAGTTTTTAAATTTTAATGTCTAAATATTTTTGCAAAGATCATAAAATGGGTCTAAGATTGTCAAAGTGGGCCAATTCTAAAGCTTCATGAGCTGAAGAGGGCTTATGCCAAAATTTGCGGTCCTGTTCATTTCGGATAAAACATTAAATGTTTTTTAAGGAATATACTTTAAAATCCCTTAAAAATGTTCAAGAAATTTCATATAAATATAAAAAGCATATTTTTATTATTACAGTTCTCAATTATATTTTATATAGTGCTTCAAAAAAAATTAAAGTCTTTAGCGGGAATAACCGAAAGAAACATAAAGCGAAGACAGTCAAATTTTAGTAACTGAGATGTTATAATCATTATGATATTCCTTTAAGATTATTTTTATAAATTTCCTCTAGAATTGTTACAATAGAACAGTCTAATGAGAAGCAATACAATAGCAGTTCATCAATATATTTCAGATGACTAAGTAAAGTATTGAATTGTTACGTTTTTCTTTTGATTTAAGCATCAGATCGAATTTCAATTAAATTTATTTTGGGCAATGTAGTCTCAGTTATATTTGGATATTTTGTGACATCCTTATGATTGATTTTTCATGGAAGTAAAAAGTTTATAAGTGTGATAAGTTTCTTGCAAATTTGAAAATTATATTGAACTTTTTAATTATTTTTCATTGTACCGTGTGAGGACCAGGCCGCGCGAGCGGGCACGAGGCATATGAAGATAAACGAGCGCTAAATGGACAAACGCAAGGCACTAGTCTGGACTTGGACCAAGGCTTAAATAGCTTAATATTATTAATATATGATGCATAATGGGTGAAATCTCTATTGAAGAAAATATACTTTGTAGTGTTTCTGAGAATATTAAAAGAACTTTGAATGTTTTTGAAAAAGATTAGAATATTTTGTACAAAATTACTAACTGTGGCGGTCTTCCTTGCATAACAAGAGCCTACTTCTGAAAAAATTCTGCAAATGATGATGATCGTCCATTTGTTAGTATTCTGTAAAATCTGCACAGAAGAAACTTCAAACAGAAATTTCAAGAAAATTGTTTGGAAAATGCTAAAAAGCAATTACCTTTTGTATGCTGTGCAGCCTATTGAAAAATGTTCAAAGGCTAGAAATAATCACTTTTTTTCAGGTAAAATTGCCCAAGAAAAATCAATTTGCTGTTCACGCAATTTCAATTTTATTGAATTTTGTGTGCAGCGTGTATTTCTCTATTAGGTATCAATTATACAAAATTTATGGAATATGAGAAATCATAATTTCAAATAGCATTTTTTAACAAGTGAAACTCCAATTTAATATATTTTCCGAAAATTGGGCAAACATTTAAACATATACATTTGTATTATAAAATTTTTGGAAACATTTGTTAACTATTATTTGTGAAATGTTCATTTCAATCAATTAAGTTGAAAATAATGTTTCTTGAAGATTTCTCTGATTGTTTTATATTAAATTTAACAAAAACATTCTGAGAAATCTAAGTATTATTAATAGATATGATTAATGAAATAGATAAATATAATTCAATTCTTGTTAACGGATATGCGTTTACTATTTTATTACTTTAATTAAACGGATAGCAGAATATTATAAGTTTAAATTTTAGCTTTGGCTGTTTGGGACACAATTTCAATTATTTTTGATGGTCCAATAGATATCACTCAAGACAAAGCCATGCTCGATTGGTCTTTTCCAAAAAAACACATGATTCAAGAATTTGGTAAGAGTGCATATACATGTAGATGTAGATGAAATTGAGAAAAATAAATTTATATTTGATACTCTTAAATATTTTTGATAAAATAACAAACATGTTTACTCCAATTTCTCTGATGTTAGTTCTATACTGTAGTATTAAATTTTACAAAAAATTGAAAAAACTGATCATTGGTATTTTTTATTTCCATGGAAATTGAATTGACTAGCAAGACTGAACAAAAACTTTTCACGTATACTGTGCATACATAAATAATATTCCAAATGATTAATTTTTTTAATAACAGGTCTTTTGCAAAGAATGTAGTTGCTTTTCCAATTACGACTAAAAATAGGATATAGTTTATTTCTTTAGATTCGTACAAACATACAGTATGTACTACATTTTTACTACAAATTTACAAATTCCGTAAAAAATAAAATTACATTAATTTTACTGCAGTAATTTATTAGTGAATTAACTAAACTATTGGGAAATATGCTTGATTAATAAAATTTAATATTATTGTTAAATAAAATGATTCAAGATAATGGATAAATTTAGTATTTCAAATCTATCGAAATACAATAGTGAGTTACTTAGAAAAGCATTTTGTACTGACATCTTTAGGAAAATGGCACAATTTTAGTAAATATGTTATTTGGAGATTTATTATAATTTGAAGCTTATACTTTTTAATTAGTTAGTTGTTTATACCTATAAAATTTATGAAAGAATTCGTAAAACTAGTTAAAATTAATTAGTTTTTTTAACTCTAAGGTGTTTAGAGAATGCAATTGATTGGGCAACTACAGGCGTAGCCCATTGGTTGGTTGTTGCAATTTCACTAGATCGACTATTAGCTGTATTTTCTCCAATTAACTATCAAAACCAGTACTCCTCATCTAAGTTTGCTCTAAAAATTGTAGTCATTTTGTCGGTGCTTAGCCATATTATTCTTGGTGTTCCTATATTTTTAGTATTTGAGAACTGTACTAATGGTCTGTGCCAAGTAAAAGAAAGTTGGAAGAAAACTCCTGTGATTGAAACAATTACCATTCTTCAAGGGTTTTTACCAATATTTTTAATCATTGGGTTTAATATTGCAATTGCTTTTAGAGTCTCATCTCGCAAAAATGAAAAATCCAAAGCTAAGTCATCTGGTATTGAAAGTCTATTATTCATAGTTACTATTAGCTTTCTCATTCTTGTAACTTTTGGAGAAGGTTCATACATCATTGCGATCTATCAGAGAAATGATGGAGGTTGCTCTATTTTAAATGCTATTCTCGTTGCTATAGAATCCGCTGCTCATGTTACAAATAATGGAATCAATTTTTTTCTATATTGCTTTTTAGGCAAGACTTTTAGAACTCAATTCTTTAAATTATTATCCCAATGCACATAAACTTGACAACGTCTATAGACGTTAATGTATACATTAAAATTTACTTGAATAAATGACTGATTATATTTGAATATATTTTTATTAGATTTTTGGAGCAATATTTGTTTCAAATGGAATAAGTTATTGATGGTTAGTATAAAATTCTTTTATATTTTTATTTAAAAAATGGAATTTTAGTTTCTCATTTGTACATTAATATTGTCATTGTATATTTACATGCGTGTTATTTTGCACTTTGTTGCTATAATGATGTATTATTTCACATTTTATATAAATTAATTAATAGAGGAATAAATATTTTCTAGCTAATGAGATGTTTGGATTTTGTGTGTTGACAATTTGTAGACATATCTTTGAAGCTCTTTTGCCAATTTTAATAAAATCTTTACAAAATTTATATTTTTGTCCATTTTATAATTGAAAAATTAGTTCAAATGCTTTTTATCGTAAATTTTTAGTAATATTTCTGATTACTACAGCTAAGGATGGGAGAATTAATCATCCTTGAGTTCTTTGAGAATATACATTAATGTATCTTTATGTTAAGAAATTGGTGTCACCTTACATATATCAACTTTATTCCAACATTTTTCTTAGGAAAATTCAACTTGATGTTGATTCCTGCAAAGGATCATTTTGATTTCGTATGCTTCTGTGATTTCATTCGAATACAATAATTTTGTCTTATACCCTACGATAAAGTAATATAAGTAGATTAATTATGCCCTGCTGAATGCTGACAAACACGAATGAATAATAGCATAGTGTCATGAAATGTTATAAAAAGTTAACAATAAAAAAGTACATTGTAAATTTACGAAGACAACATAAGGTATTCTTCATTTTGAGCTATTTTAATACAATTTGCCATTTGATATGTTCTAAGTAACATAATAAAAGTACTGCAAAACAAAGCTATTTGTCATTTGATAAACAATCTTCACGTTAAACATATTATAATCTACTTGTAGAATTGCATGAAAGATAGAATTTTTATCCTATTCAGAATTTGCATTAAATGAACTTTTCTTTGAGGATTTATCCCTACCCATGTGCAAAGTGAATAATGAAAAATTCATTCATCAATTCTGTATTTATTGGGAGGGGTACAAAACTGCACTCCAAGCACATATCTTAAAAAATATCAAATTGTGGTTAGCTGAAGGTTTACGGTAAATTTTCATCGCATGAAAAATAGTTTTATCCATTTCGTGAAAAAAAAATTGTGTCAATATCTTTGTCCAAAAAAATTTTACAGACTTTTTTTGTTTCATATTTACATTGTTTTATTCTCTAAAACGTATTTTTTTACAATTTGGGTAGCACAGTGGGAATAAAGGTATTGTGCAGCAGAATTTGTATCATAGGTAAAGCAAATAAGACAAAATTAACATCCATTCATTTTATATGTGTGATATTATAGGAACTTACATATTTTGCTGACATCGTGTTGAAAAATGCTGGCATCAGCAAAAAATATAATAACAATATGCAATATCACTATGTCTAAGGAAAAAATACCTGCCAAATTTCAAAGCAATTGGATAAATTTTAAGGACAATAAGGTTATAACGATGTATGTCAAAAAAGCCTAATATAAAATAGGGTTAATAACTCGAAAAAACTTTGGAATAACTTTGCTAGAGGGATAAAGGAATTGAATAACTAAGAGATATTTAAAGCCAATGTCGAAAGATAGTTCTATAATAATTGAATTCAAATACAGGGGTTTCAAATTTTTCAATCAGGATCGTTAAAAAAACAGAAATAGAAAACGATATAGCCGAAGGGTTGTAATAATATATTTTGTATTGTTTTTGTACGTTTTATTGCGCTTTCAGAATTACAATCAGTATAAAAAATGTAGTTAAAAGAATATCTGAATAAAGATATTATATTCATCTATTTAAAGACGGCCATGATTTTCTTGTATTGATAAAAACCCATTTGTTAAATTTGGCAAACTTGATGAAGATAAACAGGAGAAAGAAAGAACTCTTATTTAGAAAGATATCTTACATATTCAACTAGTGTTGCTATGTCTATACTAAATGTGTTGCGAAGAATAGACAATAAATGTAGGCAGACTATAATTCGTAGCTTGTACTATTTTATATGAAATGTGCATTAATTTCAGGCTGATTCTTAAGAAATTTAATCTCAAATTGTCATCCATCACTTAATTGCTTAACCTTCGTGAGTAGATTGTTCCATATTCTGAATAATAATAATTATTATTATTATTATTATTAATATTATTATAGCGCCGCTGAATACCTTGGACTTTTCATAGCGCCTCTGAATATCATTTTTTGGACTATTATAGTGGCGCTGAATACATGGACTATTATAGCGCCGCTAAATATTTTTCGTAAAAAAAATAGCGCCGCTGAATACTAAATTATTATTAGCAAACACTTTAAAAATTTTTTGGAAAAAACAGCAAATCTTAACAAACAATAACATTAATAACATGCAATAATAACTATGATTGTAAAGTTTTCCATAAATTGCGTACAATTGAGCCTATTTGAAAATAAATTTTGTAAAAAATTCCATATAACCTTCATATCCATTTTGAAAATGAATTTGACGTATTTATTTCATTGGAAAACCTTTATTGATGTTCTTTGGCAGTGAAAATGCCAAGTTTTTGGATTCATTTAAAATTCGAACTAAAAAATGTACTAAAAGTTTGAACAAAATTCTATTAAAGAGTTATGTTTTTATCAATTACATTTATCGCTCAAAAATTAGGAAAATTAATGAAATTCAAAATTAAAAGTTAATTTATCGTAGAGCTATTCAGCGCGCATCTAATGGCATTTAAACTGTTTCGATAGCATAAAAACTCATTGAGTTATAATTATCCAAAGTTAGTCTACTCAAATATTTAAAAAAAATCGAATTTTTCAAAATCTAAAATTGGCAATTTTTTTTGGCTGCTGCTTCGCAACCAGTATAGATAAATTCGAAAAAATAAAAAGTAGTTTCACATGGAACTAGTCAGCGCGCATGTTTTCATATATAACACTAGTCCATAACGTCAAAAGTCGAAGAGTAATNAAGAATTGCGTACAATTGAGCCTATTTGAAAATAAATTTTGTAAAAAATTCCCTATAACCTTCATATCCATTTTGAAAATGAATTTGACGTATTTATTTCATTGGAAAACCTTTATTGGTGTTCTTTTGAAGTGAAAATGCCAAGTTTTTGGATTCATTTAAAATTCGAACTAAAAAATGTACTAAAAGTTTGAACAAAATTCTATTAAAGAGTTATGTTTTTATCAATTACATTTATCGCTCAAAAATTAGGAAAATTAATGAAATTCAAAATTAAAAGTTAATTTCTCGTAGAGCTATTCAGCGCGCATCTAATGGCATTTAAACTGTTTCGATAGCATAAAAACTCATTGAGTTATAATTATCCAAAGTTAGTCTACTCTAATATTTAAAAAAATCGAATTTTACAAATGTCTAAAATTGACAATTTCTTTTGGCTGCTGCTTCGCAACCAGTATAGATAAATTCGAAAAAATAAAAAGTAGTTTCACATGGAACTAGTCAGCGCGCATGTTTTCATATATAACACTAGTCCATAACGTCAAAAGTCGAAGAGTAATAGCATTCCAAACTTCATCAGTTGATATCGTTAAATAGAAAATCGAAAGTTGTAATAAACTAAAGTGTTATTAACTCAAAGGGAAAAGTAATGAAAAATATAATATTAATATTGTAATATAGAATTAAGGAAGTTCTAACCCTAGTAAATAAATTTGGCAAAAAATTGCCAAATTTTTGGCAAATATTTGGAAAGGATTTGCAAATCGATTCCAAATATTTGGCAAATATTTGCCAAATATTTGACAAATTGTCCAAATAATTTGCAAACTTTCCAAGAATTTGCCAAATATTTGGCAAACTTTCCAAATTTTGGGCTAAGTGAATTTTTAGAGTATATCAAATGTATTAAACAATTGCACTCATACATTTATACAAAGCATTAAAATTTCGTCAGTTATTTATTTATAACAGCAGTTGATTAAACTGCCTACACAGTATACATTTAAGTGTATACAAAGATGTAGAAACCCAAAACCAACCAATTGCATTTATGCATTGGCATGTCGGTCAACATCATAATTTTAAATTAAAGCAACATTGATTATATATGAAATAAGCTTGTTTATATTCAATAACAATTCGCTCAAAATTTTGACAATTATGAATTATAATTTAAACATCTATAAGTATGGTAGATTTAAAAATTATTTCTGGTATGAACATCAAAAAGTAAATGAACACAGGTGATAACGCTAGTCCATTAGTAGTACTAATTGCGTACTTAAATGTTGCATAAATTATTCTTAGATATATAAATATTTTAATTGTTTATAATAGTAGTCAATAAAAAATTGAAATTTTCGTTATATTGGTTTCAAAAATGTTTGAAATAGTTTATTATATATTACGCACACTTTTATTTATTCAAATAAGCTGTAAATTAATGAATGTACAAATTGTACAAATTTGGAAAATTTGGAAATTATTTGGCAAATATTGGCCAAATATTTGGAATATTTCCATTTACAAAAATTATGCATTTTTATCCAAATATTTGGCAAATATTTGCCAAATTTTCCAAACGTATTTACTAGGGNTTCACTACTTTTTGACGGACTAGTTATATTTGTGTTTTAAGACTTATTACTTAACTCAAAGGGAAAAGTAATGAAAAATATAATATTAATATTGTAATATAGAATTAAAGAAGTTCTAAAGAATGCTGAAAAGAGCTAAGGAATTGAATAAGAATTGGCAGAGCACTAGCTGTCTAATTATGTGAAGTTGAAAACTATAATATTTCAAAGAGAAGAGAAAGACAAAGAAGAATACTATAATGTATAGAGATAAAGTCATCCAAATATAGTATTTTTAGACAGATGTCAAACTAATTATATATCAGAAAGTCTTCTAAATATATTAATTGCACTATTTTGTGTTGGATCTTTAACAATAAATATATGTCATTATAGTAAAACCCAAAGTAGTGCACAAGTGGCATTGATTCACTACTTTTTGACGGACTAGTTATATTTGTGTTTTAAGACTTATTACATGATTAGTTAACATGCTGAGATGATGTCCATCCATATAATAATCAAAATAAAAATGTGTGTATTAAGCGCCTCTATAATAGTACAATGTTGTATTAAGCGGCGCTATAATAGTTTGATAATTTGATTGGATACAGGCCTAATAATCGCACGGCGCCGCTGAATACACCCCCAGCGCCGCTGAATACCAGAGGCATCGAAATTTACTGGTATTCAGCGGCGCTCATAATAATAATAATAATAATAATAATAATAATAATAATAAGGCCCAATATAGTTTTTTAAGTAAACAATTGTTAGGCCTACAATGTAACATACGTAAAGGTACAAAAATAAAGAAATACAAAAAGAATATGACACTTTACAAATCTGCAACATTAAGTCCAGTTAGCCATTTACATTGAATTAGGAAATTCTAGTGGTTAATCGTATCGAATAATCGTCGAGCCCTGAGAGTCAAGAAAAATTCGCAATGCATAGTAAAAAATTTATTAGCCCCTCCACCATACCACAACCAATTTGACTATTTAGATGATGAAAATCGAACCGAAATAATGTTGCAGGAAATATGACTTGCATAGGTCATTTCCCATCGTAATTAGTATTACATGAAAATGAAGGACTTAAACAAACTCTGCAGCACTATTCCCCTACTAACTGAAGAAAAGGAATAGTATTGTGAAGTTAGTGAAAGCAATATTTTCAGACTAATTAGTAATTTCAGGGGCTCATTATGTTTAATAGCCAAAATTTCAAAATTCTAGGCAACTGGATAAAAATTGGGATTTACTGGAGGATATTTTTTCAGTAATTGACATAATTGCATCAATTGTAAATGAGTTGGTCGATTTGTATGTGCAGTATTTTTTCAAATAATTTAGGAAAAGTTTGCGTTATTCAGATTGGCCTATAATTTTTAGCAACAAGGGGATGATTTTTTCATTATCTCCGGAAATTCGTTTTCAACGATGCATTGATAAGTGCAAATAATAGGTGGTCGCTAAATATATAAAAAAATTCTTAAATATATAGAAAGGTAAATGAGTCGAATCTGAAGATTTATTTACGTCTAAATTTCGTACAATAACTTTTAATTCTTCTAAGGTAGAAAACCTAAATTGCAACGTCGACTTACAATTTGATTGACTAAGTTTTGATAGAGGAATTTTATGAAAATTGAAGTTACCTTATTCTTAAAATTTAAACATTTCTAGGTCGATTCTCTTTTCAAAAAACTCGCAATATTGAATATCCTGCTGAAATTCTTTAAATAATAAGAACCTACCACATTGTAATACGATTAAAATACCGGGAATTACTAATAAACATAATTCTAGATCAAAACTTTCATATGTGTTAGGTATAAGGAAGACGTTTTAAATAAATCCTTTATTAATGTAGTCATTCCAACTTGGAACTCGCACCTAAATAAACTAAAAACATTGAAAAAATATATTTCTGGTAAATCATTGCTAAATACAAACTGTATAAGGATGACAATGCTATAACTCGTTATTAATGTAATACAATAGTAATTTATTCATAGCTTAAAAGATGTGTTTTTGTAATTTATGTAATTTGTGTATATGTGTTATGTAAATTTAGTGATTCTATTCAGATAAATTATCAGTCATTTAATTGTCAACATTTTTCTGAATAAATATTCTCTTATCCTATTTTATCTAACATGTTTTATATATATTAAAATATATACTAATCCGTGCAAATTAGAATTCACTCTTGGAAATTTCAGATTAAATTCCAGTCCTGTTCTCAATTTATATATACATATATACATATATATATATATATANCGTCAATTTTCCGACCGGTTTACATCTACGGTTTCACTCACTCGTGGGGCTTTTGTCAGCAATATTTTCAAAATTTTGATTTTGCAATATTAAGTTTTTTTAATGAAAGTACTGTTTTAGTTCGCAATTTCGAAAGTTTTTATGTATGCTGTTAAACAAAAAGCCTCAAATTAATACATTAAGCAGGTTTTTTCATCGCAGAAAGCATAATAAAACTAATCTTATTGAAAAATTCTCAACTTCAAAAACCATCACTTTTTCGCTACCTATCATTGAAAATGATAATTAGGGAAACCTAAAAGTCAATGAGGTCAATACGGACAAACTATTGTCAAAATTAACACTTTTCGAAAATGAAGTCAGAATTTGCAATTTCTGAAAAAAAGTCAAATGCATACAATGAGTTCTTAGAAATTGGTCATTTCTTAGAAATTGGTTGTTGGTTTTCTCACCGACTGAATATTTCTAAGAAATACGCACAATGATAAACCAGTGGCGGCTCGTAGATTGCGTATCATGGTGGGAGAACCAATGAACGTTGTGTTATTATAAAGGTCATGTAATAAATCACAGGCTTCTGTTTTCAGCATTATATTGTGTTAATAGTTTCGCAAGATGCCTAAGCATGCTAAAACCGACAAGGTGAAGTTTATGGAAATTGTGCTTGATTTTACATGTACCCCAAATGATAAACTGTTTCGCAATCTATGCAATGAATTAGTTCGTCATGAAATGAAAGCCATTGAAACTAGGCAACCCATAAGCGAAGTATTGACACAAGTTCGCAGCAGGTTAATCACGACTGTAAACCTTTACTGTTCCTGTGGACAAAGACTGCTGAAAAGGCAAAGAAAGCATTTTTGGCAGCCAACGCCATTGAAAAAATGAGACTGCAGTAAAACGATTTGCTGACTATAATCAATTTCACTATGCCAGATATCAGTCCAGTCAAATTTGCAAACTTCAATCGTGTACTGTTGCATGTTCAGTTCTCTCTTCTGAATAATATGTTACGCAAAGACCGCAAGTTTCTGCTTGAATATGGGGAATACTTTATCTTCCTCTTATCACTGTGCTGATAAAAAGTAATAAATATATTTTTTCCCGTTAGTCCCCAGTTTTTACTCTAAAGTCAAAATTAAATAAAAATATTTTTGGATCAAAATTGAATCGCCTTAATGATAATATAACTAGCATAATGATGACGTCATCACGCATCTAATCATCTCATTTTGTAGAGTTAGGATTGCTTTAATAACGTACAAAGTCTTATGTAAACTACAGGGTGCCCATTATAAACCGACAGAATTCCAAAAAAGCATAAAACAAAAATTTCCAAAATAATTTATTAAAGTAAAAAATTTACAAAGTGTATTCAAAATGATCACCTTGCCTATCAATGCATTTTTGTAAACGTTTAATCCAACTGGCACAAGCTTTATGTATTTTCTCTTGAGGGATTTCTTTCCAACAATCAACAAGCACTGCCTTCAGCTGGTCGATATCCTCAATGTCGTGGCGGTTGGCTGAAACCGCAGCGAAAAGTATTCCCCAAATTGCACAGTCAAGAACGTTCAAATCTGGGCTTTTGGCTGCCCATTCGTCCGGTGTGATAAAGTCAGGTGTGTTATGTCTTAGCCATTCAATAGTGGCTTTTGCAGTGTAAACTCTTGCCCCATCCTGCTGCCATGTCCAAGCGACATTATTCATTGCTCTATTAATGTCAACAAATATCAATGGACACATTTCGTTCATGTAAACCTGTAGATTAACAGTCTTTTTTTTAAGAAAATCAGGAATTTCTTCTTGCCAAACCGTATATCTCTCTATAAATCTCAACTCTGACTTTCCGTGCCAAGATAATGTTGCGCAGCACTTTATGGAAGTTAGGTAAAATTTCAGCACATTTAGTGAGTCCCGATGTTGGCTGTTCTTGTTTAAAAAAACAATTACCTGTCTTTGAAAATCAGTTAACTGCGCCATTTAGCTGACGAGATAATGAATTTAATGAATAATAATGTCAATGTCGTATCTGAAAGAATGAGTTATTCTGATTGGCTAACAGATTACAACACATAACCGACGCGTAAATAAATGCTTATCATTTACAAAAATAGACTTTATAAATTTTTCAATTTCATAAATTATTTTGGAAATATTTCTTTTATGCTTTTTTTGAAGTGTGTAAATTTTTAATGGGCACCCTGTAATAGAAAAATTATTATTAAGGGGGTGGTGGTGCTGAATCAATCCTCTATGAATTTAACAGCTAAAAATATTTTGTGGCGATTAGGGTTAGGGACCAAATTTTGCACTATGTGCTTCATCTTTAAAAAGTTATATTTACTGTTATTCATCATTTGGTTATGCTGCTAAACAAAATATGTTCTAAATTTGAACTTGGTAAGATGTTTTCACTAACAAATAAATCATGCCCCTTTACAACATAATATGTAAACGGTACAACAAATAGTTTTATGTAACCAAAACAAAAATATGCCTCAACGAATTTGTGTGTGGTTACAAGCAGAGGTGCTAAAAAATGGAGTGTTTCAAACTAAGAGACTATAATAACTGCAATAAGTGTAATTTGGGCAAAAATTGCCGATGACTCGGGTTTTAGGATTTTTCTATTGCTTCATAAAAAGTACGTCTATAATACCCAGGCCAGAGTTGGAATTAGGCTGATTTTTAGGCCCAAACCCGACCCGGTCCAAATTATTATCTTTTGCATTATAGAGACCCATAAACACTGCACTATAAATTTGATTGGGTAATTTTCATAATGTATTGATCAATATGTGCATAGGTGCATATACACTTTAGTCTGTCAACAATGCTAATTCAATTCTGTTAAAATTCAAATTGCATTGTTCACATTAATACAATAAACGTGTTATACAGGGCCGTAGGCCTGGAGCAGACGTGACACCTTTTTTTAAATGATTGCATTTGGCTACCAGATAGCATAGAATGTGCATTTTCACAAATATTACCAATGAAAACAAAATTTTCAAAATTGTTTTAAATTTGTGTATAGATTAAACTTAAGAATTGTTCAAAGATATTTTTAACTTTTTGTTGGTTATTTTTTAAAATTGTTAATCGCTTTCATCTCACAAATAAAAGTGTTGCCATTTATACTATTGTAATGCTAAATGAGATAATGGAGATTCTTGGCATAATTAACAACAATTTATCAATATGTTTAGGCCTAATCTCCAGATATTTTATTATAAAAATTGAGTTCAAGCCCTCCAGGAGTCAAGGGCGTACTCAGGATTTCCTGACGGGGGATATTATCATCTTCGAAATTTTTTGAAAATATTGAGAAAATAGACACTAAAAATGCATTTCACGGCTTTCATCTAACAAAATAGTAAATTCTCAAAAATCACCGTGCATAATATAAATGAGGTGCCTCTTTTTTATAAAAGAAACATACTGCTTATATTTTAATCTTTTGCTTAGAATTTTATGGAAAACATGTAAAAATGTTGGCATTGATAGTATTATAATGTTAAGTGAGATAATGTGATTTATCAATATGTTTAATTTCCAGATATTTTATTGTTAATTGGCATGGCAAACCTTAACTGAAAATTTTGCACTGAAATTGATTATTGCAATTAGCTGTTTGCATTTAAACCAACCTTCAGAAAAGGGGAGCACTTATATTTTGCTACTCTTTTATCCAAGCATTTCATAAAATATATTCTATATGAAGATGAAATTTGTGTTGATTTTAATTTGTATATGTATTTTTACACGTTCTACAAAACTACTGGAGTTACACTAAAAAAATTTGACAAGTTCTTACATTCATTTCATATAATATGTGTTAATTTCTTTTACTCGAACAATTTATGCAATATTTTAAGGAAAATAATATTTTCCTGCATATCTAAGCAATATATCCTTTAAAGTAAGCAATAGTTAACATAGATACTAGGTTTGTATTTTAGTTTATTAGTTCTTAAGTGTATGCTTGCAACAAGGTGACCTGAATATCAGAATGTGAAAAAATATATGTATTTAGAGTCATTATAATAATAATATTTTTTGAAGTAACCCCCTTTACAATATTGCAACCCATGCTGAGTGCTATGACCTAGGGCCAAAGTGTCATATATGTCACATTTCAGAAGTTCTTCCTACCACCACCACCACCACCACCACCACAAATTTAGTAATATAAGTATTGCCACAACTAGTAATTACCAGGATTGCAATCATACTTTTTATCATTTAGAGAACACATCATTTCTTATATATTCAATTACTCTCTGCCAACTTATATCAACTTACATCAGCATAAAGTGCGTGGAAGTTTTCAGAAACGCTCTTTGTTTGTAACCATGACCTACTAAAAACACGGCCTGGAACCTTGCAGCAAGAGCTTTATAAAAGAAAGCCAGTCTGTATGATTCAAATACAAAAATTTTAGGCAATATAATTACAATAATTGTAATATTACAATGAATCTTCCAATAAATGATATGTAATTTATATGCAAACGTTGATAATTCAACACAAAAAACAGCAAAAATTATATTTTGTTATAAGTCATAAGCTTTTTTGTAACAATAGCATCATTGGTTTTTCTTTTCAAATTATTAAAAAAATACTTCACAACATGTACTAGTCATAATGTTCAAAATATTGCTCTGATGATTTTCTAAAAAGCATGAATATTTTGTAGAATGTTTGTAATGTTTATTTAAGATTATTTTAATTATTTATCATGGTTTACACTCAGGAATAAGAAACAAGTGGAAATAATGTCAAACAAATTTCTTGAAGGTATAATTAGTCCAGCTCTATTTAATTCATTAATGTAGTGATAAGTGGTATCATCATATTCATCAGAGAAACTTATAATCAATGTAGAGCAATGATTGCAACTGCCAATATTGGGTAATGGTCACAAGTTTTTTTCCAACATATCCAGATATATAGGAACATATTTCTATTTCAGCTGCTGAAAGCTTAAAAAATTTTCAAGAAATTCCAGAAATTACATTCAGAAAAGTCAGATTTTACCAAGACACTCTGCATGCTTTGAACAATAGCTTTGCTAAAAATGGACTTTAATTTTAAGATTTTTTCATCTCTTTGCACATCAAATAGGCTTACCAAAAAACGTCCACGAGATAACTGTCCTTAGCGACTGAAGCAAAGTTCTAGCACGTCTTCATAGAATCCAGGTGGCAAAATGTAATGAAAATTTTGTGTGCCAAGAAGATATTCTGACAAATTTTCAATTACTAAGGAAGTTTGCTCCAATACTAAAAATGTTTACTTAGTCAGTCCAGGAAGCGGACTCTCTCTCCAAAGGCGTAACCATTCAGCAAACGATCGCAAAAGGCAATTTTTCCATCATTAAATTTAATTCCATTACCAATAAAAAGTGGATTATGAATGGACTTTGCATTAACATTGACCACCAAAAATTAATGCATTGAATAAAAGATGCAGTTCCATGACAAAAGTAAATATTTGGGAAATAATTCAATAGAGCAGAGGAATTTTTAAAATCAAATATATAAATTGCTAAGTTTACATTAAGTTTGTTCTCAAGATGGAGGCAAGCAAAAGATAAAGCTGGTGCCATTTTAGTTAATGACTTATAAGATTTTTTCACATTATAAATTCTTGAGAGAGAATCCCAAGTGGTATTACAATTTTTTTCTATGTGCATGTTAAAAACATCTATGTTGAAATCAAGGCAGGGCAAAGTAAACGTCTTGAATCGATGCCAATTGTTTCTGATATTTCTTAATAAATGTGCAATGTCTTACATTAAATAAATTGGTGATTCGTGAAATAGAATGCAGTGTGTATCCACATCTGATCTTGGATAGCTATCAAAGAGTAATTTGTAAATAGAAATGTTCATGCAACTGTTATCACAGACCAATCCAATAACTTTAAGCTTGCTATTTCTCATGAGATTTAAAATAGAAATAGAATCATTTCATAAACAGTGTAAGCAGAGTTTTTGACCAGAGGCAAACAGTGAACAATGAAGGATTTCTTATCGATTACCATGTTGATCATGAAGCAATAATTACCGATTGCATCATAATTACCGATGCTTTCACCGCGAGCAGTCGGTCCTTGCGAGCGCGCTGTGCTTACCACGCTTAACGCTACGTCGCTCATTGCGTTACCTGAAGAGGAGTTAACCAAATCTAAATTATTAGCTCCTCTCAAGAATCTCGGCAGAGATGAACTAATTATCCTGTTCAACATGCTAGCAGCCATCAAAGAAACTCCTTCTGGATCCACCAACAAAACTACTCAAGTAACTCCAGAAATAAATCATGTGCCGTCTCAAACACAAAAGAAGATACAACGCCCAAAACACTTGAGAGCAGAAGCTGAATTTCTTGCCATCGGATCATCAATGTACCGTCATCTGAAAGCTCCGGGCTTACTAAGAACTGCTACATGTGTTCATTCATATCCGGGAGCCACCATTGA
>CABFPE010000213.1:594767-612504 GCA_900660155.1 Hofstenia miamia | reverse complement strand
TCTGCTTTTAAATTTGATTATGCAGATTCTTCTTATTTTTTCATTCAGTATGCCTTTCTTACAATCTTATTTAAGAAATGTTTATTAAACAATAGGAAGGGCTATGTATAAAAAATTCTTTGAGCCCAATATTTTTAAAAAATATTCAATGATTTTATGTACGAGCCGAGCCGAACCTAATTAATTAATTTTAATACAAACTTCGAGTTTTCATTGAAGTAGCATTGTAAAACACGTACCAAAGTGTACAGTTCCGGGTTATATTTACCAGAGATCGAGTATTTATTATAAATTGGATTAAAGTGATATTGGTATGCAAAAAAATTTATATAGGTGCTAAATACTAATCTTTAGGTAAAATCGTCTTAGTAATAGGCGAATAAGAAACGAGCTTTTTAATAAGCAACATTTGATTGGATAAGAGTAAATTAGGTTGACTACCGCTGCCACCGCGAATGTAGTGTGCATGAAATTTAATTGTTAAATAAACAAACCCTTCCGCTGTTTACAGTTGGCTTTCAGTGGGCACTGAAAATGCAAACCGGTGGATGCGCGAATGCTCTAGTTGACACTTAGTGCAAAACCGGTGCGCTGCGCGAACGCACCCATTGTTCCTAGTACACTAAAATACAAGCTGATATATAGGGTCTTAAAAAACATACGCTAAAAGGCAAAATTCCTAATACTAGTTTATAATGAATATTTTATGATATGTTGAGGTTAAAATCCGTTGCTAAGGGGTTAATTTATAAACAACACAAAATTAAATGCATTTTGCGCGATTGAAACATAATATTTAAGTAAACTAGTTATTTTTTCTGAAAGAACAGCATTTAAACTATTCAAAAACACAAGAAAAAATTTTTAGAAAAATTTTGAAAAATGAGTTAAAAAGGGAATATAACCAACTTAAGCATGCCAACCCTGACGAACAAAATATTTTTCAAAAATTGTTAGACGATGCTACTGCAAAATAATTAAATGACTGAAAATGAAACATACTGATTAACTACACAAAAAAATAGTAAAATGGCTTATTAACTTCCTCACTAGGCGGCAGTCAGTCACATTTTCGGTAGACACTACATATGTGGTGAGCTCATTAGCATACAGAAAAAACCGAAATCACGGTTTCAACTCAAAGACCTAACTGAGAAAAATATAAGATCGCGTTTTTCTGTTTTTAAGAAAAGCAGTCTTTCTGGAGCAAACGCCAAATTGAGGCGTAACTTTGTTTTACTTAATTAATAACATAATTTAGTCTTATTAAAATATACTATCTCTCAAATAACTTTTTACTAATACCAACAGCAGTGAGCTAAAAATCGGAAAATGCGGTTTTGAATTGCATAAAAGCGAAACCGAGCAAATATTTTGAAAATTGACAAACATCAATATGTGGCCAAACAGCGGATACTGCAATGTCCAGTTATTACACAAAATTTTATTTCTAATTTAGTTATGTAGTGCATATATTTGAATTAAATGCGTCATTACACTAAACATAAATATATAGTAAACCGTGAATAACCAAATATCACTCGTCTAAAATTGTTAAATTTGTACTGATAGTGATAGGAAAAACTAACGAACAACATAAGTAATGTATGCCCATAAACACAATTCTCCAAAAAATGCAGCACTAGTAAATTTATGTGATCCTTGTATTAATGAGGATATGTAAATGATGTTAAAAATTGTAAACCAGGGATTCAAAGCAAGGTACGGTACTATTCTTAGTGGAGTAATTGAAATAAAACCCGGAAAATATATTATAAAGGCAAAATATAAAACAATGGAATGCTATAGCATGTGGACTCGAACATTTAACACAAAAGCAATTATGAGCGGGAAGTTTTACACCAAGTAAGTAATTTAATTAAAAACCCACGCTTTGACATCAAAAGAGAATATATGCAAATAAAGTAAACCACATAGTTAACTATTGTGCTGATTGATTATAATTAAACAATGCTAATATTTAATATGCTTACACTAAGACCACATTCTGTTTTTTACAAGAATTCCATTTAGTATACAATTCAGTATGTTATAGTTAATATAAAATTGAAAATATAGAAGGCTAATAAAAATCTAACGTTTGATGTGATATCGTAAACGACAATTGCAGCTTGAGCACCTCTGTAATACATAGGAGCCAAGCTATGGTATCTTTCCTGACCAGCAGTATCCCATATTTCGAATTTCACAGTCGTATCGTCCAAACACACAGTTTGTGTAAGAAAGGCTGCTAAATATACATTTAATCATCACGAATCAAAAGAACACACACATTTTAGCTAAACATTTAAAATTGTGTTGCATGTATGCGAACCAAAAAGCCGATAGGGCGAAAAACACAATTTCAGGTTTATGGGCGGAAATTCACTTTACAGGGCAATAGTGGTGGCCTGACTAAATTTCTGAGAAATAGCGTTATGCTAGTAGTAATTTGTTATGTGAATTTTAATGACATGAGAGACACTCGATCTAAAATTTACTTGTTATCATCAACATTTCGAAAAAAATTAATACCGATGGTGTTTACTAGGACATATATGAAATGTGGAAATTCTTAAACAATAAAAGTCAGACACTGTAGGTTTCTACTGTCTTAACCATATATATATATATATATATATATATATATATACGCGCGTTTCAATCTAAAGACTTTATCAAAATGGTCATTATGCCCCCTGCTTAGCGCATTTACTTCATAACGTTTCTAAGCTGGTACATGCAAAATTTCCTGTTATTGCCGAGTTGATATCACAAGTTAAACAGGCTACAGCAAAAAAAGGATTGGCGTGATCCATTTTAGGCAAAAAACATTGGCGTCCCTTCTTCTGCACCAATTTTTATGCACTGGGAAGCTTGGATGCAGAAATCTTCCTGAACATTTTTAATGAAGTGTCAGACATTGATGCATCGAAATAACTAGCATGTATGGCATCATTTGATATTCAAATTTCGGACCTCCAGTCAAATTTGTTTGAAGTGTTCCGAAATTCTCAGCTTCTGCAAATAATTGGAAACACTGAAGGGGACGAATCAATTATTGAAAGCGAAAAACCAAATTGAAAATTTTCGCTAAATGTTAGAGCCGACAGTGAAATTATAAATTATCTAGAAAATCAGCTTAAGAAGAAGATCACAAATATTGGGTAAATCTTTGAAATCTGAAGAATAGTTAACCCTGAAAAATGCAACTCCAATATTGTCCTAGTTTGAGAAATTTCTACATTTGTGAACAGCCCTTTGCAATATTTTTTTGATATGGGGGCATTCAAAAGGGCGGAAAATGCTTGCATTCTTTATTAGTTGAAAGCGAAACCTGCTCAAAGAAAACAATCAAATTGGATAAAGGAATTTACAAAAATACAAAACCAAAAATGATGGAGAGAGATTTTAAACATACATGTGAACACATGTAAGTCAACGAAGAAATTTCATGTTATAATTTTTTAAAAACATTCAATTATTTCAAAAACAATCAAAAGAGCTGTAATGCTTGAATATTTCTGAGTATATGGTTGCCAAAATGAATTTAGCAAACAATACAGAGTAAAATTTAGTCGCTAAATTCAATTCACTACTAATGCCAAAATTATTGCAGGTCAAGTATTTATATATTAAATCAATAAGCAAAAGAATATGACAAGAAGTATGCTGCCCATTAAAGGATTGAGTTGTTAGGAACATGTATTTCTCAATATGACATCATATGTTCCCAGTTAAATCTTTACAAGGCTGTTTACTAAATAAACATTTTATCACAATTGAATTAATTGAAATCAAATTGCACAAGAACATAATTCAGCAATAAACATAATAATGCACACTAAACCTTATTATCAGTAGTTATCATTAGAAAAGTTTTTTTGAGTAATCTCAAATTAAATTCATATGAAAAATCATTTCTTCAGAATTAATTGAATTCGAACTATTTTCAGTCGATGTCAGAATTAGAGATGTAAAATCGAAAATAATTTATGCTACTTTGAATAACAAAGGAAAATTGTATGGATTGCTTAAAAAACGAAAATTCAGTTTTTATCTTGACCAATGCTAGTTGGGTAAACGTGTTCAAGTCAAACATGTGTGGCTCTTCGCATCTTCAAAAAAAACTATCAATTGGACTAATGTAGAAAATATACTATGATTAATCTACTGCAGCAACGTTGCCATACTAATAGGTAGCCTAGAATAATTTTGATTCACTATTATGTGAAACTTACATTTGCTCAGTGCCTTTGAAAAAGGAAGGAAAATTACTATACTGCTTATTATGCAAATAAATCACCCATATGAAAATGTAGATTCGTATTAATTTTACATAAATAGGTACATGTATATAACGAATGATACGAATGCTTAAAGAATGTCTGTTATAAAAATTTGAATTCCTATTAAGGCTAGGAACAAGGAAGCACTTATAATTCTATGTAATATGAAAATTTGCTTGTCTTGTTTGTCATCAATAATCTAACCGTGCTGTTCTTAAAAGCTCAAATATCAAGTTAAATACAATTTTCGAAATTGCTAGTAGTTAAAATGCAATGGATAATCGAAATCCACATATTAGTGTGTTGAATTACATTTATTACAAAACAAAAACAAAAAGAAAAGAAGTTAATTTATCAATAAAAATGCAAAATAGAAATGTAATAATAGGAAATGATGTTTAACCTCATCACTAATTCAAAAGACATAAAAATTTAAAAGATTACATACCACCAATGGTACTTTCTTGATATTCATGAAATTGGCCTTTGACAAAACGCAAAACTAAACTAGATTTTCCAACGGCCGATTCTCCCAGTAGCACTAACTTAAATTGATAAACTTTATGCTGTTGAGCGACACCGTTTGACCGCTTTTGTTGGTTTGCATTCATTGTTTATTTTAACACTTCACACTCATAGCACTAAACAATTTATATTGAGTTATAAATCAAATATTATGAATATCAATTTAAGTAAATAAACTAAGCAAATCACAGCATCACATCCCTAAAATCTGATATATCGACCCTACTGTTGACAGAATTTCACTGAAAAGAAATTTGAATGATACATAGTGTATCATTAATGAGAAAATTATAACACTATCATTTTCCAATATTATATTAATAAATATAAAAAATGAATTGATGAAATGTGGATTAATTATGTATTTTACAGGCTAGACTTAGGTTTTCATGTAATGATATTGCGGCGTACAAAGGTTACATCGACTGGAGGATATATCGACCACTTTCAACATGAAAATTCCTTTAGAATTTCCTATATATCATGTTGAGGACAATCATAGGATTATATGAAACCAATTTGGAAATTCCAGAAAATTTACATTACAATTGTTGACAAAAAAGTAATATTTTACGTTTATTCAATTTTATTGACCAGTATAAAATAATAGTAAGGTTTCGTTTCAACTTAATTATTTTTGCAAGAAATTTCTGACCTAAATCGAATTTTTTTAAATTTTTTCAAATTTCTTACACTAAAAATATTCATTTGTAATGGATAAAGTGTATTTTCAATCGAATTGGGTTCGGCTATCAAAGATATCTCTACCAATTTTCTTTAATTTAAAAGCTCTGTCAGATTTCTGGTCGATCGAAATTCCTCAATCGATGCAAATTCTGGTCAATGTAAACTCTGTAGCACGATATTACTCGTTTACATTTCAGTAGGTTGAATTTCATCACGCACATTGAAATATAATAAAATAAAATGAATAATAATAGAATAAAATTTTCAACACTTCTCATTTGATAAAACTTCCAGGACGAAATACCTGATATTTATGATTAGGGATAATCTTAAGGAAATCATTGATGCATGCGGATGATTCTAATAAAACACTTTTCTATAACTCAGAATTTAACACTAGAACCGCAAATGAGTCAATTGACACGAAATTTCAATGTTTTAGCATAGATGATAGCAAAGATGAGCGGTTCTAGTGTTAAGAAACTGATTCAGTTACATATGTACATTCTGTAGAATAATTCATACTTTAATATTGTTTTCTGATTTTCAAATTACCTAACGTACTAAATGTATTTCAATAAAATACATTCTCGTTAGTTGCTGTCCGAGCTTTTGGTTCACTAGTACATTGATTTGATAAACATTTCTAAATATACACTGCAAATAAAATTGAAGAATGATGAATGATGTAGTGCTTCATAATTTAAATATTTATGATGCTTGATTTATTAATTTTAAAGCACTGAATATGTTGAGGGATAAAAAGAGAAAGTATATCGCCTCTTTTATCAAAATTTTCAGTTAAAAAAACAGACTTTAAAAATATTTCATATATTGCAGTTTAATAAAATCATTTAAATAAGTGTTCTCTAAATTTTACATAACTGAATTTCCAAGAGGGGAGGGGGACGGGAGAAATTTTTTTCTTAAAATTCTTATAAAACGATATTCGCCAGTTAAAAAAAATCTAATGACATCTGGCAAAAAGCGCAATATTTTATAAGACTTCTAAAAAAACTTCAAGGTAATATATTTATAGACATGAAAACTAGTCCTTATAAAATGCCTTCTATTCATGAGAGAGCAGGAATTTCTTGAAAGGTTTGTCTTATGAAAACCAAAAAAATATCTCTTATCACAATATTCACATAATTCACATTATCATATAGTGTCTAGTAAATTGCAATTAAAAATGACTAAACGAGAATAGTAAACAAACACATAAATCAAACTAAATATAACAAATTATAACACCATTACATGAATTTCATTGCAAGTACTACTGAGGCTGAAATTGAAAAAGAAGTATTGGAAAACCTATGCACTTCAGTGGTAGAACTGATCTTGTAATTTTCAAAAAATATCATGTTAGACTAATTATTGGTATTCCATGTTACAATATATTTTCAAAATCTCGACTGGTTTTTTTGGTCTATCGGATCTCGTAAAATCACTTCAATACTATAAATTTTTTCCATCCTAAGTTTAGCTGGTAATTTTGATGCAAAAGTGAGACAAAGCACAGTCATGTGAAGTATTCATACATCTCTGTCAATATTGTACATAGTTGCTAAAATATTTTCTTTGAAAACCCTTCATACGGATAGTATGATACATAAAAGTGGTTCAGTTCTGTGTGATTACACAATATTTTGTATTGTGATTACATAAGGCCTTTTCCTAATATTACTTTAGGATAAGAACATCTTTAAAATCATTTAAGGTGCAAAAATTATTCTAGACTATGGCAAATGGCAAATGTTCCCAATAGGAGGCAATTTGCACAGAGGTATATCAATGACAGGAAATGTAAAAAAAACTCTGTTGTCTCTCAATGTTCTTAAACGTGCTGTGATTACGTAACAGTACTCTTGAAACCATTTTATAAGACACCTGTTTGGGAAAATTTAGGTACTTACTGCATCCTATACACTATAGAGCATTGTTATGAGTCTTAATTTATAGGGTAGTCCCTTAATTTTTTCTGTGTTTGGCGACTACATAAAGCTAGAATTCATGATTATAATAAAATCATATCTTGTATACGATCCACGCCACTTAAAAGCGCACTTAATTCAGCAATATGAATAATTAATGTATTGTTCAATAACGATGGCAACATGAATAAATGCGAAGACATAGTAGAGCGAGCAAAAATTCAATATAAGAACAATAAAATTTGGAAGAAGTCAATATCTATTATGTATATAAAGTAGTTTATATTGGGTTTCTAAAAAATTTTGGGATGGGGCATAGCTTGAAATTAACACATTTTAGCAATTTTATAATTTAGTCGAAAAAAAAAACATGTTGCCATTGCTAAATTTTTGCTAGGGTTTATCACGAACTAACAAATATCAATCATAAACTGTCAAGCAAGTTATAATTACAATATGCAAATCAGTCAACTATCGAATAGTTTAGAATTATTGATTCAAATTTATAAGAACTGTTTCATTAAATTTTCTAACAAAAACCGAAGAGCAGAATTGGAAATATAATGTATTTGATGGGAACAATGAAATATTTTTCCATAGGTGTAATTACTTGCACTATATCACCTCACAGACCTAATTTTCTTTATAATAGAACATTCTTAAAAATTATTAAAAAATTATAATATATGAAAAATCCTAAGGGGAATTTTCAGCTTATTTATTTATGGAAAAATGTATTGAACATAACCCTTAATTGCAAAACATTATACATCTATGAATATCAACTTTCGAAGGAGTTTAAACAAGTATTTGTCACCCTGACATATGAGCAAATCTATAGCATTTAGCATAATACGGCTAATTAGTAGATGATGTGAGATTGAATGTTTCATTAATATTAGAAAAAATTGCGGAATTAATTTTCCACAGGATAATGATAAAGAATTTATTGCTAATCAAAACAAAAACCTGAAGAAAAATCTACAATAAATTTATCTATGTCTAAATTTAGCTGTTACGTAAATTGTGCAATAATGTGTATCAATATGAATATAATTCATTTCATTAATTATTTAGTAGAATATTTATAAAATACAAGAAAAAATTTTTATCTTGATTTCTATATTGAAATATACTTTTAGTGTTTCAAATAGACAACTATGACTATTTGACAGTATACTTTGGCTTATGTTAACAAAGGCGTCGCTTCACTCTACTTATTTCATTCATATTATTTATGAAGCTCACAAAAGAAGAATTTAATGATACTATGTATTAAAATTCAATATTTCAATTCAGATAGTAACTCATTATGTATATTCTAAATTCATTTGAGGTCAATAATAAGCATGCATGTATAGATAGCAGCTATCTTAAAGACCTTTATTATTATCAGACGTTAATTAGGGATTTAGAAGATTTAAGACAACAATGAAATATTGATTGTTTAGCATTCTAATTTTCATAACACGTTCTTATAGAAGCGAATCCACCAAATTTTGAATTTATTTCAGATGACTATGGTCAGTTGGCAGATTCCTTAAAATATGATTTAGAGTTCAATTGACATAGTTGACAATATTTTTACATAGATTTATAATAATACATTGAGAAAGTGTGATACCATCAAGTATTTGTAAAGTTGTTAACTGTCTTAGTTACTTTATATTGATAAAAATCAATCGTTTTTGTAAAATGATTCCGTTGTAATTTACTTACCTACAAATAAACATCATCATAATACTTTACCTTGCTGTTAGCGATTCTCTCTATTAAATTTGTATAAGAAAGTTTGTGTAATACAGGTTTAGACTGTTTTAGCGGCTGAAGCACTTATTAGCAGTAAACCAGACAAGCTCATACTGTGTCATGTGAACAACACGTAGCTCTTGTTGAACGTGTTTATGAGCCTGCTATTGCAAAGGGGCTCATCGATAAAATCTGTGGAATATAGGCATTAGTTTACTAATCCCCTACAGCTAACGAAACAATTTCTTAGTCATGCTTAATAATGGCTGCATACGATTAGGTGAGACATGTAGTTACTGGATTTAATTTCAAGACCTACCTAAACTATATTTCTTATTGCAATTTGATTTGAGCTGAGACGAGTTTTTACATTTTTCATCTTGCTATGGCAATGAAAAATTTAATATTCATAATTATGAATCTTATCATTTTAAGCCATTTTGGATTTAGATATGATTAACTTTGATAATGTAAAAATAAGTAATATTATAATTTTATATTTTGATTTATTTCATATTCAAAATTTTCTTTCCAAATGAAACGTTTCTATAAATAGTTGTTTTTGATTAAGTAAATTTTAATAATTTTGAGAAAAATATTTGGCCTAGATTTAGTGTAGTACATAGAAATTTATTGCCCTAGATGAACTTTCATAAGGCTAGGTAGTGATGTACCCGCGCCCCTCCGTAGTCTGAGAAATATGGGACAATTTTACCACAATTTTGTTAGAAAACAAATTGACAAAATATTTCAAAAATAGAAATGCAATGCTGATGCTACTCTCCTGGTCACATAGGCCAGAAGTAAGTTTAAAGTTAACTACCTCAAAGAACAGGCTCATTGCATGGGGGATTACTATAAAGCTTTTCGCCACTGTAAAAATACGCTAATCAAATTTGCAAATTTTAAGCATAATATTTCTAGATTCACTAAATAGTAAGAATGTTCTATGAAACGACAATCTAAAAATTGTTGAAATGCCGCAATTCCTTTGGTTCATGCGACATGCATGTGATATTTTTGGGAATACCTTTTTATAATTCCTTTGCAAATATATCATTTTCCTGATGAACATTTTTGAAAACGCCTTTATTAGCGAAATAAGATGTCAAATTTCAAAATTTTCTATACTCGGCAGCTCTAACTATTATGGAACCTTCTTAGTCACCATCAGAGTTCTCATTCTGTTTGACTTTTTGGTCCGAACTAAATACATATTATCAGCTCAGTAATTTATTTCTTTTAATTACATGGTGTAAATAAACATAACACGATGTTGGCGTGATCCTGAATATCTGTGCCGATATCCGCCAAGGCCGTAGGGTATTTAAATTATGTGCAAACAGCAAAAAATATTTCGGGTACGGCTAGAAAACTTTATATGGGTGAGAGTTTTGGAAATTATTTGAAGAGCGGATTTTGCATTAAGAGCACCAATAATCATGCGAAAACAGGTATTACAAAATTCAAACCGAATTCAGTTATATTCTGCAAAATATGGATTGAGTAAAGCTTCAATTTCCCAATATTTTAACACTACGTTGAAAAAACATTGAAATTTAGTACCTTTAAGAAACCGATCATTAAGTGTTGGCTCTTCTCCTCAAACTAATGGAGCACGTTGTTTATGTAAAGTTTTATACTAATATTAAATGAACGAAAAATACTGAATAATTTGCATTCAAATTCTGCTTATTTACAAAGCTAATTTAAGTGTGTATTTATGCATTCAAGGACAAATTCCCAAAATATGTTTTATATAGACTAATTTTTTTCTTTACCCGTACTCGCCCGTACTCGCAGGTAGTGTGTGTTAAAATGTGCACCCACTTAGTCTTGTAAAAGCTCGATTATTATTTATTATTATTGCTCTACTTTTTATAACTGTTAGTGACAGACATGAAAAATCTCATTTTTTGATTATTGTAGTCAATCATTTTTTCACGATCAGGCTCCCCCAAAATCACGGGCATTGTTCAATATCCAGCTCAGGACAGTCCTAGTCGCGAGTAACTTCGGGATTCCGTTGGCTTTAACCAATACTAGGAACTATAGTTTGTTAATAACTTTAAGCTTAAGAGCATTTTATAATGATCCAGTTTTTGTTTCAAATGCAAAATTGTACACTTTGTAGCAGTGGAATTCTATGCCCGACACAATATATTTTTGTGTACACAAAAAATTTACGCTTCTGCACAACAACAATGGTAAGCCTTTTGCAGCATTTATTATTACACTAAAACGAAGAGAGTGTGAAAGCCAGACCACAAACAAAAATCCAACAGCTCTGCACTAACGCAAAGTCCGGTCATTAAGTCATCATATTATATGACCCCCACGTTCACGTTGATCTTGGTTAAACATTACTTCCATTATGATGGTACTTTATCATTTGATTGATCTTGGTTATCTAATACTTAGCGCTTCTTCGTTCGCTGTTGGTCAGAAATTTAGTTTTCCTCCTATTCCCCTGTGAAGGGGCACCCTAAAAACTTATAAATATACTTGCTATGTAAATTATAGCAAAAAAATCAAATTCAGTGTCAAAAATTTAGCTTATTCTGAAAGTTCTGAATAAATGTATTCAGTTGTTTCAGAAATATTGCCACTTAAATTTTGTAAAATCCGATTACATTGATTGAATTTTAAGGATGCCTCTTCACAGGGGAATAGGAGGAAAACTAAATTTCTGATTAAAATATTACATGAAAATTTGAATTTACAATACTAAACTCAAAGTTGTGTTAATCATTGCAGAAGATGAGTGTTTCTAAACTTATAAACAGTACTGTATGTATTATGTCGCTATGTACGCCTAACAAATTATGCATGATGCTATGTACACTTTGTGAAATTTATATATGTGCCAGCTATTTTTGTATTTGAAGAATGTAATAATAATATTTTTATTACGCTCGCAGTGGTGGCAATGGATGTACCGAACGGACTACTATTAGAAGCATTGTTTTAGAAAAATGAAAATTTTATTGAAAATGGCAGCCTAAGTATAGCTGTATAATTAATCAATAAGGTAGTGAATAATTCAGGCGGAAGCGTGCAAACTATTATATATATATATATATATATATATATATATAATATCAGAGTTGGAAGTGGATTGGGCCTAATAATATAATTGGTGTTTGAAGTACTAGAAAAAATTCACTTGAAAACTTAAACTTTGCAAATTACAAAAAACATTCTTTTTAAATTTAATTGTTGGCTGGTGCAATCCTTCTAACATCTAAATTTTGTCTGCTATAAGCAAAGCGCGTTTACGAAAATTCTACTTACTTTGGGCTGATGTAAGTTGATGTAAGTTTACAGAGAATTTTAGTAATTGAATATATAAAAATGATATGTTCTCTAAACTATAAAAATCCCGATTGCAATTTTGGAAATAATTTGTTGTGGCAATACTTCTATTACTAAATTTGTGGTGGCTGTAGGAACAACTTATGAAACGTGAAATATCGTCGGCAATAATGCAAAGAGACGTAAGCTAAAATATTCTATTTTATAGGACGAAAATTAATAATTTTTACAACTATTTTTCTAATATAAAATACAGAAATAATTTCACGGTCTTCTAGACTATGTGAAATGACTATGTATTCTAATAAAATAAATGCTTTATTGTGCCATAATTAACAATAATTTTCTTTGTTTTTTATTATTGATACACCTTACGTCTTTTTGAATTTTTATAACTGTTCCATCCGCAGGCTTATGACAGAATTTAAAATCTTTTTTAAAAAATTATGTTTAAAACAAAGGTTTAATACATCATGCTAAATACAGAAAACACAAAATTAAAATCATACACAAATACCTGCATGTTATCAGGATAATAACTCAGAGCCGGAAAACAGATAGGGCAAAATATACTAGCAGCAATACACAAAATATACCTACAAGAATAATAGTTCATGGGAAACATACATACAGCAGATAATACCCGGGATAACAATAGTGAAAAGTACTTAAATGTTATGAAAATAATAAATCATGGTAAAAACAGATCATTTTTCAAGCACTTTATGCATTTCACCGTAGTCCAGTTTAGCGAATCAGTGTTTTTGTTACTCTCTTTAGCTCTGAGAAACCCATTTTCAACTGACAGCCGTTTGAAATCAAGAAGGTGTAAAATACAAAAATAAATGCACACTGGGAGCCTCAAAATTTTCGAGCATAATTTTTACAAACAGCCCATCAGCATAGTTATCACCAAAGGGAATATAATTAAAGGAAATATCCAAAATATTTTGAAATATGAGATGAAGAGTACCCATAGATATCATAACTCGGGTTAGGGGTAGTTCGTCTAGATAGTAAGTCTATATCTCTCCTTAATATTTTAGTGGTATGCGTTAATTCAACATTGAAAATTTTGAGGCATCGATTAATGCATTTAAACAACATAATCTCTGATTTAAACAAATACCTAAGCTATTTTTTGAAATCTGAGGCAAAGGATTTCCAGTATGTGCATATAATTCTGCCTACTTTCTCCACAGGGGCAGGGAGGAAATCTATTTATAGCCATGAACTCATCAAACTAGAAGAAATTTTCCGCAGAATTAGCGTAGGCATTTGCACAAAAATGACATTTAAAATACAATTTATTTCTGATTGAATGCACGTATTGTAATAAGATTTACATCAGCAGATGCGCATTTAAAAATACTATAATGCCATGTAAAACTTATATAATTTGACTGCTTATAGATAACTTTATTTAAATTTTCATGAAATTTCATAATGCGGAGATACTCTTTCTTGCCTCAAAATATTCAAATGGTATTTTGCGCGGGTACCACTTTTCGAGACAGATTCAGCATCTAGGCGCGGTAAAACAAATGGGGAGTTATGATATCTATGAGAGTACCCATTGAAATTTTGTTTAGCTTACGTCTCTATGCATTATTATGAATCCTTGAATTTAAATGGATTTAATTAACAATGCAGAAAGACATAACCTACTTACGTCCATTTGCACTGGAGTGGAATCCTGTACATAAGCTTACGTCAAAAATTATTTGCTTGGTGAAGTTTGATAGGATAAGATTTCAACAACAATATCCAAGAGCCTTCTAACTATTGAACCATTAGATAAAAAAATTTTTTCCGAAATTTTAGCTTACGTCTCTGCATTATTGCTGACGATATATGATACAATGACCGTAGGGCATAGTGCTTAACAGGGGGTTGCTTCACTATTATATTCCAGTAACTAAATAACAACATTTTTTCCTTAACATTACATAAATTGCTGTAGTAAAAGAAATTAACATTTTAAATAAAATTCATATAAAAACTTTTCAAATTTTTTTTAGTGAAACTCCAGTGGTTTTGTAGAACGTGTAAAAATATACAAATTATAATAAAACAAATTTCATCTTCATATTTGCCTGTTTATTATACAGTTAAATTAAATTTCAGTTATGCCTCCAATTTCGCTGTCCGACCTCAAAAATTTGAGCGATGCCTCGGCTGTTGGTTGTCTGAAGAAAGACGCCATCATTTCGTTGTTGCGCCAAGCGGTCTCCTCTCTTTCTACCTCGACTCTGTCCTCCAATGATGGCCCTGGTGTCATATCATCATTGTCTGAATCCCTCACAAAGCTTTCCTCTGATGTTTCCTCACTACAATCCCAAATGTTCTCCTACAGTGGTGCTGCCTCACGTTCTGTCTCATCTCTCCCCAATGATCCTGCTCCAAGTTTCACACCCACGCTTGCTCCTCCTCTACCGCATCCTCCTAAGCAGTCTATCCCTTCATCTACTAACCATAATCGTCCTCGTCCAGTTTTTGGTTCTAGTGCTTCCTGCCGTCTCCCTGCTGCTCCTATTAGTTCACTTCCGCCGCCTCCCCGCAAAGCTCATATCTATGTTGGCCGTTTTGCTGCTTCTGTGTCCACCTCAGATGTTGCTGACCACCTTCGTTCGTCCTCTCTACAATTTGATGATGTCATTTCCATTCCTCCACGTCCTGACTCTCCATTTGTATCCTTCCATGTTGTCTGCGATCAAGAGTCTCATCGTGCACTCATGAATCCTGATGTGTGGTCTGAAGGCGTCTTGATTCGTTATTACTACCTCTCTGACAATGAGCGCAAATCTTTTGGCCTTCGTCCCCACCGCCATAATGTGCCTCGCTGTGACTGACTATCTCATTCTGATCTTCCTCCTCCCCGCAACTTTGGCTATTCCGTATTGCTTGCCAATGCCCACAGTCTTGTCTCTTTGAACCGTCGTCTCAGCTTTCACAATTTCTTCTTGCAGTCTCCTGTTGACTTCATTTTCATCACTGAAACCTGGCTTGATTCTGCAGTTGCTGACAGTGTTGTTTTTCCCAACTCTACCCTTAAAGTTCTTTCTCGTATGGATCGATCCAGTGGTCGCCATGGAGGTGTTCTCGTTGCCTCACGTCTTCCTAACCTTGACATCCGTCCCATCTCATTCGATTCATTATCCTTCAAATTTTGTTGTGGCTGTGCTGTTGTCCTCGGTGACCACATTGTTTCCCCGGTTTTGTTTACAACCCTCCTTCGAAAAGTGCCTTTCGCATTCCCATTGCGGATTTATCATCTACGTTTGAGTCTTTTCATGATCAGTCTATCTCCCTCTCTCGTCACCTTGGCTTTTCCATTCGTCCTCATTTTCTTGTTTGTGGTGACTTCAATCTTCCCAAATGTCTGCTGGAATGCGTTAGACTCTACTGACACTTATGAGTCTACAGTTTTAAAAGTTTTTGCCTGCTATTCTCTTGAACAACTTGTATTTTCTCCTACTTCCAGCCCCTCCCTGCTTGATTTGGTTCTGTGCTCTCACCCCGATTACATATTTGATATATCTGTAATCCCTGTTCCTGCCAGGCTGTCAGATCACTCATTCGTCCACTTCAATCTGTCTGTCAACTCGACTTCTCCATCTGCTAATCCGGCTGCTCCTCAATATGCTCGATTTAACAGTGATTTTCTGTCAATTAATGCTGCTCTGTCATCTTCGCTCCCCGTTTTTAGTGATTCCTTCTCAGTTGACGATTGGTTCACCTTCTTACAACAAGTTATTTCTTCTTATGTTCCTTGTCGGTGGAAAAGCGTGCTTCTCTTCCTTTCTATTTTTCGTCCCTTACTGTGCACTCCTTGAATAAATTGGAGTCTTACAATCGTCATTCTGGTACTTCTGCTTCTCCGAAACTTGCTTCTCTCACAGAAGATGTTATCAATTTTATGGAACTTGGCAAAGTCTCTTTTCTGTCCAGCTTCTTGTCCGGTTCTGTGCAAGACTCTTATTCTTTCCTGCCTTCTCTTCATTCCAAGCCTGAGCTCCCCAATTTGAGATGGAATCTTCTTTCTGCACACTCTGACATGGTGCAAGCTGATCTGTTCAATGCGTATTTTGCCTCTAACTCCTCCGTACCTGTCTCCATGTGCCCTGGTCCGCCTGCTGCCTCCCTGCTGATCCGACTTTGTGATGTTGACTTCTGCACTCATGATATTTCTCTCATGCTTAAATCTTGCAAATTGTCTGGTCCTTGCTATTCTGACGGTGTCCCTTCCTTTGTAATTCATGAAACCTCCTCCATGCTTTCTATCCATTTAAAGCATCTTTACTCCTTTATTTGCTCCTCTAAGCGCTATCCCGCCTGTTGGAAGACCTCTTGGATTTCTCCGCTGTTAAAATCTAATCAGCTTCCCTCCTCGCAGGTCACGTCCTACCGCCCAATAGCTATTCTATCTCGACTGTCTATCATCTTTGAACGCCTTGTTTTTCGTTATGTATTCCCAAAAATTCGTCACCTCATCTCTTCTTCTCAGCATGGTAACCTTCCTGGTCGCTCTACGATTACTAACCTGCTCATTCTGATCGAAAACTGCTACTTTCACTCTGATAGTAATGATCCTGGTTGTATTATCTTTCTTGACATCTCAAAAGCGTTTGATCGCCTCCCTCATTCCATTCTGCTTGACAAGTTACGTTTTTTTGATGTGGATTTCATTGAACTGTTCCAATCTTACCTCACCAATTGCCACCAGTGTGTCAAAATCAACTCGTCTATCTCTTTTCCTGTCCCCATTACCAGTGGTGCCCCTCAAGGCTCAGTGTTTGCTGTTCTTTTCTTCCTCGTTTCCATTAACTACCTCCCTCATTCTGTTCTCAACTCGTCTTGCCTGTTGTATGTCGACGACACTGCGATTTTTGATTTTGGCTGATCTTTTGCTTCTAATATTTCTTCTGATCTTGAGCATTTGTCTACTTGGTCCTCTGTCAACCATCTTGATTTTAGCACTACCAAGACATGTGGTATTTCCTTTTCTGTGTCTCCCCCTTCTGATTTGCCTCCACCTGTGAACTTTGCGCCTCACCACACTCATCTTGGATTTCAACTTGCTGCAAACTTAAATTGGACTGGACATGTGTCTTTGCGTCTCCGCAAAGCTAATTCCTCGCTATTCGCCCTTTTCCGTAATGTTCCTTTTAATACCTCGTCCGCTGTGAAGCTCTCTTTGTTCAAGTCCATTCCTCGCGCCATTCTTCTCTACGC
>CABFPE010000213.1:573805-588111 GCA_900660155.1 Hofstenia miamia | reverse complement strand
ATATATATATATATATATATATATATATATACAGGTAACGCGGAAAGTTTAGCATCAAAAGAGAAAACACATTTTTGTATTATTAATCTAATAACTACACATAATCACGCTATATTGAAATGATAACGGTACTGACATGTAGCGTGGGTATATCTAAGTCATATGAGCTATAGACAGTGAGTAAATATATATATGTCATGTATGTGAGAGTGAATGTACATATGTGTGCATACATATGTATACTCTTATCAACGTATTTTTCATTTAGTACACATGTTGTCAATGAGAAATTAGGTATTTTCAATGTTATTATATTCTTACACAGTAAGGCATCAAATTTACTATAAATTATACTTGTATTAAATATTTTTTTGTATTATGGCCATATCAAAGCAACTGTCTTCAGATGATCCTCCTCAAATCATAGCACTGGTCAACAACTTGACTAAACACACTGGGATTTTGCAGAAGACATGCATAGCAGCCAAAGTGCAGTTATCTGCATAATTGATTTACAAAAATCAACTGACAGCACTCAAGCTAGAGCTTACTTTGGACGTCCAATGATTATCAGCTTCATGTTGCCAGCAGCATCAGGCATGAAGTCATGAGAAAGTCCTTTCCTACAGTGAAAACTATGATAAAAAATTTGATGCCTTTAATGGAAAATGTTATTCAATGCTGAGTCCAGGAGAATTTACAGAAGAAGTTGCTGTTGTCAGCTTGGAGACCATTGAGAAACTCAGATGATGCGGACAACAGACGACTGGTAGAAAATGATATTTTTAAGAGTCAAAGTTTTTGCAATACAACAGTGTTCCCAAGTTGGTATTTCCATCCCCTTTACGAATTAATTCGTGACATACGGCCAAGACAGCAAAAATTCACCTGGTGTCATATTCTGGGGCTGTTTCAGTGCTAGTGGTTTGGCAGCCTTAATCACGCTCAACCAAGGTTAACAAGTCAATTATGCCTGGTACATCAAAATTTTTAGTGACAAGCTGCTCTATTTTATGACTTTGCTGAATTGTGGACATTGCCAACAAGACAGTGCATCAGCTGATGTGGTCAAATCAATAAAAATGTGCTTTGAGAAGAAGGGTTTGAGGCTCTTAGACAGTTCCATAAACAACCGGGATCTACACCCATAGAAAATTTATGGCAATTAGAGAAAACCAAGCTCAGCCATGCCAACATCACCCATGCTCAACAAATTCGTGTGAAATTGATAAAAATTTGAGATTTGAAGATTCCAGTTGAAACCTATAGAAGGCTGTGAAAGTCACTATCCAGTAGGATCCAACAGGTTATTAGAAACAAAGGATATCCTATTAAATATTAACTGGCAAAATTATTGATTTATATTTTGGATTTATGTCGAATTTATTATACTTTATCATTGTTATATTCGCATTCATTCTTAACTTTATTTATGTACCATAATCGACTACTATTAGTAATTTATGAAAAAAGTCTGTTTTACTGGCTTAATGTGATTCTTATTAGTTTTCACAATGTGGAGTTAAATAACAGTGTTTAGGGAGTAAATCAGCCAAATATAGCCTCAAGACACCGTGCTTGTAACTTGTGATATAAAATGTTAAAAAACAATTTTGATGCTAAACTTTCCCGCGCTACTTGTATGTATATATATGTGTGTAAGCATATGATGTTGCTCTATAATTAAAGGTAGTTTAGAACATTTAAAATATTCGTTGTCTGCAGTCCCTTCTTAGCACCCAAGTTTTTTCAGTTGTGTTTTAATCAAAATATTGCGCTAATTACTATACTAAGTTCTAAATAAAAGTTTTGCTTATATTTCTTTAGTTGAAAGTGACATTTCCTAAACAGTAACAAAGTTTTAATCGATTTGGTTTTTAGATACCTACTACCTTAATAATGATACATGTAAGCGTTCTTTGTGACTCAATTTGACAACCAAATCTTAAGTATTTACGTGAAAATAGCAGTCGTTTTTGCTATTCCAAAACATTATTTTTCTAATAATTAGAAAATAAACTAATATGTATTTATTAACGCGATAAGAACCATGATGAACTCGAATTGCTTGCAAACTAGTTTAACCTTAGAACTAAAGAAATTCTCAATTTTGTTGGTTTTAATAACCTTATTGGCACATTGAACAGTACAATTTGCGCTCTTGTAGTAATCTATTATGGCTTTCAGGCTATTTAGTTGGAATTCGAAAATATTCAAGTTCGAGAGTGTATTTTGCTCTCGAGTCCCTGAAATCAACTCGTCAGTGTCGCAAAGAATATTGATTCCAATATAAGCAACAGATTGTGTAATGAATTATCTGAACAACTAGTTATTCTTCAAGATGACTTGTTTTTGTTAAAATGAATTAATAGAATGTTAAACCACACACTAATGAGTTATTTAAAATTACTGCCAAATTTAGCAGGCCCGAAACTGGAATTCCAGATTTCGATGCAAGAATCCTGTACATTACTTGTTTCAGTCTTTACACATCACACCCACGAACCGCTTTATTTCGAAGGACGTAAATTATTTCTTCAAAGTCCTTGACAAAAATTTATGCTTGGGAGGTTATTGATCGCGCACTAATATGTGAATTTTAATGTATTATTGGCCCAAATTTATGACTTTTGTTGTAACTATAACTTGGCCCTAGAAAAACTTTAAACTTTAAATAAGTCATTATGTTGATCATCCATGCTAAAATTGCAGAATAGAATTAGTTAGCAAAATTTATTTTTTAAAAATTTTAACAGTTTTCGTCAAGAGATTTTATTATGATTTAGATGTCCTCCGTCAGAACTTCTTGCGTACGTCCGTATTCATGTAGTATATGACTCGTCAAAGATCATTCTCAAATATTTAATCTGATTCATTGATAGTGTATCTAATCGTCATAGTTTATAAATATATTTGTGAACTCAATCAGAATTGCGCGAGTTTTATTATATACATTTCATGAAAATTTCGTTCTGATTTGAAATTCGTTATTTTGATAATGACTATGCTTCTATTGCTTTAATTAATCTTAAGATAGCATTGCATGGAATTTTGTTTTCAACGATGATACAGTGTCAATTTTAGTTTTTACAAATAAACGTCCTTTTGACCAATTGATTTTTATCACCGGTGAAAAGCATGATTCTACAATTGCAAACTCTACTGTTCGTGTAATAAGAATAATATTTTCGGTTAAAATTGGCTTTATTAATATCAGTATTTGAATTTTAGTGTTGCACTGGCGGTCTATTATCACATAAAGCAACGATCATTAGAATCGGCATCGAACACGTTAGAAATATTCGATGAAAAGCGTCATCCTTTAACGGTATAAATTTATTAAATTTTCAATAATTCCTTGTTTTACTTTCAGAGTGAACCTGTTCCAGTAGATTACTGTGATCGCAATCCGGAATATAGACATATTTATAGATTTCTTCGTCTTTTATTCACATCTGCACATCTAACAGCGGAAGTTGCCATCATTACATTGGTAAGTTTAACCCGAAATTTGATTTATACTGTAATCATAGGCACTCGATTATTAACTTTTGATATCTTTCCAGTGACTGCTTTCTTCATTATGCAATTTTAGAGTCCGTTTTTAGGTGTACCTAGAAAGACTACTTTTCTATGGTGAATTGGAGATCAATCCTGCAAGTTGGTTGCGTATGGTTCTAGGAGCCGTCCTCTTGGCTTCCAAAGTCTGGGATGATCAAGCCGTTTGGAATGTTGACTATTGCCGTATTTTGGATCGATTGGAAGTACAGGATATGTACGTATCACTCAACCCTTATTAATTCAGTCTCGAATGTGCCATTTTCTACCAAATACTGCATGTTTTTTATCATTAATTTATTCAAAGTCAATGTTGGGATTGTAAAGAAACTACCATTTTTCTCTTTTGCATAATATTTCTTGTTAAAGTTCGTTTGGCGTTGGTTGAACGTTAAAATTATGGTCTTTTGAAAATTTTCTCCCAAGTTTTTAGAACGCTAATTTGTTATGTCACATTTTATGTTATTTTTCATACAGAGTTTCATTTTTGTGACTTAAATATTTGAAATTGTGATGCTATTATATATGATGTTTCACTTGCAATATTATTTTTCAGTCTATGTCTACTTTTAATTAGCGGAGCGTATAGTGTTAACAGCACTAATGTTACTTCTGAATTTAAATTGTAAACCACATTTCAATCACAATCCACCCTAATTTAATTGTACGTTTTTTTCGAATGGAATAATCTCGAAACCATTATTCTCCAATCGAATAATTTCCCTGTAATTTTCCACTATTTTAAAAACTTAATCTCTCTATCCAATTATGGCATATTTGATGTTTATTAAACTATATAAACCTTATTCCATTTGAGGTAATTACATTTGAGATAACGCCTCTTGAGATTTTTCCGTTTGCGATTAGAATTGCTTCACGATTTAATCAATGTGGTTTTCAGAAATTGATTCGATTAATTCGTAATTGCTTTGCCAAATTTCACATTTTCTTGAGACTATATGCAAAAAGGGTGTTCCACACGTACTTGTTTGCGCAACAAGTTTCAATGGAGGTTTTTCGATTACTATTCATTGAAATATTAAATAGCTGTTCCACATTTCTACTTTCCGAAATCATTTCGTACATATCATAACAGTGTAATGCAGTGTTTTACTTTGGTGTGACCTAATTATCCCATCAGCGAAATCCTGAAGGCACAGCTTAACAGCCCCGTCACGGTTATCGTCATACAACACGCTTCCACATGTTCCATACATACGTGCAGCGAGAATAGGAATCTCGTCAGCACAACATTTACAAGTGAAACAAGCCCAGTAACAAATGCAGAACTATTTTTTTGGAGACGGGAAAGTAAAATAAAATACTAAGTATGTTATTGAATATTAAAGAATTTTTGTATGTAATTTATTATTGCACAATTTTGATGAATTTTCCTATCCTAGAGGGAATGCGGGCCTCCTCAGCCCACTCTGTATCCACCCCTGGACTATTTCAGCGTTTTAGTCATGACATCTTTTCTGAAACAGAATTTAATGTTTCACATAAACCCTTATTAGTGAAATAATTTTCCTTCTAAATTTCATATAATTTACGCTTTATTTACAAAATGTGTTTAAATTCGAATTTGCAATATTTATACTTTTACAATTCAAACCAACGAATTAAACTGCTTCACATCTAAATGAGGCTGTTAGGCCCACACTTGCATCTTTAATTCAGATTGCACTCGTAAGAGCTTAATGTAAAATGTATTGAGATTTTGCATTCACTTTATTTAGGAATGAATTGGAGAGGCAGTATTTAGAAATCATTCAGTTCAATATCAATGTTCCATCTGGTGTTTATGCAAAGTACTATTTTGATCTGCGCACGCTAGCAGAACAGAATGATTTGGCATTCCCAGTCGAACCTTTGAACAAAGAGAAAGCAGAAAAGCTGGAGGTAATTGAATTTTCAATTTTCTGTCGCATTTATTCTAACTGCTATTTGTCGACGTGATTTCTGTGAATTTATACAGAAATATGTAATGGTGCAGTGTTAAAAACTTTATTTATTAATTTTCAAAAGCATCGTTTAGTTAAATTATTTTGCATTTCTTTAATATGATATTGTTGTATGCGGGCCAGTATTACTTATTGAAAACACGTTTTTAATGAAAGGCTTAAATGTTTGTACATCAAACAAACGTGTTTATTTTTTATTCCGGATATTTTAAAGCATTTGAATATCTCGTACTTATTCAAACCAGTTGAATATTTTATACTCAAGTGCTTACATTACATTAATATTGATAAAAAGCAACAACTATCTGATAGTCAATGAAATTTCAACAGAGATCCAAATATGCTTAACAAGCCCAGTTTAGACTCTTTTCAAATCAATCAGTCTCTTAACGTATTCATTTTTTAGCTTTTCAACAAATGCTTTCATGAGGACTAACGTTCTCATTGGGCACATTAGTAAATTTTTATAGTACTGTAAACATAATTTTGGTGATTAATCTTATTCTCAATTTATAGAATATTTTTAACTAGTAATTATTTATAATATATTAACTGTCACTTGCTGCTAACATTTTTGCGGTTCTTTCGCTGATATCAGCACTGCTAATTACAGTAAATTTTTCTTGCTTAGACTTTGATTTGAATCTAGACAGAAATTTTTGACGCTCTAAAATGTAATAATAACAACTCATTTGGACGGCATTTGTCATTGATATGTCTCATTATAATGATTATTTTGGAAAATTTCGCTAAGAAATTTTTTAAAATTTTCGCAAAATGCAGGCACTTATGGTCGTTCAAATGAGTAGTCTTGAGATGCATTTTTATGCCTTTTTAATTTAATTTTTCTGCTTTCAAACTCATTCTTTTTGATTCAAATTTATTTCCAATGGCAATTTTTGTTTTTCATTTCTTAAAAAATTTTCATTGTGGAATTTCCTGGCTAAGATCAAGTGCATTGATAAATTGATTCCGAAATAAATGGTGGTAATTCGTTATCATGACAACGATTTCATCGATTATTTACTATCTGTTACGCAACATTGCAACTTACGTCATTTAGTTGTCAAGTATGCAGTGAAGAAGCTATTACTTTTGTGTTTTATAATGCAGATGCAGAAAGGAGATGCAGCATGCAGATTAAGTTTAAGTATAAAGAGTATCTTAAATGTTGAAAAGGATTCAAACTTGAATCATATGGATGTACATTTTTGGAGTAGGCCTCGAAGGAATTTAAAAGAAATAGATTAAACCAGGTGGGGTTGTTTGGGGGCTGGGTTTAGAGGATGGCTCATGCTCCTATTTTTTATGCACTTTCTTTGATTGCTTCAAACAAATGATTCCTGAGATAAGATTTTTTACCTATCATGCAAGCCATACCAATTTTATCTTATGTAAAAAATTTAAAAACATTTTTGTTGACTAAATGTCGCCTATGATGTCAAAAATTGCTAACATTTTTGCCTGTAGTGAGCAATTTTCCGAAATTTTATACATTAATACATATACTCAGTGGCGTGGCGTGAAAATTAATAAAATTGTGTTATGTCATTTAAGTTGAATTTTTTCTCAATTGCCATGTATGATAATTAAATTCATATTCTTATATACAAGCACTTTCAAAATCCAATTCGCATTGTGAAAGCGTAGCAGCACTTATACTGCAATTAGTTATGATTTAATTACAAAAATATATCATTGAAATCAATAGCATGCTGTTGACTGTTAAAACACAGGATAACTGGCGCAGCCCCTTGTTAGAAAAATGTTATTGCACAACTAAAACAACATGCCAATATCATATGCTTAAATTACAAAAGTATAGTATATTACATAGTTTTCCAAGCGTGTCTGTCGTTTGGGGATCCTCACACCCACATCATTCAATTCCGACCCACTCAACCGCGTATATGAATTCGAAAACACGAAGTTTTATTCCCATAGACTTTTGTCCTCTTGATTACCTGAACATTAGGTATGGAGATAATTTGATTTATTATAAAAATGAAATCACTTTAATAAATTTTAGTATACATTTTGAAATTTACATTTCCTAATATGTTGATAGAAAATTGTTTGAAAATATGGGAAAAAGTTTGTCTTAAAATATATTCAGCCAATTTAAAATTGAAGGCCTCATTGAGTTTTGCAAAGATAGAGTCATAAATTTGGTTTTGAAATGTAACCATATTATTCATTACATTTACATTAGTAAACACATTAGAATACATAAGTATATTTTCACAATGTAATATTTGCATGAGTGACATTGTTTTATATCGATTTTTATAATTGTACTAAGAACAAGTTATCTCTTCACACTTGTATTGTACCCTGCCAAAAAGCAAATAATATTCACTCTTATGACGATGGCCTATTACATTATGGTTGCTGAGTGTGCTGTGACAATTGTACAAATGTGCAATATCATTAAATGTGAAACATAAAAAATAGAGCTATGAAGAAAAACCATGATACATACTTACTGTCGTGTGAAGCAAGTCCAGCTAGTTGCTTAAATTGAAAACAAAAAATTTAAAAAATTTGAATTTTTCAAACACTAAGTAAACTAGATAGAAAAACATTTTTCAATATTTAAGGAGCTTTTATCATCTGCTACTAAACTATTATAGTTAAATTTTGCTTATTGTTGAACTTCACAGGAATGATTTCTTTTTACTCTTAGATATACATATGAAGTTTTCGAGGTTGGTCCCAAAATGTTTCTAGAACTCATATTATGTTGATTACAATGAGCAAGTTCACTATTATTTTGGTTAAATAATTAAAAAAGAAATGTGTACATCAACATAATATCTGATCCTTTGTGCATTGTCTACATTTGACTGTGATTGTTGGTTAAATTCCCTTTTTTGGAGAAGCTATATTCAAATCGTGATGTCGGATTTGACATTTAAATGAAATGTCGCTAATTCAGCTTCAAAGCAAGGTCAAAGCAGGCGCACTTAATCCAAAAATAACTTCCTTTATATTATGGATGTATTTTTTATCAGTCATTAGGAAATTTCGAACAAAGTGCAGAGGACATTTATATGTCCTAATCTCTTTCAATGAATTACAAGATGACTTGCTTAGTTTTCTAATAAAATATCAGTAAATAAATTTTTAAAAGAAGCCGAACTGAAATATATTAAAAAATGCAATTCACTCACTTCACACCATTGCAATCCCTTGAATTTATATTCTAAAGTAAGTTGTTAAACATACATGCTTTTTAATTTACTCCTAGATAATTAGCTTCAAAAAAAACTATGTTGAAACATGAAATGACAAAATCATCAAGCTTTATTCAGTTTTAAGTAATGAAAATGTGCAAAAATAGTATAATTGGGACACTCCATAAGTGTCCAAAATGTACTTTTTGACTGCGAGGGTGTCCTAACAAATTTGACAATGTTTTTTTATAACCTCTTTTTCATTTCATTGGACGCCTATGCTCATTCCTTCTTATGATGCTCTCACTTGTAATCCAGGTTTTTGCATTTTCAGTTGAAAATTGTCAAATGAAGAGTCCAGTGGAAAAAATACTTAGGTCATATTTTCGAAAAAATAAGACATTTCTGATATAATACTAGTGAGAGCATACTGACGTAAAATATTTCAAACGGTTATTCAATCATATCCAACATATTTTTCAGTGTTTCATGATTTTGAATAATTTACCATATTTGTGGATCAATTCACAATCTTTGAAGCAATTTTTGACGAATACCTGAAAATGTGAGTTAATTACTTCTACTAGGGTCTTCAAATGCTTAAAAATTAGCTATAGGGGTTCTGAATGAAAGTTGGTAATGGTTTTGTAGAAAAATTTTCAGTCATATCTGTTTTTCTATATTTTCAAGCAATTATCTCCAAACCTATTAAGCAATTTTGAGAATCCTGAGGTATGGAGCCTAGTATTAGGGTGAACATGTCCTAACTTAATGTTGAAAATTTGTACTAAAGTGTATTGCTGGGGTCAAGTGCTTGAAAAGTTTCTATTATTTTACATTGAAAAGTCCATATTTCAACTTTCACCATTCCTAGTATCCAAGTAATCAGGAATCGAATGCCTTTGAGAGCAGCAACTAATTTTAACTGTGTTTTGTGTTTCTGCTCAAAAGCAGAAATCGTTGCCCTGAAGATCGCTGCTTGAAAATGAAATAGGCGATACTCTTCTCTCTTTTGTGGTGCTTTCAGCCGTTGGATAGCTTTATTAGTTCGTGAGTTATAAGAATTATAGTTTTCAGGAAACAATAAAATATTTTAAAAATTCCTGCGCTTGTTAAAAGTTAATATTGAGTAAAATTCTTAAAAAGTGAAAGCTCGTAATTACCAAGTGTCTTTCAATTTTTTGTCTTGTGCACTGAATTTTGCCTTAATATGGCTTGTTGTTGTGACGCACTGACTCTCACATGGGTAATGCATGTCAGACTTGCAACCTGCCTTTTTTCGAGACAAGCGCTGATAACCAGAAAAAATTAAACAGCTTTAAAAAATTATACTACTGTAGGTTGTCAGGCAAAATTTCAAAAGAGTTGTGGGATATTCATAAATTTTAATCTACATTCTGGAAGAAGTTAGATTCTCTCAAGCTTATAATTTTGTTTATTTTTGTAACTATATTGTATCATATTTGGCTTAACTTGGTTTAAAATATTTTTTTTCTAAGGATTGCAATATTATTTTGCAGTTAGATTAATCTCTTCTAAGTACTATTAGAATTTCACAGCTGGTACTCTGCAAGCTTTTTTTTAATTTATTTTTGATAAGTGTCCATTAAACAGAATTAACAGGTAAAATAGATGCATGCAAAGATTGATAATTTGATCAACTACAATATTTGTTTCAAACACTTCTAACCGCATCAGCAAAAAAAATCCCAGATGTTCTTATTTTTTCGCAATGAGCTATATATATAGGCTTAATGCGTTGATTGTGCCATGCATTGTCTCATGCAATTCACTCGGCTGTTTTTTAAGTTATTTCTGCAGTTTGTCATAAGTTTAACTGGATCGTGCTTCACTGCGTTTTGTATAATTCTGGATTATTATTTACTTGTTTTCATTACAATTTCTCACAATTTAAAAAATGTGAATAGTAGATCAATTAATCAAAGTGATGCGCTGTACAATTGTGTTTGTAAAATTAAACAACATTTGTTGATTCTAATGTGGGTTGATTATCGATTTACAAATATAGTTTTGTGTTAAATAAAAACGATGTTTTACATAACCAAAAATATTTCAGTTAATGTATTTCATGTTCTAAATTTTGTTAATATTTAACCCGATTTATTTGTAAAGATGGGTGGAGCAACTGGAAACCCATTTGTAGCTTCACAATCAGTATTCCTAAATGTTCCCCAGTTAAACGCATAAAAAATTATTGTATTATTTTATATTTTTGTTATAGATTTATTACTTTCTTATATAATTAGCAGGTATTTGGTATAAGAAGATTCTACAACTCTTGTAATTTTTTTTAAACTTGTCCTCAGAAACACACCTTTGCTAAATTCAATTATGTGAATCGCTCTTTGCATGTCCTAGATTACTATTGCATGATAATCTCAATTCAATTACAATATTTAAATACTTTTTCCTGATTTATTTTATGTTTGTTAAGCATATAGTTGTTTTAGTAAAATATTTGTAGAATTTATATTTTTACTACAGATTATTGGTTAAGTTTTTCATGCGAAATTTTTCGCAAATTGACAAGCTATACCCGATTACTTTCAAACAATATATTTATTAATAGTATGTTTGTTTAACATTTCGCCCAGAATTGCCTTTTGAAAGTGAAAATCAATTTTGGAAACCATGAGGCTCATATTTGCAAATTTTTTGAGAAAACAGGATTGATTCTTCCTTGGTTGTATCTGGTTGACTTACATAATCTTTGCATTTAGTTGTACCTATAAATTAACATTAGTTAGACCTACATGGCAACAGAATCCAAAAATCGTCAAACTTTTCAGCATCGCATGAAAAGTTCCAGAACTGAAAAAAAATATAAAATATTTCAAATAGTGCTTTTTATTTCCAGCTTGACTTTTCTAATTAGCAGTTGTTAAGGTAATGAAAGCCAGTTCATTAATAAAACGCTGCATGCTTTAAAGCAAAAGTTTTTATTTGAAAAATATGTGATGAGACTGCTTTGCATATAAAGAGTTAGAGGGCATGCATATTTTGCGTTGTTGAATTGTTAGTTATTTACAGAAAATTATCAAAAGAATATTACTATTTTTTTAAAATGATTTATTACATTAGTGGTGATCTGCTACAATACTATTCATTATGTAACTATTTTTAGGCAACGTCTCGTAGTTATGAAACGCGAATTCGTCCCCAGAAGCGATGCTCTAGTTTAGAAACACTTCCTGACAGACCAAGCACAGTTGTTCTCTCCTAGCACTCATTTTTTAAAATAGTTTTTAAGTGCAGTTTTTATCCTTTGGGATTTATTTTGTAAAGTTTGTTGCCTGATCATGAATTAGTTCTCCCCAAGGGCTACTTGATGTCATTGTTTTAATGTAATTTTAATTGTGTGCAATTTGCAGGATTCACTCCTGTACAATTGTTGATTTATTTTGTACATAGTTATTACACAATTTTTGTATTAAAGATGTATATTACATTACTTGACATCTGAGTCAAGTAAATCTACATGTAAAACTATTGCCTCTTCTTTCACATAAGGATTACTAAGCTGTTAACTATGCTAAACAAAATTTATATTTCACATTTATGCTGAAGTTCAAAATGTATACCTCGATTTATTCATTGAAAAATAGTTAGTTTTGTCTAACTGTATTCAACAATACCAAATTTTTGCTATGAATATTTTTGGCATATCAAAATCTATGAAAAATCGTCTTTCAAAAATAAAACAAAATATGAAATAGGTCAACGTCGAGCTATTAGGAAGTGAATTGCAAATAGACTAATTAATGATTTTCAACTTTTTTGTAATATTGATTAACACTTTAATGTTATATCAAGTTTCTCAAAACAAATTCCAAATATTACATTTTAAATACATGTATAAGACACTTCTTTTTTTAGATGAATTAAAATTGGCAAACATAATAGAAGAAGAAAGAAGAAGAAGAAAAATCTATATTCAGAAATTGTTTTAACAATAAATAGAAATACTGATAACAAATTCTGAAAGCGTCAAGAAAGTAATAAAAAAACAACATAAAAGAAAACAACGAATATTTACAAATAAAAGTGGTTAACTTGGGCTATGGCGATTGCTAGTTTCTATTAATAGAGTAATCGGGATTATAAAATTTATAACCTCACCATTTCAGTTTTTTTATATTATAAGTGCAAAAAAAACTGCAATGGCGAGGTTATAAAATATCACTATTTAAAAGAAATGATCCCGAAGATTGCGTAAATTATACACCTATTTCAATCACCTCTCCAATCAGCAAAATATTTAAACGAATTCTTTTTATTCAAATTAACGAGCATCTTTGTGACATGATCTCTACTCCAAAACACATGCTGCAGAAAAATGGCGAACAACAAGAAATGATAATGAATACTCTCGAAAGCGTTTGATTCCATAGATCACAGTATCGTGCTGAAAAAGTTAAATTTCTAGGTTTTTCTAATGACAGCATAGGTCTCATCTCCAGTTAGTTATACAATCGTATGCAGAGTTAAAATTAATGAATCTTTTGTAGATTGGGTATGTACTAAAAATGGGGTTCTGCAGGGTACAATTTTGGATACCCTATTTAACATTTACATAAATGATTTGTCTGAGCAAGTAACATGTGACGTCATACAATAGGCAGATGACAATATTATTTAATTTCCTGAAAAAGCAATTCAAACTCTCAAAACAAATTGTGCTTGTCTTGCTAAATATTTTCTTCTATAAAACTAAGAGTAAATCCACTAGAAACTCAATTACAAACTAAATTTTAACGGCACTCAAATAAAACAGGTTGAGTGTTTTAAATTCCTCGAAATTATTTTTGACAGAAATCTAAATTTTGAAGAGCAACTAAATCATGTTATTAGAAAAATGACCATATTGATTAAAGCAATTAACTTAATTTCTCAAAAACTTCTAACTAAAGCAAAAATCCAATTAATACATGCTCTAATATTACCAATGCCCAAAAGTTTTGAGAATTAACATAACTGCACCAATAACAAAGATATATTTGCAAAAAAAAATACTTTAACAATCAATAAACGATCCATTACAACGAATAACATGTTCGCAATGATTTCTGAGCTTATTCAGTTCATCTGAGCACTTGTGAGGTAACTGAAAGTGATGTCGGATGAATTTGACAACGGCATAATTGTCCAAAAATTGCATTTTGTCCCATACTTTTTAATGAACTTATTAACCCATCGATCCAGAATTAAATGTTTTACTTTCACTTATAAGTAACTTATGCATGTTAAAGTACGTTGCCAATTTGTTGCAATTATTTGCTACAGATTCAATTGCTAAATTCATAGATTTATTATCGTTGATTATACAGGTAGCATCGACATATTGAATTAAATTGCAATCAGTTATCGTATGCATATCGTTTACATATATACTGAAAAGAAGCGGACCTAAAATTGTCCCCTGAGATACACCATTGTTGACAGGTAGCCAATCCGAAAATACATCATTTACTTTAACTCTCTGGAATCTATGTTTCAAATAACTAGTATTCAAATTTCTGCTATTGTTAGAAAATCCCATACAGGATAATTTTTTTATTAGTATGCTATGATCAATAGAATCAAAAGC
>CABFPE010000213.1:492445-552636 GCA_900660155.1 Hofstenia miamia | reverse complement strand
AAATCCAAACTGCCCTTAGCGGCAGTATCCACCCTAGATTTTTTATGACTCAAAGCAAAATATTCAATAAGAAAAATTTTCAAAAAGCATAACAAAAATCGAAAAAAAGACTTTGAAACAAAATCTAGAAAATGCTTCTATCGACTGATCGTAACAATAAATTTTTTTAATGGAATCCGAGTCAACGGAGGTACGTTTGGGTGTGATGGTATTAGCCTACCATTCTTGGTTATAGCCGTAACCTCCCCAACTTGAAAAATTTGTAATACTAACTTTGGTTAAGAGCGGTAAATCCGTAACAGCTCTAGAGACATTATCACAGTGAGAAGAGCTCACAAAATATCAAAGGAATTCAAAAGCTCTTAGCATAAACCTTTTTAAAGAAATGATGTTGTTGGAATTGGCCCGAAAGATCGTGATGACAGATGATGGTATTACTTTCACAAAAGCACATTCATCATGACAATAATTTTGCATTCGTAACACAGATCCCTTATTTGGCCGACATGAATATGCTGGAAAGATGTATATTTCTATTTTCTAGAGACGCATAGAAGTATACAGGCTCTGAACAGTTACTAACTATAGAGTTTATATATAATTGATTATTATTCTACAAATGTTATGCATTGAATATGAAATAAAATTGAGTTTTTTTACAGAATGACCATTACATTAGTCTTTTAATTTTAGAGTTCAAATGTACGAATATATTTTTAGCATAAATCCTTCAAATGAGACTAAAATGCTTTGAAATGTTTAAATTAAATGGACCATTCCGAGTCGTCATGGACAACCAAGCATTTGCACTACTTAATATTTTGGTAATGCCTGTGGTTTACTGCTGGTACATCCCTACTCGTTGACTAGAAATTTAAAATTCAGCAATGAAAAAGGTTATTCTGCTGCCTACGCAACATCTAATAGGAATATGTTTACTATTTATCATTTATGAAAGATTTTTTAGTTATATCAGAAAGGATAGGCTTAATTTATATTATTTTAAATGTATTTTTGGCGTTCTTTTATTTTGAGGTAATCTGGTGAAACTCATGTTTTATTAATTTAAAATCTTTGCATTGCTTTAATGTTTCCTTTTGACGTCATTCATCTTGAGAAAAAATCTTTTGAAATAATTTAACTCGTTGAAAACCATTTTACTTATTTGAATGATAGGATTAATTTCATGGATACAGCAAAATGCTCCCATTACTAAAAAATATTAAAAAATGGAAATACATTTTAGCTCAGACTAGAAGTGTTTTTCATATTTCTCATTATTTAGTGTTGCTGTTAAAGAAAAATTTAACTTAGCGAGAACCTACATTGCAGAATTACTTTAACTTGAGTAATATACCACTTTAGTTTGACTATAGACATGTGTGACATTATGCAATTAATAACTGCTACAAGTTTCTTTGCTTGCTAACATCATATCCTCTTCCTTCACGAATCTATTGGAATTCTGATATTGAGAGTAATCGATTAGAAATAAGTTCTGTGTTTAATCGTTACTTTACTTCAGTATATCAACATGAATCCAATCTAACTCTATTCGATGATGTTCAAATTATTCAGCGTGAGATGTGTCTTTTACGGAAGACGAAATTTTTTGTCTCCTTAATAGCTGCACTTCATCAGGATCTGGTTTATATTGCTTACCTCATTTTTGAGGGATTATGGAAAAAAATTTTTTATCTTTTTCAACTTTTCAGGTCTTTGTGGAAGTTTGCATTATTTCCCATTATCTGGAAAACAGCAAAAATTAATCAATTGTTTAAATAAGGCAATAGAAATAACGTGTGTAATAGACTAATCTCTATTTTACCAAAACTTTTGTTGCTTTTTGAAAAATTATTATTTAAATAACTTTTTGTTGCAGTGCATCCTTTACCATCAAACCATCAATATGGATTCATAGAGAAACGTTAAACTGTTTTACAACTTTTAAATTACTTAAATGAAGTTTATCATTATTGTAGCATCCGCTACCAAGCTCTAACTCACTTTGATTAATTACTTTTGAATGTAACTCTGTGTTAAGTGCTGGTAGGGATGTACTTTTACTAACTGCTTTACTCCATTAATACTTGTAGTTAACTTTGATTAACTATATAGTAATTGAACACTATTTAGGTGTGGACCGAATGTAGCAGTTCTCCTGTTGACTGATCTTCCATGAGGCCTCTGGCTGACTCCGATTTCCGAATCTTTCAACACAGTCGTCTTCATTGCCGATGGATTGTCTCCAGATCTCAGCTCAACAAAGTAGCTTATGTGTTCCCTATCCTAACTCAGTGCAACCCTCAAGGCTGGATGTAACTGACTTAAATTCAATTTGTAATGTGTAATTTGTACTTGCAACCTGGAGATGTCACTAGCTGCTTAATAAATTGTTATTTAGCCATTACCAAAAATTACTGGCTTTAAATAATTTAAATAATTAAATAGATAACTGCTTGAGCTTCGTAACTTACATTTAATTAGTAATACATGCTCTGTCTTGTTATCGGTCTATTTATAGGTCTCCTACATAGTCTAGTTAATATAAAATATAATAACCTACGATCGGTTATCCAACCATTTCTCCAAAGTTTCATTTTTGCATACATGTTTTTGAAAGAATTGATAGTCAGCTAAACGGAGAAAACCTCCTAATCGTATCCCTAACCTAAATGCAGTTTCATGGCTTGGATCAAGGACCCTCGAATCGCTCCCGATGTGTGCCCTCGTCACTACTACTGCATTTACCATTTAGCTTAACATGATTTATTAATAAGCAAACCAGGTTAAATCTAAAGATAGGATTTTCAAAGAATTTACTTCAACAGTTCTCCAAATGATTTCTCTCTATTTATAGTTCCAGATCAAAAAGTACCTGTCGATTTGAATTATGAATCATCTACCAAGATGATGGAAGCGATATTGCCCCCTACTTTTTGCCAAAAAGTATCGAAACTGCTCTTTTAGCGTTATACTCTGAATTTCTCTTATCATTTGATAACAAGAAACCCATTTGTTTTATTTCGCTTGACCTATCTTCAGCATTCGATCTGTTAACCATTGCATTCTATTGAATATCATGAAATCCCGGTACGGTATTAATGGTACTGCTCTTAGTTGGTTTAAGTCTTACTTGATGAATCGCAAACAGAAAGTCGTTATTAATGGTGCGTGTTCGAATTCTTTAATGTTCCATTTGGGTGTCCCTCAAGGGTCTATATTAGGGCCCCTGCTTTTCCTAATGTATATTTATCCATTGTCGGAGTTCGTGCGTTCACTTGGTCTTTCATGTCATTTTTATGCTGATGATTCTGTGGTTTATTTTACCATTTCTCCGGCTGATATGTATAATTACGAATATGATATTGGTCATTATTTTAATCAGATTGCTAATTTTTGTGCATCGCTCAGGCTGAAAATCAATGAAGCAAAAACTGAAGTCATGTTTTTATGCTCTGAAAGGTTACGTTGTACATTCCCACATACTATTGCTATTAATGATGTCAGCCTTACATGCTGTGACAAAGTCAACGTGTTAGGTGTTATCACGGACAAAAATCTAAGCCTGCGACATCATATTGATAATCTTTTCGTAGCTTGTATTCGTACTCTGAAATCCATCCGTCGGATACGTAGATTCCTAAACAATTCAACAACTATTCATTTAGTACGAAGTCTGGTGCTAAGCAAACTTGATTATTGCAACTCACTGTTTTACGCTCTCCCGAGTTATCAATTAAAAAAGTTGCAACGCATCCAAAATATGGGAGCTCGGCTCATTTTCAAACTGCGGTGGTCTGATCACATTACTCCCTATCTCCATGACTTGCACTGGCTATGTATTAGGGATCGAGTTTCATTCAAACTATTAGTATTAGTTTATAAAGCTTTAAATGATGCCGATTGTCCCGAGTACCTAAAGAATATGATCTCACCTAATGATCTACATGGCCGACGTACTCGACTGCAGTCAACACCACAACTTGTAATGCCTCGTACACGTACTTCATATGGAGATCGTAGTTTTTCTGCTTCAGGGACACTGCTTTGGAATAAGCTACCGATTTACATCAAGCAGTCCTCGTCATTAGTGACTTTTAAGAAAGATCTGAAGACACATCTCTTTAGAAACCACTATTACCCATAATTTCGTTGTTCGCTCTTGAATGTACTTTTGTATAGTGTGAGCGTAATATTGTATAATAATAATAATAATAATAAATTGTTTCGACAAGTACTATTTGGTTAATGTTCTTTCTTAGTTGCATTTTACAAAATTAGTGACGCTAAACTTAAATTGATTTTAATTTACAATTAATACTAATTTAATCATAATTCAATTCGATGTTAATCTTCCTGACTGACTAATCTCTTTCTTAGTTTCCTTTTGCAGCATTAATTCTTGGATCATGCTACATTATCATGACATAAACTGTCCTTTGCCTACCTTTTATCTTGACTTTAGCAAAGCATTTAATAAAGCATTTCATTCAGTATTAATTGATAAACTTAAAAATATTTTTGGTATTTCTTGTCATTTATTAGCATTGATTACATCATATTTATCAGGAAGATCTCAATGTGTCAACATAAGTGATGTTATATCAAATGCATTGCCGGTGCCGAGTGGAATTCCTCAAGATTCTTGCTTAGGACCACTTTTATTTCTTTGCTTTATAAATGACCTTTCATCTGTATGCGATAGTTCATTTCCATATTTATTTGCTGATGACTTTCAATTACTTAGCTCGATGATTTATCCACCGTTTGGGAATGATTTATCATTTAACAAAATTAGGCTTTGAATAACAACATGTCCTTAAATTTAGAAAAATCTATTCTCATACCATTTATGATTGACAAGTGTCCTCCTCTATCATTCAGTCTAATACGTTTTATCGTACAAATGAGGTTCGTGATCTTGGTGTCTATATTGCATTTAAATTGTAATGGTTTCAACATATTGATTGATAAAAAATCTCCAAATCTTGTAAGGTATTTTCTTATATCAGAAGAACTCTTCCAATTAACATCTCAACAAATTGTAAATTAATGTTATATAAATCAATGGTTCTTTCTATTTTAATTTACGCTTCACCCACATGGTATGCGAATTTAACAGATGTGCTTAAGCGCGATCGTTTTCAATCAATGTGTACAAAATCGATTGTCACTGGCATTTCATATAAAATTCGTCTTCTAAAGTCGAAAATTCTCCCGATTTCTTTACAACTTCAAGTTCAATTACATAATTTGTTACTTATGAATAAGTTAGTAAATGACAAATATGACACAAATATTTCATTTCGATTTATTCTCCAAACTATAACAACATGCGTTCTTAAGATCTAATGTCATTCCGAGTCAAGAAAACTTGTAATCTGAAAAGAATGATTTATGTTAATCTAATCGCATATGTCGTTTGGGTAATTTTCTTCAAAGAACAGCGAATATTAATATATTTTATTGTGCTTCGATTTTTAAGACGATGCTATTTGAATATGCCTTTGAACATCTCAAGCTTAAATTTAATGAAAACTATCAATGTTCTAAGTTTTTCGTTTGTTTTTGCTCGTCTTGTATCCATAATTAAAGTTTTAGTTTTAATTTGTAGTGCCATTATTATGGTAATAAATCGTTTGATTATTATTATTATTTAGGAGGGACAAGAGGAAGAGCCGTCCCTTTTTCAAAAGCTATCAAACATTATATGAAATTGCGGGACTCTTTATTTCAATATTGTCATTAAAAATATATTTTTAATGGTTTTATTTTTGTCCTTTGAATAAAAGACGCCTTATGCTTTTAAAATAAATCTTAATGTTTGCATATTTTTTGCAAAATATAACTGATTAGATTTTCCATAAAGCGCAAATATATAATCTTTTTATAATAAATTTAAAACTTTCTCTAAAGGCGCTTGGTGACAATCTGGTCTTATTAAATCACATCAAATCTGAAAATTTTTCATAAAGATGAAACAAATTTACATTAAAAAATTCCAAATATTGAAATATGTATTAACAGCAGTGCACGACGGGTTACGATTTTTAAAGTGCTCAAAATTGATGATGAAAGGAACTACACGCGGAATTCACAATTCAACATTTTTTAAAAGGTTGACAAATCTAATTTTGAGGCATTGAATAAAATATTGAATTACTAAAATTTGCAAAAATATTTTAATGAAAACTCAAATTTTATTTGAAAGTTGTTCACATAAGGCTGTAAAATATTTCATTAAGGCTGTAATTTTTCGTTTTTCTTTGAAATTGAGCTCTAAAACGTAATTTTGAAAATGATTTTGAACATTGGTAATCTACTGTATTTCCATAGGTCCCTTTACCATACAAATAACAGTAATAAAATAATAATAGTAATCCAATCATCACATTCAACTTTAGAGATTTCATTGGATTTGGGATTCATATCCTTGCAGATAATGCTCACATATTACTAAATCAGAGGAGTATGCTGGAAGAAATTTTATTTTTTTCTGGCTTCCTGTTCCGCATCAATTGTGTTCAAAGTCAAGCCTGCAGCTTTGGGTCTTCTTGGCACGCACTCACACTCCAAATTAAGCGATCACAATGAAACGTTATAAATTGAGGAACTGTATTTTTTAAATTTTCACTTATTTTAAATATAGTATTCTAATTTACCCCTATCTGGGCTATTAGATATAATGAAACTAAAAATGATGTCATCGATCATAGCAGAAATACTTTTGGTTTACTATTACTACATATACAGAAGATGTTAAAGGATAATTCCCTTTTTATATGACGAAATTTTAATGCTAATAATTGGCATCAAGGCATCATTGTTAATCAATATTAATTGAATTATGCAGCACGAGACTTGTTAAGATCATTAACCAGGTCTTGACAATCAATAGAAGGGGAATGCATCTTGGAACGCATAAAATCAATTTCTACCCAAGATAATTTCCTCCAATGCTCAATCGATTACTACAAATATGTACTTACTGAACATACTATCCTCGCAGCTTAATCCTGGCATACTTGCAATACAAGAATCCCAACTTACAGACATACATAGGGATGACTAATTCTCTGTTCATAACATGGAAAAACCATTAAGAAATGATCGTAGTAGCAGAGGCAGAGGTACAGCGATTTTTTTAGGTAGTAACCTGGAAGTTACCACAGGTTCCTTTAGTAGACGTAAACAAAAATATTGAGACCGAAGCTATCGATATAGTAGTGTTTGATATATTCTTCATTTCAATGTATATTCCTTCGGAACTATCCGCTGGTTCTTTAAAAAGTATTTACGATTATTTACTTAATATCATGGGAAACTTTCTGCGCAGCCACACTGATAATTCCGTTATCGTTTGCGGTGATATGAATAAGGAATTTATTAGCCAACATTAATGCAATTTATCAAGCCAGCTTGATAAGATTGACTTAACGAAGAGGTTTCTTACGGAGACAATAAACTTGATGATGTCATTCTGAACAGTTCCCATGATTACTAAAACCTTATCTTAGAACTCGGAGAGTAATCTTCCAAGTTTTCATATTGCAACCATTAAAATTGATAGTCTGTGGCCAGTCTCACTAACAGTTATGTACTAGAAAACTTAGTGCAATGGAATGTTATATGCACTTCTTTGAAAGTCTATTGAAACTGTTTTACATGCACTAGTTTGGCACCCTTTATAAAATAATCTCCTTCAAACTTGAATTCTTGAATTCTAATGATTTCACACACTAAGAACTTGTCAAATTATGTTCTAAACAAAAATAACATATTGTAAAGTATGGGCTTCTTCAAAGGCATTCAAATGAGTAGCATATTGTAAGGTTTTGAAAATGTTTGTAAATTTTTTATTTTTTTGAATTTTGGAGTTTCATATGCAGTTCCAACAAGGTTTAATGGAAGGTCATCATTGTAGTGCTTTTTGATAAAGCTAGTCTGACGATCCCCACAGAGCCTTTTTTATAAGTATTTTAAATGTCCACAAATACATGATTTTGACTATGCTAATCGGAATCAGCCTCTTGTACAAGTTTGCTACACTATGGGATAGTACAATAACAAATTAGTTACTTTGTTAATGCAATGCTTATGACCTGTCAGTGGATTGCATTTTTTGAGCTATTGCTTTCCATTATGCACACTAATTTAATGGGTTCAAACAAGGATTCTAAGTTTCTATTAATTTTTCTAAACATAAACAGATTCTAGACTTTCAATTACATTTCCATGTCCACGGCTACTTTCTAGAAGAATAAAAATCCAAAATATGATAAAACGGAGGTGGTTCATATCACAAGTTATGTTAGCAGTAGATTTAAACCTGAAAAAACCGTAACTTCATGGCTGTTCATTTAATATTATCATCACCATATCTAAGTTTATCTTCGAGTGAAAATTTTATCTCTATTTTGCAGCATCTGGTTTTGACTATAGAAATTGCAATGAACAAACATTATAAATGCCACTAATTAAATTAATTTTTCAACTAGTCCATGTAAAATACAAATACCAATCATCGCAATGTCATGATGCAAATAGAACGAAGAGAGCTACACAGTTGAAAAAGCAGCTACAACAAAGACAATTATTACATCCTAATTAACAATAGATATACATTATTATTTGGACCTAATTTTACTAAAACATGAAACTTCATTTAGAACAACTTCAAAGTTATGCTTAGTTTTTCAATATTGAACATATTTTCATTCAATCAATTAGCCAGTTTAGATGGCTTTAAAGCTAAAATTGACATGCAAAACAAAACCGACGTCATTGTAGTATAAGCTAAACGTCCATAGATTGCAGAATCAGATTTTTTGTGAAATATTGGTGAAGGATCCATTTTTCCTGATAAAACCATAACATGGTAAAAGACAATGTAAACAATTTCAACTAAGAAAAGAAGACTGTGATAAAAGCCCATGATAAGAATCTGCTTGCACGAAGAGCAGTGACCCTCTTCTAGATTGAAAATCACTCTTTTCAATGAATAGAAAAGGAGAATTGAAACAGCAATAATCGATATAAAAGCAAATGCGGAATTGCATTTTAGAATAAACGAATATGAATCCCTCTGCATCAACTTGCTCGACGAGACGCTGTGCAAAATCCATAGTCCTGATAAGGAAAATGATATCCCATAAAGTCCAATTAGAACTGGAAATGGACTTACGTATGTTAGTTGGCGATTATGAATGAAAATTTCTAACCAATTCATTGATAGCATAAAGACTGATAGTGAAACAATTGAAATATTGAACATAGGTAAGCAGTTCCCAATTGTAAAAACAAAACTATTTGTAAACCCAAATTTAATTGGAACTAAAACAATGCAGTTGATGACCCCAGTTAAAAATATTGGAAGATAGTAGATGAAAAAGTCCAAATTCATTTGGTAACACCTCATGTTTCTCAGTTTTCTGTAAAGAAAATGCATGTTCTTAATGCAATAACAGCATTAAATATTGCCCAACAGCAGATGAACAAGTTCATTTGAAAGTTAATGACAGTTTTTAAATTTAAGTTTGCTCTCCAATCAGAATTCAACTCATTGCTATTGAATGATGCTCTTTAAATATATTGTAATTAAGAAATTGCGATTTCCTCTTAATTAACATTTACACTATAATATTTGTATACAAATTAATTCATGTTCTTTTAGATAAACTTACGCAATATTCCATCTACTACCACTTTAATATCAAGAAATATTTTAATCTTGGCTTGTTAACTTTGAATATAATAAACAATGCATAGGCTATTATTCGGGCTCTCCTTATAGCAAACAAGAGGTTTGCAACACATCAATATATGTATACTAATATTTCATTGATATTTATTGCAAATGAAGTTGATTTTACATTAGGAAATTCCAAATGCCCATTAATTAGACCAGGCTTAATCATTTTCAGGGTCGATGCCAGCAGTATGGTATTACCAAAGTGGGCATTATTGGTTTTCTCTAGAAATTTAAGTATTTCAATATATTCTAGATTTTCTTTAATCATTCGAACTATGAGTATTTTAATCGCTCCACTGAAAAATCAATATCTATTAAGACCCGAAATTTTCAGCCTTTACACAGTATTAATCGAGATTTGTGCAGTGATTAGAATTTATTAAGAAAAAGCTTGTGAAAACTACAGTAATTCACTTAATAGTAGTAAAAAGTCTGACTTCGGCAAAAAACACGACTAATGGCGGCTAAGGTAACATTTACATTGCACATTCGGATAAGGCCAAAAAAATTGCCTTGGCCGTAGAACACTAAATCATTCACAAACTGTTTTAACAACAAAATTTTTAATTTTCAAAATTATATCCTAATATTACCAGTATAATTCTGTTAATTCATTCTATGAATCTAAATCGTTAAAATAGTTACATCAATTATTTAGTTGACATCGAATGAGAGATTAATACAACCTCAGCGTATTTAAACAAATTTGTTACTCTCACAGCTCAATGTGAATGTACACCTGGCCAAAATGCTACACTATGTATAATTGCAGCGATGATTTTCTCAAATGTGGCCAATTATAGAGGAAAAGTTTGGAAAGATTGAAGAACTACGATTGTGGGGACATAAACATGAGGCAAGTTTTCAATTTAGAAATAATCCCAGTTTGTTAAGAATTTTTATATGCATTTGCGAGATAAATATATTTAAGTTGTATCAAAAATGCATATACTGTATTTATTCAATCATAATTAACACATTAAAAATTCATAGTACAAGCTCCATTTGTTTAAGTAAAGTTTCGTTTTGCAGTGCGGAAAAACAATTTTTGCAAAAGAGAATGTAAATGAATTAAGAATAGAAATTCAGACATAAAAATGAATGTTTTCAGCCACAAAATGTTTTGTATGTTAATTACATTTTTAAAATTGCATTTTGGAAAATTTTTGCTTTGTACTTTATTAATTACTAACTAAAAAATCATTAAAATATTTATATTGCATCACTTGTTATAACTTCTTATATTAATGCTTATCATTTCATTTGTGTAAATTTCCTTTTTGCATAGTTTCAAAAGGATCGATTATCTTATGATGCCACCCACTAGGAAGAATTTTATCCTCGCCATATTTTGTGTGATAATAAATAAATTTATGATCATTATGAATGGCAAGCTTAAAAACATGGTCATAATGGTAATAAATTTATTGTTGCATATGCCGAATTTATATTGAATTTCAAAAATTTTCAACTTCAATGTCGTGTATCTTATATTTACAATATTTGAATGGGTAAATGTTTACCTTACAAAATATTTTGAACAAGAGATTGATAAAAACTTTTGAAACAGCTTCATTAGATTACAAACAAATGCTAAAGAATTTGTTTCGTATTTGTAATACTTGCATCTAACAAATAGAGTCTTTTGAAAGACAAAAAAATAACTAGTTATTTTAAGCTGTATTTCTGAATATTCCAAATAATGTTTCTGCAGCCAAATAAATTGTTTGGAATATTATTACAATTTGCGAATGATTACGCAGAAATATTCGTCATTAGCCTGATTGACTTTTTAATTGCGGCTTGAAAATTGGCATTTACTTAGCTAAATATTAGAAATCACTTGCTGTTTCCCTTGCACCATACGTACATTTCATCATCATTTATTATATTTTACATAATGGCCATAGTGTAATGACGAAATTTAAAATATGGGATTCATAGTACTTGTATCGTGGTAAAAACAGATACCCGCAGGTGTTACTCCAATCATCACAGACATAATATATGGCTATCACGAACCTCACCTTTGCTTAGTTTGAAATGGTTTCACCTTAGTATGATGGAAATGCTAAGAAACACTAAGTATTTTGCATGTTAACTGGAGAACTCCTTTAAGTTGCAAGTGTTTGACTCAGAGATGACCAGGGGCCAAGAATGTAAGTCCATACCTGCCCCATCCCATTTAAATTAATTCCATTGAATGATCCCTGCTAAAAATGTTCCTTAATTTTTCAGATTGTTAGACCAAAATTGGGTATGTTTGAAACAATAAATTCAACGCACTAAAATTGAAAAACTTAAATTGAGTATTAGAAGAGCATATGATGTAAATTTTCTGTTTCATGATCATAGATTACACTTCAGAGAGAAAAATGTTAATAGCAGCTCATTATTGTCAAAGGAACAATGCTTTCATACAATTCAAATATATAAATATAAAGTTTAATATTATACATATCTCAACATATTTTATCATTCAGCAAATTTGACTTGTTTTCTTCTTATGACAAACTCAACTGTGTCACGTAAGTTATAGCGATAAATTTGTTAAGTCTAAAAGTTTTGATTCAACTAAGAATTCTAGTAGATCATTACAATAAAAATATATAGACCATTGCTTATAGTTACAAGGTCTTGTGTCAGTTAGATGTTCTTGCACATAATCTTTAAGTTAAATATTTCATATTTGAATTTTTGGAGGTTGAATTCCCTAGGATTCCAAGTAAATGTCTATATTAGTATAATCGCATGACCTGCGCTGTGTTAAAATATTCAAAGTTTCCTGAAATGAGCTCTTGAATATGATGCTTAACATTAAAACAAATGTTATTTAGTAAGCTAATTTCTTCACTTCAAAGAAATCAATACATTGTCTTAAGTCAGAAAAAAGTACTTTCAATTGAAAACTTTAGCTTAACTTTTGACACCTAAATTTGAAATGGAAATTAAAAATATTAATGATCAATTATGAAATCTGAAATCCCTAGATATTAAGGCATTCTCCAAAAATTGAAAAGAGCTGTTTAGACCATTTTGAAGTTTTAACACACACTCTCAAGTTTCACTAAATGGCCCACATTCTTGCGTAATAGTAAGTGTAAGTTATATTTCGAAATTCGACACATGCTTTTCAATACCTCTACTCAAGCCCGACCCATGTTCATCTTTAGATTAATTGTGAAATATTGGTGAAAAATTATAAAATACAAAATGTGCAATAGTTGGTTAACAAAGAGCAATTTTCAATATAAAAATATAACAGTTCTTAAATAAAAAAGCCTTAAAAGTTTATTTTACTGGAAAAAAATCCAAATTTGCTTTACATTAAAGTTGAATTTCTATTGAAATCCAAATACTTGCTTGTTGTGTTGTGGTGATTGTGATTACTAAACATGCGCTATGCTAATCTGTAAATAGTTAACTTAGGTAACATGCGTTGCATTCTCTGCGGATTGCAAGTTTCTTGTAACTGGTTGTGGCGATGGAAGAGTTAGAGTTTTCGATATTGATTCTGCAAAGCTTTTGTACTACTTAAGATCCCATACATGTAAGTAAATTCAATTCTACTAAAGAAAATTCACTCCAGCAGTAGAAATTTCCAAAAAACTATTGCTTAAAACTAAATTGAATGTACATATTTATTTGGAAAATAAACACTAAAAGTTTAAGTACATTTTATTGGAACCCAAAGAACCACATTCATTAGATGCATTACAAAATGCATTAGCAAATATTCACAATATTTTTAATGGATTTTAACAATTACTTATAAGAAAATTGTAATTGACTAATTCACACTTCAAATTGAAATACAAAATATCTTGAATAAATACGATATTATCAAAGCAAATTTTATTAAATTGTAAATAAATTTATGTTTATGTTAGTCGGGATGCAGTTCGAATAGAGCGGATAGGGCTGCTACAGCTTGAACAATCGGCACGAAACACATTTGTTCCAGGTATCTTGATAAAAGCTATGCAAAATTACATGTTGTTATGTGAGCGCAAACGAAGTTGTCAATTTAGATGAACAAAATATGTATTGGCCTCCTCGTTTGAAATTATTGATTGATGGTTCCCTACATGCACACTTTATTTTGATGGATTGCTGTCATAGTAAGACAGCCTCGTAGCTTTCTTGTCAAAATGTGTATAGAATGAGTATTATATGCAACAGAAGCCTAGTGCGCGATGTACAATGATTGCATTGTTCATTCTAAGTTCAATGTGTCAAGCCCACAGAGCGATGCAGCGAAATACTAATACATTATCGACTGGCCAAAATATGCGAAATAATTGTCCCCTCTACTTTACTTCACTGCAAACAAAACGAATCCAAAATAGTTGCAAAAATTCACTTTACAGGCTGAATTGAGCCTGAAACTATATTTGCAGGCAAAATGCGGGGTGAAAAAATGGCTTGTCTTAGACCAAGCTTTTTGAAAGTTCTGGCCATGGGGTTGGTTGTTATAAATTTAGGATTTCGGCCAACTATGCATATTCCTGTTTTAAGGCCGTGAATTTTGATGAACTAGATATATTACTGTTGGAAGTTGGTGCAGAAGTCGTGGTTGACATTACACTCAAAAGCCATTCCGAAAATGATTTACTCTACGTCAATTCCGTTTAAATATTAGTTTTCCAACCTCTAGATATTTGATTGAATGCAACATACCTCGTTTTCCAACCTTTTCAAAGAATCATAGCTTTTGCAATAATAAATTTCTGAAACTTGCGAAGTGCTCTTCTGTATATATCTTGAAAATGTTTTGGTGGAATGCTTGTAGATAAAAAACGAGGATCTTCCAAGTTAGCATTTCCATGCGAATGAATATGCTTGGCTTTTACATTAACAACGAAAACGTTTAAGGAGAATTTCGGCATCAACAGAATCCATTGCTATAAGAGCACATTTAATACTAGAGATCAATTTCAGAGCTAAGCCTTTCTATAAAATGAATCGACCATGTTTATATGAATTTCTTGCAAGAAATAAATTAAGCTTAGAGAAGTTACATTTTAGCTATTAAAACTTGATCAAGCTATTAAGGGACTCATCAAATTTATCAGCAGATAATCTAATCCATTTGTGTCAAAAAAATAATCTGATTTTTTAACAGTAATTCATTTATTGTAATGATTTTATTGTTGTTTGTTATTTGCTAGTTTTATATTTTTATAAATTTGATTCTATTTTGAAATAGAATGACCTGGTCAACCACTAATGCAAACAAAAATATAATTATTGGAATGATAGTCTTTGAATTTCAAAATTTTCAGGTAGTTAATATATATATATATATATATATATATATATATATATACATATACAGTGCTGGCAATAAAGATCCGGACACCATCAAATTTTTGGGAAAACCGGCATATTTACTTATTTTATTAATTGATATCTATACAATTGTTATCAAAAACTGTAGTAAGGCTTAAAATGTAATTATTATATAACAATACATCACAAAACATAAAATATTCACTAATATGCTAATATTTGGTCGAAAATCCCTTAGAAATAACGACTTCGCGCATTCTTCGGGGTAAAGAGTCATAAAGTTTAATTATATACGATTGTGGAACAGCATAAAACTCTTTTTCTACCTTCTTCCACAGTTCTTCGACATTATTAGGCCTTTGGTTGGCTATTTTTGCTTTTATATGAGCCCAGAGATGCTCGATTATATTCAAATCGGGGCTTTGAGCTGGCCAGTTAGGTAAAAGAGCAATCCCATTTTCCTCCATAAATCTCTTTGTTTCCCGGGAAGTATGGGCTGGGGCGCCGTCCTGTTGATAAATAGCATCATCTGGAAGGAATGGAAGAAGGTTATTTTGCAAAATGTCGATGTAAGCTCTTGAATTGAGGTTTCCAAAAATTCGCGTAACTTTCCTCAAACCAGCTCTGGTGATGAACCCCCAAACCATGATACTTCCACCGCCAAATTTAACCGAACNTTTTCAGGTAGTTAATATATATATATATATATATATATATATATACCGGTATATATAGTTTTATGGTACATCATGACAGGCTTCGGTTGATATTGTAAATATCTCCTAAATAATTTTTAAATATTTATAAGAAAAATATAAACATGTACATCAAAATAGTGAATGTTAGTGGTACTCCAATAACTAAGAATTTTAGCATTTGTCTCATGCTTGGCTTTCTCGGCTTATGATAAATTTCTAGCTTCAGGTGGCTTCGACACTTATGTTCAAATTTATGAAACTAAAGAGTATTCAAATCTAAAACAACTACGTGGTAATATTTTAATTATATATATATTAATAAACATCACCGTGTAAATAACCCATTCCAAGTTCACAGTCATGCGGAGAATCTTTAATTCATTTTACATTAGATGTACAATTGCTCTCTTAGAGTTATGTTATTTTTTGTATTTATGCCATAAATGTCTGGTTGCATAAAGAACATTCTTCCTTACGGAGACTATTGAAAAAATAAGACACTTGCGATAGCTATGATATTAATATAATATTCATAAAAAATCATGGTCGTAATTTTCTTTTTGGCTCAATTTCAAAAACAACTTTTAAGGTCATAGAAGATATGTTGTGGATTTATCATTTTCTATTGATGAAGCTCTGCTTTGTTCTGCAGGATGGGATTCCAAGATTGTTATTTGGAATACAAAGGTGAGCACATCCTTATAAGTTAAATTCTTTAAGAGAAGTAATTTTGAAATTTGGTTTGATGTATAATGTTGAGATGCAACCGGGTCAAGGTTTTTAGAGCAGGTCAATGCTTTGAAGAAACACTGTTAAACAGGGTCAACGCATTGTGCAAATATATGTATTTAAATTTAGGAATTTGTTAAAATCATATTTCAAATTAAATATATATGTATTGACAATTTTTTAAATCGTTTCATTGTTGAACAGCATTTTTATACAGTAAGCATGACATGCCATTTATTGCATCATGATTAAGCAGCTCCCTTTCGCAGAACAACCATTGAATCGTCACTTTAAACACATTTTGTAGATACTCCCTCAGTTTCACAATTTCATTCGATAATTTCTAGATTGGGTAACACCCAAAAAACAAACAGGTTTTACCCAACATTTATAATGAGATTCTCCAGTATTAAAAAGAAAAGCTGCAATATTGCCAACACTGTCAAAAATCGCAAAAAAATTTCCCAATTTTTTAGTTGTTTTATTATTGCTTACTAGAAAAAATAAGTTCAAATCTTAAGAAATTAATATTCGACCAATACAAAAATTTAGTTAAATATAACAATGCCAACAGTTTACTTCTATTCCAGTGCTATTGAAAAACAGAGTGATTTAAGGAAATTTTCTTTACATAAAACACTAAAAAATGTTCATATTCGCGTGTCTCCATTTATCACAGTATAATACCCAAATATTATTTAATGAAATTATTCGACTATGTATATTATTTCTTTAAAAGATAAATTTAGCATTAATTTACTATATTCAAAGGAATTCATTTATGAACTTATAATTCATATACATGTATTACGATATTATAATTTCTCATAGAGAAAGAATTTAACCGTGCAGTATTATTTACATAACTAAATAAATGTACGCAAGATCCTTTAAAAACGAAATCTTCTTTCTTCAGGCTATTTGATTATAGTGGTTGAGGTTTATTTCACTGGTAAATTTAATTTATAAAAATGGCAATAAATATAATTCAACCCAAAAAGCTGTGCACAAAGTTGTAAATGTGTACGCTACTATACTGTATCATGCTATAACAACAAACCTTTTCAAAGCTTAGTCTCTAATAGGATTTTCACCCAAATTAAGCAAAAATATAATTTGCTTATCATATAAAACAAGAAATATTTTTTAATTTTGCCGGTTGCACTTTGCTTCTCTAATACACGAACACTTACAAAAAAAGAATTGAGTTAAGATCAGGCCCGTAGGCATGAGGGGGTTATAGGGACGAGCCCCCTGGAAGGCCAGGCAACTTATCCTGGACAACAGAACTAAAGGCAAAATCAGCATGCAAAAATATAGTTTGTCTATTCAATTGTTGTTACTTTGCTCGCAATAATGTCGGGAAATGTATTCTAAGGTCTATTTTGTATATATTCGCCTAGCTTTTGGTCACTTACGCCCTCAACCGTCAGAAAATCTAGCGTACGACCATGCACGCAACATAAAATTAAAATAATGTAGTTTTGGTAAATTTAAATTTTATGGAGAGTCAAAATTCCCATCAATGAAACATTGAAAAATAGTATATATGCTCATATTTTTCTTGCCACAGTGTCTAAATTTTGTATGCTAATTAGTTTTTAATAATGTTTTTGGAAAGAAAAAGCAAATTAAGTAGTTTGTCGAAATTATAGACATTTAAAAAATAGTTCAATAGCTCGTTATGAAAAGCAACTTTAATTTTAAAACCTAATAGTAATAATAATAATAAACTTGGAGAGCTAGGCAGGGAGAAAATAAAGGTACTAGCAGCAGAAAAGGGCTTTCAACTTAGATGAAGATGTTGATGGGTTGTACATGGCAAGGCATAAAGGAGGGAAAGGACTGCTCAGTGTGGAGGAAACTATAGAAGCAGAAGCACTAGGGCTAAAGGAATACATAGAAGCACAACCTAGAGGGTCACTACTTGAGGTCACTAAGGAGTTAAGGAAGATAATAACTGAGAGTGAAGGAAAGACAGCATACCAGAGTAGGCTGGAATTAGAGAGACAAACAAGGTATAGGCAGAAGGTAATGCATGGAGAATACTGGAGGAACACAGAAAAATGTGACAGAGAAGAAAGCAACAAGTGGTTAAAGAAGGCAGGACTAAAAAGAGAAACAGTAGCACTGATAATGGCAGCACAGGAGCAAACAATAAGAACAAACTGGGTAAAGAAGCATACAGGCAGAAGAGTAGAAGTAAGTGATAACTGTAGGGTATGTAAGAAAGAGTGTGAGACACTAGATCATCTGATAGCAGGGCGTGAGAAGTTGGCACAGAATGAGTATAAGTTCAGGCATGACAAGGTGGGACGAATGGTACACTGCAGCTTGAGCAGGCATAGTAGTGGTAGACAAAGAGAAAAGATTGGGAACAGTGATAGACATAGCAGTACCAAAGGACAGAAATGTAGAAAGCAAAGAGAAAGAGAAGATAGACAAGTACAGGAAGTTGGCAGAGGAAATAGAAAGGCTATGGAAGTTAAAGAATGTTGAAATAGTCCCAGTAGTAGGAGGAGGAGCACTAGGAGCAGTGAGTAAGAAGCATAAGAGATACTTAGAGGAGTTAGAAGTACCAAAGTGGGGAGGGGCAGTAGCACAGAAGGCAGCATTGTTAGGTACAGCAAGAGTCCTGAGGAAAGCTCTCAGCCTCCCTGGGACCTGGTGAGTTCCCCGAGCTCAGAGGGATACCAGCATGGAGCTGTGAGATGCAAGAATAATAATAATAATATTAATAATAATAGCAATAATAACAAAATTGATAAAATTGCTCTTTGCATTTATAAGTGATTTCTAATGACGTTATATAAAAGAATGATGTTTATAGTTGTGTTGTAAATTAAATTAATTTAGACTCTTCGAAAAATTTCAGTATTGAATTTTCACGATAATGCAGTATCAAAGTGCGCCTTCTCTCCTTCTGGTGTGTATCTCGTAAGTTGGAAATGCTTAATTAAAATTAGTTATATTTGATAGGTACAAAATACAAGCTGTAGAAAGGCGACAATGCGACCCCTGCATAGAATTTATAAGCGCTCATATCTTACCTTAGAAAATTTTTGAATTCTTTGCTACGTATATTCCTCGTTTATACGATTAGACTTGTATCCAAACAAAGGCTACATCTATAATAAAGTAAAATTCTCTCTATTTGTCATAAAAATAATATTTTTTGTGCCCTTTGTCCATTTGCGACCCTGCAGTAGCGGGGTCTGCGGGTCCTTAGTATTATTTGCAACAGTGCATGTTGTTATTGACATATGTTCGTCCGTTGCTGTAATATATTATTACGGCTTTGCCACAGTTAAGCTCTAACGAACGTTGGAAGGCACTACTAGTTTTCTTACAGATATTGTCATTAACCCTAATTCAACTGAGAATTTTTCAATATCGGTAATGGTTTCCAAAATAATTTTCAATATGGACAACTAAATTATAAAAGATATTTCTATAAAACCAATTTTGCTGGATTCTCTGTGATATTAAAGGCTGCTGCGAGGTCAATTTTTTTGATCAACAATCGAATACGCATTTAAAACTTAACAGTAGAACCGCCGAGGGGTCAAACTTGAAACTAGACTGCTTTCAAGACTAATAAATTTTATGCAGTTATTCAAATACTCTGAAGTTCGACTACTTTTTCATATTTACCCTAAGCATTATTTTGGCCAAAATAAAGATCATGTAAGCATAAAATAACTTAGAAAATTCCTACAACCCCAAAGACAGCCGTTGGAGTTAAATTTCAACCCAAACTGAAAGCCACCCTTAATCATTGAAGGTTTATCAGAATGTTGATTAAATATTCTGGGTGTTCAGCAGAAAAAAATGATTAATTTTAATGAACTAAGTATGCAATAAGCAATGTGTGAAATCATTTTTGAAGGCAGAATTAATATCTCTCTACGATATTTTGTTTTCCAATTTTCTAGTATGTCATTGTATGCTATTTGCACATTATTCTTTGTTTAGAACTCTATTTATTGAAAATTTTAATTTTATTACATTTAAATATACTTGCTGTTCTCTCCTGTTTTCCAATAATTATTTATTCCATATATTAAAAAGGTTATGTTATGCATCATATTTTAGAAAAACATATTATCTTGCTAAATTCAACTTCCAAAAAATCCATTGAATGATTTCTTTCCAATCACATTTTATCAGCGTATTAGTGCATAGAACTTATTTCAGGCAGTAAAATTTATTCATTTTGTGGATATATTTGAAGACAGATGCTTCAGGAAAACTTTAATTCAGTCCATGTGGTTAATACAAGACTTAATGGGATATCTCTAGCAGTGCCAAATTGTTTTTCCCAATCTGTCCTTGCTTGGCTTTAAATTACCATGTTTTTAAGATGCAGCATCGTATAACCATTAGTATAGAGATTGTATTGTTAACTTCTTTTTATAATCAACTGATTGTACAATCATATTGCCGATAATTAGCCGGCTAGGGCCCGGCGAGCCGAACATTTTTAGCTCAATATTGGGCTCGAGCTTCTTTACAAAAATATGCGTAGCTCAAGCTAAAATCTGAATCTAATAGAAAACCCTCACACTTTGAATTAATAAAATTTTTACATTTTCAAAAAACCAGCAAAGTGGCTCTGTAAGTGTAATCAGTAAACAGATTAATTGCTTTTCAAAGTCCGAAAAAATGGTGATCATTACAAGCTTTAAGATTCTCATTTTATATCCCAATGAATACTTCAACAGAGGAAAAGCTTTTACGAACTTTCAGAATAAACACAGTTTCTTAAACGCGAGCAGGATCGAGGAAAGTCGTGTGCTTGCATGATCGAGGGCCTAAAATTTGTTCGAGCTAGCTTGAGCTCAGGCAGGCGCGCAGAACCCTATAACAGGCCTAACATTTTTAGGATGGCTGCTTTTTATGTGTAAATTACCAACGAAAACTAGACTAACTTTTCGGAATTTTTAACTTGAAGTTATTGGTGTTTATCATTCTATCTCAATCCAAAGAACTGTCAAAACAGACTTTATAGCAATTCAGTTTACAAAATTGGCAGGAGTAAGAATTTTTCATTTTTTATACAAAGTAAAAGAAGTAATTGAAAACTCCTTCAAAGGCAGTGGAAGAAAACCCTAAGCTCCCTCTATTATTGATCAATAGCTTTATGTTTTAAATATTTATGAATGACTAAGCAAATTGGCGAAATCTTTTAATTCCTAAGGGATACAATTCCAATAAAATATTTACATCACTAGTTACAGACAATTTAAAACGATTACAAGCATTTATTTGCAATAATAGTTGATAGTGGAGAAATGTGGTAAAATTTCAAAAATGCTGTGCAAAAGTCAAACAATATAATTGAATTTTTTAAATATATAATTATTCAAACAAACTAATGAAATCCTAAAGACAACAATTATACAATAGATTAACATTTTGTAGAAACATCGTCTCAGTTCAATGCCAAACCATGATTACACCAATTTTCAACAGATTAGCACTGCATCTCATACATCGAAACTAAGGAATGGTTTGCTAAAGAACGCATAATTATTTTGTCACTATGTCGTGAAAACAAAACAATACCTGAAGAAAATGCCAATTTATTGTAAAATTGATAAATTAGTTAATATTTAAACAACCTCTCAAAACATAAAAATCATGCATTGCCAAGGGCATACTAAATATATTTAGTATGTCCTTGTGCATGGACTACATAACCTAGGCATTTGTGCAAATTGCAATTGTTTCTATAAAAAAAATTTCAAAGCAACAATTGATTGAATTTATATTTCAAGGATCTTTTTTTGCGAATGAACAAATTTTATAAATTAAAACTATGGTATTATTTTTCACAAATTTTCATGGTTTCTATTATATTTCAACACTCATAACTCGGCGCGACGAATTTTTACATTGCGCAAGTGTTTCTGAACAGATCTTGGGCTTATTTACTGAAAACAAAAAAGATTACATAGTTTTTGCTGCAGTGGTCTTTCGCTCTCTTTATCATTAGAAAACTAGGAATGAAAAAAAAGTTACAAAGTTCATGTATATCAAACACAGAAATAATTTTTATTGCAAATGTTCACCATAACAGTGTACCACACTGACCCAAAAATTTTGGTTAAATCCCAGGATTCCCAACTTGAAAAAATATGGGAAAATGCTTTCATTTTAAACCAAAGTGTCAATATGTCAAAAGCATCCCGCTAAAAAATATTATACACTTACCTTGAAGTGGAAACATTGAATTTTGTTCAATGCATATTGGTAATGAAATGCCTATCATATTTACATTGAGATTAACCTCAAGAAAAATATAAAACTTTATGGCTTATTCGAAGTTAATATCTAGGTGCTTTTCAGTGAAAATCGAAATGTATTAATATATTCTTTTATCCCAATAACATATGGTTCTAATATGCATGTAAGCACTTCATGGCTAGTTTTTCTGAGACGTTTTTATAGGCCTCTGGATCTTGGGATAAATCAGTTCGTCTATGGCCGGTTAAGAAGTTGCAACGCATTGCTCTTGAAGATGTAACTGTTTTTCGACATCATACCTCGCGTATTTCATGCATAGTTTTCTCAAACGCTGGAATGATGGTAAAGCACCTCATGTATTTATTTTTGTTTTCAAACATGCATTTTAAGACGTCAAATTCTGAGGGTAAACATATTAAGACAAAATCAACCAATAACTTATTATGATATTCCTAGGCTACAGGCGGATGGGATGGGAAAGTGTTTACATACCATGTGAAAAAATTACGGCTTCTTAATTGTCTAGATCCACAAGCAGGATGGATACGTGCATTGGCGTTTTCTAATGATTCCCTGGAACTAGTAACAGCCACAGATGATAAAAAGGTGAGTAAGAGCATTTACATAATTATTCCTTTATTCAATTTTACAATAAATGACTCATCGCCATCCTTTAACTCATTTTTCGAAATTTTTCCTTGGACCATTTTCTGAGGAATTCCGAACTACCATCTGCTTCAAATCAGAGCATTTAATAAAGCTATTGAGGAATATCATTATATCATCATATTATGATTGTTTGCATCTTCTTGCTTTTTGCATGATCAAGATCAAACTCACCAGTTCAATTTATCATACCAACTGTAAACAGCGACTTCCTGAACGTCTTATGATAGTCTTTTGATTAGGTTTTTATTGTATTTGGATGGTAAATTCAAAGAGTTATTGTGGAACGGTTCTTACACATTTCTAAATATTCATAATTTTTTAAAGCATATACTTAATAAAGCAGACTTCAATTTGTTGTTTGAAAAGCAATTGTGTCCTTTTTGAACAAGTTCATTTTGCATGAATTGCAAACTCTGAGATTGAAATCAATTTATATGAACACTAAAAATATAAGATAACTACATTTCAGCAATTAGTATTCACTTGTGGAATATCTATGAAGCAATAGTGGTTAAGCAACAAAATGTATATAGATCAATTATATTTTTAATATGTGGTGCAGTACAAATTTAAGACGGCCATGAGTGGAAACTTTGGAAACAAGGATGATATTAATCTGTGGTGCTAGTGACCTGAGTTTGTCACACAATACAAATCCGACTTATGTCTATTAAAATAGGCAACATAAATGCCAAAAAAGGTTTAGCAGTTTTTCCATCTGAAGGAATTCTCACCTTAAATTTAGTTGTTCATAGATAAAAGTAAGAACTATCTGTTCTTTTGTTACACTTCCAAGAATTTTTAAATACCATCCCAAATTTAACTGAGATTTTCATTAAAAGTTTTCATTAGTAATTATGTCTAAAACTGCTGTCAAAATTATTAAAACCTCGGAAACTTTTAAATTACACAGATAGTTTTCTAAAATTGGATTTGAAAAGGATATTTCAATTTGAAACCACTGTCAAAATATATAGCAATTATGCAAGATAAGCTAACTACATTTTCTGCAGAAATAGAAGGTTTGAATATCACAAGCTTGTTATCCAATAAGTTAAACAGGAAGTTAGAAGGAACAAGTTCTTTTGAAAGTATTTCAAATAACCCTGTGTTTGTGTAAAACGTTCACAATCCATAAAAAGTTGAATAGGATTTCCCAAATTTGAGATTTTGCAGAGTTACTAAAATAATACATAATAGCATGTTATTTCATTAAAAACTAGTTTATTAAAATAATAAAAAATAAGTTTTTTTGCAACCTCTGCAAATTAATTAGAAAAAAATTACTTTATATTGTGTCCAATTTTCAAGAAAAACCATAAACTATTTATATTCTGAAAGTCTATGACCCAGTTTATTATAAAATAATAGCATACTATGGAATTACATTAATCAGATTACTATTAATTTACCTGGTAGCAGGACTTTCTCTAAGTCCATCAAATGTCAAATATGTTGGCAAGCACAGAAACAGATGGATAAGCATTTTTAAACAGACATCATTTCTTGTTTGATTGCAGGCATTTTCAATAAAATCCGAATCTCTAAAATGATTGAAACAATTTCTTGTGTCTTGTGGCACTTAATTTTCTCGATATGTGATTTAACCATTTTCGTCGTAGATCTACATTTGAAGGAATGCTATAAAATGATATGCCAGTACAATTTCCTTCAGTGGCATACCCTGTTTTGCAGGCTGCATCACAAACATTTATATACTATGATGAAAAGATGAAGGTACTTTTGCGCTACCGAAATTCCACTAAATTTGAGATGCGCAACTAAATTTATATATAGTCGCAAAATGTGGCGCAGCAGTTGCTGCAAGGTAAAAAAATGGACATAGACAACTTATAGCAACATGAAACTTAAAAATCTTAAGGAAATTCCAGAGGTGCAGAGCTTGAGATGGGAGTCTACTTGGATGATCTGTTTTGTTTTCTTCCGAAGGAATCCACTTGATTATCAAGTTTTTTAGTTTAACTAGTATAGTAAAAAAACACGTAGTAAGAAGGGATCACCATAAGTCTTTCCAAAACGAAATGACTGACCTAAGGCTCAGTTATCCATAATGATAGTTGCTCCTGGTTGAGTTTTCCAGATCGCAATTGCAGCTGCTTATAATTCTAACTTGTAACTATGCGTATATCTTGATTGCAAGGCATAACAGAAAGCTTGTCCTTTAGGGTCTCTGATTCCTAATGATAAGTAAGAAGCATCCGTCCACCATACTTGTGTAGAGAGGGGTGTAAAGACATAATTCCATGGTATTGTATATGACAACATTCTTAAAGGGGAAGTTAAAAGTTTCTGTACTATATCAAAACGAACTGTGGTCGAAATTGTATAACGGCTTTAAAACATTATAGGGTGCTACCAATGGCAAGAAAATGCTAAATATCCTAAGATTCGTTGTCGATTCTTTTCTGATATACTTCTGAGAGGAATCTCTGCTATTAATTGTAGAATCTGTTTTCTATTGTTTGTGGCAGATATAATACTTTCCGAAATGTCGATATGAAAACCCAAAAAATTCATACTTGAAATAAGACGAGCTGATTTATCTACATGAACTATTTTAATTCCGGTTTACCTTACAGAAGATAAACAATGAGAGATAGTAGGCCAGTCTTTTCTATCGAATACAAATATAAAATTCTATATGAGATCACGAGAATGAGCAGGTTTTTCTTATTGTAGACATTAAGTCACAAGATAACAATTGACAAGGTGCCACTGAGTAGCTGAGTTCGATAGGCATCTGATTGAAAAAATATTTGTTTCCATCATTAGCAATAAAGTCTTATATTTATCTTTTACTGCTACCGGTATATTGTAAAACTTGTGGCAGGCACTAAATTATTTTACATTGCCTCATTCCCATCAGTATATTTTATTGAAATCCGTGATCATATTAAGATAATACTTGGAACATCCATGGTGGGACTACCGTAAGAGTAGGAAAGTATAACAATGGATATTCCACAATCCGATTGGCGTAATCTTTGGAAGCTACGATCACTAAAGAAGATTCCACACGGCAACTTGTCTGCAGCAAGCAATGGATCTCTGTAAATGCAGCACTAACAGAATGAAAAGCAAAATGCGCTATAATTCGTTCGCAGTGAGCCTCATTATTTCTCCGATTGTGGTTTTGTTTACGACATTGTTCACAACGTCTTTTATTATTCAATTAAAATTTTTAAAGCCAATATATTCTAATTCTAAATTGAACCTGTAAAAGTATTTCATTTATTTACCAAAAAGACAGTAACTAAATGCAACTCTAATTCTTAATGATAACTTTTAATGCGCAAATATTTTTTATGAGGGTTTTCCGGATTTAATTTACCTTCTATATTTTCAAAAGCAATCATTGCTATATTCTTGAAATGTGTATGTTATAGCTCTCAATGCTTGCATTACATAAACATGTACATTTACAGCATAAGCTGCTTGTTTAATATTCTTTAGCTTATGTTAAAATCTCAGAATTTGTTTTGAAATCTCCAACCAAGTTTTTTGCGTTCACATTAGTCAACCTCATTATCTCTCAAAACGTTATCAGCTTAATTTGAATAGATTTAACTTTGAAAACATTGTTGACAAAAAGTTTCTTGTGCGTTCACAATTACAACTTTTCCACAACCTAATTCAATCAGAAAAAATATGAGTCTCTATTACCAGTCTCGATCTATTGCGTGCACAACCAGTTAATATATTAATCATTGCTTTGCTTTAGTAGATGTACGTTACGTGCGATCTGTGCAGTTATTTCAATTGGGAGAACCGACGGTTCAGTTTTGGTTACAAAATCCTAGAAAAATCCGGTACGGTTGTGGGCATGCCCACATTTTCCGATAAAGCGTCAGCTAATTCAAAGTGCCCTAACAAGTATGCAGGTACCAGGTGGCCAATTCAATTCCGTTTTTCATTCTTCATTTCAATCATTAGGAAATATTAAATGAAAATTGAAATTGAAAAACGGAAATGACCATTTTTCATTTTCGCTTTTCAAATTTCACTTTGCCAATTTCCATTTTTAAAATTTCAAAAAACACAAAAATTGAAAAATGAATCCTTAAAAACGAAAATTAAAAATATAAAACGAAAATGAAAAATGAAGCATTTTAATTCCGTTTTTCAATTTTCATTTTTCATTTGTATTATTTTATAAAGTCTTAATTAAAAATTAAATTGAAAAATGAAAAAGGAAAATGAAAAACGAAAATGAAAAACGAAACATTTCAATTCTGTTTTGGTTTTGATTGTTATCATTCTTATGTAATTGCTATACCATTGATTGTTTAATCAATAAACAGTAATCGTAAATGCAATTGAAAGAATTAATGCCCATATTAGGTAAACAACCACTCTTTGTATTATTGAGAGAAGCTATTGTAGTTCAAAAACAACAACATAGCAATTACATAAGAAACGAAAATCAAAAAACTGAATTGAAATGTTTCATTTTTCATTTTTCGATTTCTATTTTTCATTTTTCGTTTTAATTTTTAATTTTTCAATTTAATTATTAATTAAGACTTTATACAATAATGAAAATGAAAAATGAAAAATGAAAAACGGGATTGAAGTGTTTCATTTCTCATTTTCGTTTTTCATTTTTCATTTTTGTTTTTCATTTTTCATTTTTAAATTTTTTTTCCTTTGAAAAATTTTAAAAATGGAAATTGGCAAAATGAAATTTGGAAAGCGAAATTGAAAAATGGTCATTTCGTTTTTCAATTTCAATGATCAAAATGAAAAATGAAATACGGAATATAATTGCCCACCTGGTACCTGTATAAAGAATAATTATTTCTAATATTCACTAGATTTCTTTTCCTATCAGGAAACAACCGAAGAGTTGATTTAATATTATAAGAATTGCATTAAAAGTAATTTTAAAAAGAAAACAATACATTATTATTTGTTTTCAATTTTGAAGGTCACTTTGTCGTCCGGCATTTCGGGTAGGATTCGGATAAGATTTTGTGCATTTTGGTAAGTTTCGGGTAAATGTTTAAAAAATCGGTTTGGTTTCGATTTCAAATTCTGTACCCGACTCCAACTGTTATATATCTGGCGGTAAATAATTTGGTAATGCGTACATCTGGCGCTATGTACGCATTAGCGACAATTTTACGGAATATAAAGATTTATTCAAAGTTGTTTTGTATGCATTATTTACAATGTCTAGACATAAAAAACTACTTTATATAAAATATAGATTTATATATAATTTGTAGCAATGTATTTTTATTTATTTGAATATCTGATGTCTAGATACGCATATGGGATGTGGTAACACAAGAGCTTGAGGGTGAATTGCACGTAAGTTGTTAATGTATTCTAGAGTTTTGGAGTTATTGAGAGTTGTACCACATGAAATGCAGTCATCTACGAAAAAATTAGCTGGAAGAATTCAGGAATAATTTTAAATAATAGTTAGATATCTCAAAAATATATTTAAGTAAATATCAAGTATTCACGAATTTCATAATTTACCACTCTTCCTGTAATATATATATATATATATATATATATATATACATGCATGTATATATTTCCTGTATTTTTGCGCTCATATTCCAAATGCATAAATATTGCCAAGATATTAATAATCAAAATTTAAAATAATCTGAATTTTTACATTTAATTCTACGCATATGCAGGGAACATTACTCTTATACTATAGTATGTTTGCTACAGCCCATTGTATAATTATATGATGTTGAAATAACAGTCTTAGAGAAAAAAAATGCTAAATATTTTATGTTTAGGCTGCAGCTGAAGTTGTCACAACATGCAAATTTTTTCCTAGGGGTGAACTAATTGCAGCTGGAGCTGTTGATATGCACTATGCCTTAAAATCGCTACCTTCAAATAATTGACTGTCGAAAGCAGCGGTTCTCAACCTTTTTCTACCCATTGACCCTTTATTTTTTCTTCTACTTAATTGCTATAAAACATAGAACAGCTGCGTTAATATTATGAATTTAGTATTTCAAAATAGTGAAAATCTCTGTAGAAATTCCATTCTCAGTTTTGAAAACCGTTCTGAATTGGAATTGCCCTATGGACCATCAAAATGTCACAGTAGACACCCAAATTCACTATTTTTTTGTGTGAATCCCAAGGAAAGTTACATGGACCCGTAAGGTCCATGTGGACTTCGGTTGAGAACCACTGGTCTAATTATTTATATCTTTGTGTATTTTCTTTAGAATTGTTACATCAGATTAGATTGTTTATTGACTATTGTAATATATTTTTATGTGTGTTCCAAGTAGCAAAAAGTGAATTAAATGCTTCCAGAATGTAGGCCTAGGCCTATGGGAAAACTAAGAGTTTCATAAGGAGCAAAATAAATGAAATGATTCATGTACAGATATATAGCAAAGCTGAAACTTAAGAAAAATTTAAACAAGAGAATACACAAAGTTGAAGTTCATTTGTCTAAATTCATTATATTCTAATTTCACTATATTGTTTAGCTTCCAAAGCTGAAAATTAGTAATATAAATTGAATTCATTGATTTAATATACACAATGTAGTAGTTTACATGAAACAGTGGAAAGAAGTTTCTGATTTCATTGACAATTGCATGTTTTACTTTCTATGAAGGCCTGCACGTGGTAACTTGATAGTTTAAGCCCCGAAATGCTTGAATTTAGGCTTTCCAAGAATTCGTTATCAATACCTGTTCAATTGAATATTTATTAACACTAATAATATTGGTAACATCAACATTGACAAATCGCTAGGCCCAAAAATGTTCATCAATAGGAACTTTGTTTGTATGTCTGATTTTTGTGTATATGCAAAAGTAAACAGAGATCCATGAAACAGTTGATCAATGTTTGACATCATGAAATATCCGTCAAATCAACTTTTGGATCTCAAACATTACATATGTTGAATCTAAATTTACACTTTTTATACTGTTTTCTATGAACTTGAACTTACAGAGAACTACATTTGAGCATAATACCTTAAGAGAAAATTGAACTTAATTGAATTTAAAGCTTGTTTATCACAAATTCTTAAGATATTAGTATGAGGAATGTTATTAAATATTGGATTTCTAGAAATATTAAATAACAGGAGTTTTATGGCATTTTTCAAGTGGTCTTAAATTTGCATATGTCCCAAGAAATGTTAATACTATGCTAATGCAAAATTTCACCCTTTATATAGTATTGGAATGAAATTATTCAGGTATTGGAAAAATTGGTAAGGTTTTAGGTTTCAAGACGTATGATTACTCCTGCCTAAGAATGAAAATACAATACATTATTGTCTGTCACAATATATTTTCTCTATAAAATTCAGAGATGCAATGCAACCCAAGATCAACTCCAGTTCAAATTAAGCCTGACTATTTTTTTATTTGAAAATACGGGTTTAGGTACCTCCGCCCATGTGGTTACCACACATTGGCTGTAATAAGATGATGATATGTCTATATATAAATAATTTAATATGGCAATGTACAATATTTCAACAAATTCCAAAGCCACAAGAATTCATGGGCTATTGATTGCCCATTATTGGCATTTGGTGGCTGGCCCCGCCATATATCCAACAATGAGCCAATAGTAAAGGCTTTATTAGCAAATTCAATTTATTTCAAAAAAATATCATCAAATATTTTCNATATTTTCTATATAAAATTCAGAGATGCAATGCAACCCAAGATCAACTCCAGTTCAAATTAAGCCTGACTATTTTTTTATTTGAAAATACGGGTTTAGGTACCTCCGCCCATGTGGTTACCACACATTGGCTGTAATAAGATGATGATATGTCTATATATAAATAATTTAATATGGCAATGTACAATATTTCAACAAATTCCAAAGCCACAAGAATTCATGGGCTATTGATGGCCCATTATTGGCATTTGGTGGCTGGCCCCGCCATATATCCAACAATGAGCCAATAGTAAAGGCTTTATTAGCAAATTCAATTTATTTCAAAAAAATATCATCAAATATTTTCAAGTATACTTACATTATAAGCAATGAATATAAATTAGTTTCGTAATAAATTATAGTTTGTGTAAATAGTTTTACGAATTATTCCATGTTAATAATCAACGAACTAATTATGATTGATAATGTGTCTCTTTTGATTATTGAAATGTAATTGTGATCTAATGAATTATTGAATTATTAGAGTTTGACAGGTAATATCCGTTAATTATGTACAAATATTAATTTGTATAGACTGAATCATTAAAAAATTTACGCCTTTAAGAGCAGTTTTCTTTCATACTTTCGATAATCTAAAGTTTTAGATCTACAATTTTTACCCGATCACAGGTAACTGCTTGGTCGAGGGTCAGGAACCTCATCACCATTAGTGGTCCATGGCCAAATTGAATTAGTTTAGGTATATGGATAGTCGAGTAGTTAAGATAATGACTTTGCCTTGTTCTCCTAACATGTACAATATACTGATAAGCATTTTATTAAATGTGCTTCCAATTAATTAAGGGAATTTATTATCTAGTATTTTTACATGTGAGTTGAACAAATTTATTTTGACAATTACTGAGATAGAAAATAATATACAGAGTAAGCACTTGTCAAAAATGATGTCATCTTCTCAGCAGCTGGAAGTGATCAAAGAAGAAGAGGAACTGCCATTAGGTGGGCCAGATGCCATAGTGCTGTACTACATAAATAGAGGATTTCTATTTATATTAAATNTACCTCCGCCCATGTGGTTACCACACATTGGCTGTAATAAGATGATGATATGTCTATATATAAATAATTTAATATGGCAATGTACAATAGTTCAACAAATTCCAAAGCCACAAGAATTCATGGGCTATTGATTGCCCATTATTGGCATTTGGTGGCTGGCCCCGCCATATATCCAACAATGAGCCAATAGTAAAGGCTTTATTAGCAAATTCAATTTATTTCAAAAAAATATCATCAAATATTTTCAAGTATACTTACATTATAAGCAATGAATATAAATTAGTTTCGTAATAAATTATAGTTTGTGTAAATAGTTTTACGAATTATTCCATGTTAATAATCAACGAACTAATTATGATTGATAATGTGTCTCTTTTGATTATTGAAATGTAATTGTGATCTAATGAATTATTGAATTATTAGAGTTTGACAGGTAATATCCGTTAATTATGTACAAATATTAATTTGTATAGACTGAATCATTAAAAAATTTACGCCTTTAAGAGCAGTTTTCTTTCATACTTTCGATAATCTAAAGTTTTAGATCTACAATTTTTACCCGATCACAGGTAACTGCTTGGTCGAGGGTCAGGAACCTCATCACCATTAGTGGTCCATGGCCAAATTGAATTAGTTTAGGTATATGGATAGTCGAGTAGTTAAGATAATGACTTTGCCTTGTTCTCCTAACATGTACAATATACTGATAAGCATTTTATTAAATGTGCTTCCAATTAATTAAGGGAATTTATTATCTAGTATTTTTACATGTGAGTTGAACAAATTTATTTTGACAATTACTGAGATAGAAAATAATATACAGAGTAAGCACTTGTCAAAAATGATGTCATCTTCTCAGCAGCTGGAAGTGATCAAAGAAGAAGAGGAACTGCCATTAGGTGGGCCAGATGCCATAGTGCTGTACTACATAAATAGAGGATTTCTATTTATATTAAATTCTGAGCGGTTGCAGTATTATCTTTATTTAAACGTACAATCAGTAAATTATGTAGGGAAGACTGACTTAGGCGAATGACCCATGCGAGGCATGTTGCTATAATCGGACATTTTCTGATCTAGTGATTCTACATCATGAAGAAATTCAGCATCTGCGATACATCATATATTCCTTAGGTTACAGCATTTCTTTGGTGTAGCATTCTGCACAAAAATATTGCTTAGCAAAATCTTCAGTTTTTTAAGTAAAAAATACATTTCAAATATATTTTGAAGCATTAGCAATACCAAAGTTATTAAAATAAAAAATAAGTTTATTCAAAAGTTTCACCTCATTTAAATATGTCTCCCTTAAAATGCAATGTGTGTGACAACATAATTTTCTAAAGCAATATAATTAGCAAGATGGCGTTGTAAATTTCTGAAAAGTATTTACAATCTCATGTAAATGATTTCTAATACACATTTTCAAGTAAAGTAATTCTAAAAAATTTACAATAAAACAAAAACTATTAATGATATTTGAGTATCGGACAGAGGACTTAGTACCTAATAATTTCAAAAGGGGATTTTACTAGACTTTAGTGAAAGCTAATTTCGATTCTTGATTGTTTTGAAAGATAAACTCGACATTACCAATGGAATGAAAATATGTGGCTTGTGGATTACTAATAATTTTAAGTGGGACAATCACATAATTACGTCATTGCGAAATGTTGCAAAAGACTCTTTATTCTATGATCTTTGAAGAAATACATTTCTAATCCCAACCTTTAAGATATTTCCATAGGTATCATTTGAAGGATCGTTGACTATGCTTCACAGATATTTGTAATGAATTAAATAGTAAACTACAATTGGTAATAAATTGTGCTTATCAAATTATGCATGGATAATCTAAATCGGCTATTTGCATTGTTCAAGGTCGTCGTGAAAAACTGATAATCCAACTATATATGAAGGTACGTTAATAAAATCATAAGTTAAATGGTAATATTACCATGATGCTCAAATTTAGGAGGGAATTACAATCTTTTCCTTACAGCAGTGAAATACGCATATCATAGCTTTGGCTAAAAAAAATTAGAAAATTTTATATTATTGATTATTTGCATATCGTTCAGCTCTTCCAGCAAACTTCCTCCAATCGTTGTACTCTAAGAGCTGATGGCGCATTGAGTTTTACAAAAATTATATCAATTTAAAAAATAAAAGAACATGGCAACTAAAGCTCTGATTTCCAAAATTCCTCTTTTGTTTTGCAGTTTATATTTTGCTGTAAATATTAGAAGAAATTTTAAAATCGATTGATAGTGAAGGTGTCAGTAAAAAAGCATTTTCCTTGCTTGGTAGAGGTAATTCCGATTCAAAAAGAAGAACTTTATCATTTGTAATCTATCAATTATATTTGAACATTATGAAGTTAGTGCAGTTCTAGAATAAATTCACTTGATAAAATGCTTCAAATAATAAAATGTTCATGAATAAAAGAAACATCTCTACTGAGATTTAAATTTAAATCTTTTAATAATTCTTAAGTTTATAATAGTATGACATATGAACTCTCAACGCCTTGCTTATGACAAAGTTACATTGGCGGGTTTGTGTCGCCAGTCGACCATCTGAAAGATGAACTAATGGAATCATTGGTATACATTAATTCACAAATACGTCAATTGGCCACTTTCTTATTCATTTTTTCTAGAAAAAAGTCCTAACATTAACAGCGGTAACCAACACATCAATATTATCCTTAATTGAAATGTAAAAATTTATTTAGTGAAATCACTTTTCGGAATTGTAGTGCGTTATTAACTTAAATTAACGCAGGTAAAGACAGCAATTAACTGTTTCGTCTAGCGAACCAATGTTGTCCAGTGGTAGATACAACAACACGAACGAAAATCTCAAANTGCAAAAGACTCTTTATTCTATGATCTTTGAAGAAATACATTTCTAATCCCAATCTTGAAGTTATTTCCATGGGTATCATTTGAAGGATCGTTGACTATGCTTCACAGATATTTGTAATGAATTAAATAGTAAACTACAATTTGTAATAAATTGTGCTTATCAANCTAGCGAACCAATGTTGTCCAGTGGTAGATACAACAACACGAACGAAAATCTCAAACTACTTAAAAGTTCTTAAAATGTAGATATCAAATTAATAAAATCCTATGAAGAGCATAAACCAAATGTGCATTGGTGAGCGTAGCTATTGTCTTCCTGATAGAAAAATGTGGGATTTGCAAGTAAATGTTTGTTAACAAACAAATTTGCACTAAATGACACACAATGACTTCGTCTACTTCAATTATTGCTCAATTGTTTTGTTCCCGGCGAATATGGGTTTCTATCATGGCTTCGCTTGGACTTGGAATACTATATGCTATGCGTGCCTGCCTCAGTGTAGCAATAGTAAAAATGACTAACAAAATATCTACGAATAATGATACTGAGTGCGGTAATCATGTCACAACCAATCGTTCTGGTGAATTCGATTGGGATGAGAACTTGCAATCAAACGTATTAAGCGCTTTCTTTTATGGTTATGCATTCTTCCAGATTCCAGGAGGGCTCTTAGCTGATAAAATTGGTGGAAAGAACACAATTTTTATTGCCACCTTGGGTTCCTCTATTTTGTGCTTAGTTACCCCTATCTCAGCCCACATTAATGTTTATTTTTTAATATTTATAAGAATAGTTGAAGGTAGCATAGAAGCACCATTTTATCCAGGAGCCTGTGTAGTTCTGAACGAGTGGTGCACATCTTTTGAAAGAACAGCCTTTGTGAGCATTGGCCTGTCAGGTGCATATTTAGGTACCATTATTTCTCAACCAATAACAGGTTATCTAAGCTCACTTCAATTTAATGGAGGCTGGCCTCTACCATTCTACCTTTTTGGCACGCTTGGAATATTATGGTCAATAGCTTGGCTATGCTTAGTAACGGAAAACCCACAAAATAATAATTTTGTTTCTGAGAAGGAAAAAATTCTGTTAAGGAAAAACTTTGACATTAATAAAACTAAAAGTTCTATCCCCTGGCTAAAGATGTTAACACATTTTCCATTGTATGCAAGCATTGCAGGAATAGTTGGAATATCTCTTATTTTTTATCTTGTCTTGAACATGTTGCCAACTTATCTTTCAGAAGTGCTAGGCACAGAAATCACTTCAAACGGATTCCTTAATGCTCTTCCTTTCGTAATGATGTATTTAGGATTAATTTCGGCGGGAATATTAACGGATTTATGTATAAAAATGTTCAATTCAGCCAGAACAGTTAGAATAGCATTTTTTCTAATTGGTGCCATAGGTTCATCTTTGCTAATAAATTTCATTGAAATGACTGGCTGTCATGCCTTTTCTGTAGTCTTACTTATAAGCTTTAGCCTGTTTTTCATAGGAACAAGTTTTGCACAAATTGGACCTAATCTAATTGAACTATACCCGTTGTATTCTGGCATTGCATATGGAATAATGAACACTGTGTCCAATATTCAAGGGATATTTTCTCCATATTTTGTAGATATCTTTACCAATGGACACATTCATAGTAGGAGATATTGGCAATATATGTTTACCTGTGGTAGTATCATTCTTATAATTTCTGGCTTGTTATTTGCATTGCTGTTAAGAGTTGTGCCACCCGAGTGGGTTTTTGAAAACAAAGAAAATGACAAAGTAGTAGGATCTTAAATTTTGCTGCAATGAAACTGTAAAATTTTATATTTCAAAAAAGTTAGCCAACGTTAACTAATATTATGTATGCTATCATTAACTTAAAGCATAGTACGTCCAGGGAACTCAAAAAGGAGTTTGAATGATTGCTAAAAAGTTTATAATCGAGATATTCAACATTGAATAAGAATATTAATAGAGAGTTGAATTCAGAATTTCTCAGAGATGCCTTAAAATCACAAACATGCTACGCTATTCTCAAAACAAAGTGAAAGCAATATTGCAAATTTGGAAACAAATTCAAAATATTAATAGTAATAAATCTAGTTCAAGAATGGCTTGAACTAATCATCCGCTTGATTAAACGCTTGCAATAGCATAAGAAAAGGTTGACCATTTTTTCATAGTCTATGTCCAAAACCAATAATTCACTCAACCACAGCAAAAATCAAAGCACATTTGTGAGAAACGCAAAAATCAACGAAGACAAAAATTATAAGAAAGATTTATTTAATGACTATTTGCTCAGTTAGAATTCATGTTCAATGTATATATATATATATATATATATATATAAATATAGTAACATCCAGTTCCTGGGCTATTTAAAATTAGAAATGTTCATTTAAATTACAGCGTTATTTGTATTCGAACGTTGACTTCATAGATCAATACTTAAAGTTAAAATGTATTTTATTTATTTATTCACTTTGAAATTCTAATTGTAACGTACAGAGTACTTCCAGGTCATGATTGCAACTTCTATTTTGTCTTGAACACAAAAGTCTCATTTCTTATATAAAATCATTCAGGGAACTTATATGCTGCTTCTTTTGCCTTTTCAATATAACAAATTTAGCATTTTGTAAAAAAGTGTTGCTTTAAATTGCAATACGTTTTGTGAATATTAACTAGCATTCTGTATTAATCTGGTAGGGTAGATATAAACACCCAATATCTTGCTTAAATCCACCACTGTTTACTATTGAAAATATTAATATTTTCAAGGTTTCTGTAGGTTTGTGTAACATAATAAGCGCAACACAACATAATTCATTATGTACCGGTACATATGATTCATAAGATCAATCAAAGTAAATTAGAAAATTCATTTAAACTTCAATATTATGAAATATATATTATTTTCTGTGAATTCAAGAACAACAATATAAGAAAAATTTGAACTAAATGTTTAAGATATATTCCGTTCATACTTAAATGAGTATGCTCATATTCCCAAATTTTAAAGGCAACTGTTGTTAAATTAAGCTGTTTTTTATTTAAAAAATCAATCTTTTAGTGCTAAGAGCCATTCAGTATTGAAGTAGCAAAATTAGATTTGAGTTCAATGTTTGCAATGAAAGATAGTATTTACTAAAAACAATTTTGCTCAAATTTAATTGCAAAGAATGTTTTTGTGGGGGCCAATAGCCCAGCAGTGTGGGAAGCGGTTCTACCTGGTCCGACCTCACCCGAAAGCGAGATAAAAAATTAAACGGTTCGAGTTGGATTCCACATCACTCCTAGACGGGCTGGGTCGCGGGTCATTTATAGCTGTTAGAACGCAAGAACATTAATAGATTTCAAAAAACATTTGAATCGTTAAAATTCTTAAAAACTTTAAATATTTTTGCATTTTTATTTGATTTCGTATAGGGTTTATCGATGCTTATGTTAAAACAAGGTTTTGAACAATAAAGGACATTTCCTTGAAAATACAAATATTTAGAACTGCAAACTAAGAAATAATAACCGTTTCAGAATACTCTTGTGCGCACACAAAAAGATTTAAAATGTGTTTGCTCATGGTGCTCTTAAAATTTTAAGGTTGTACTATTCTGAAATTCATGGTAAATTGAAAGAATACATTATCATTTTTCAACAGATTTCGATTCTAGGACTATCACTTAATACAAGTATGCCACTACTTAACAACAGAAATGCATCTAATGCATTAAAAACACCATTTTGTTGACCAAGTCACATCCATATGCATATTTATTTAATCAGTTTTTTGGCATTTCTCGTAAGTAGATTTTCTCTCTCTATATATATATATATGTATATATATATACACGTTCTTCCAGACTTTTTAGAAACTCAATGATAAGAGATTTGAATGGTATATTGGTTTATGTTTGAAATAATAAGCACTTTTTAAAAATCTCATTGCACGAATAAATCACTACAGAAAATGCTTTCTATAAGCGCTTGCATTCTTCAAATATTTATAGACACTAGAAAAACATAAAAGATTATCATTAAGAGAATTGTATTCACCTATGTTAATGGTAAGAACTACACCACTTCAAGCTATGTGTGAGCACTTCCCTCTAGGATGACCAAAGCAATTCAAAGCAAATATTTGTTAACAATCACATTTCTGTTAATTGTGAGCGATGTCTAAGAATGCCTACAGCTTCTATAATTTGTTACAATCAAAGAGAATATGGGTTGCAATTATGAACTCTCTTGGTATTGCACTGCTCTATGGCATGCGTGCTTGTCTCAGTGTTGCAATAGTTAAGATGACTGACAAAGTCTCAACAAATAATATTACTGAATGTGGTCATCAAAGCACAACCAACCATTCCGGTGAATTTGACTGGAATGAAACACTTCAGTCATCAGTTTTGAGCGCATTTTACTATGGTTACGCATTTTGCCAAATACCAGGTGGAATTTTAGCAGATAGAATTGGTGGAAAGAACACAATTTTTATTACAGCTTTAGGCTCATCAATATTTTGCATAATAACTCCAGCTTCCGCTTATATTAATGTTTATTTTCTAATATTTGTAAGAGTGCTTGAAGGATGTATTGAGGCCCCATTCCTTCAAGGCACAAGCGTTATTTTAAATAAGTGGTGTTTAGATTTTGAGAAAACCACTTTTTTGAGCATCGGTCTATCAGGAGCCTATTTGGGTACCGTCTTTTCACAACCAGTTACGGGGTATTTGAGTTCACTTAAATTGAATGGAGGATGGCCTTTATCGTTTTACGTTTTCGGTGCACTCGGAATATTGTGGTCCTTTATATGGATATTTCTTGTAACAGAAGACCCACAATGTAACAATTTTTTATCTGACAACGAAAAGGAGCTATTGAAAACTAAATGTGTTGGAATCAAGACTTTAAAACCAACACCATGGCTGAAGTTGCTAACGCATTTGCCGCTGTATGCAGGCTGTGCTGGTGTTGTGGGTTTATCTTTAAACTTCTACATTGTCTTAAACATGTTGCCAACATACTTGTCACAAGCCTTGGGGGTGGAAATTACTTCAAATGGCTTTTTCAATGCTCTTCCATTTGTGATGATGTACATAGGAATAAATTTTTTGGCATTGTTAGTGATATTCTAATCAGAAAACTCAATTCAAAGAAACAAGTGAGAGTATTAATTTTTTTGGTTTGTTCAATTATATCTGCATTACTCACCAATTTTATAGAAGCGGCTGGTTGTCATGCATTTTTGGTTGTTTTACTTATCAGCATGAGTTTGTTTTTCTTATCAAATGGTTATGCGCAGATTCCTGCTAACATAGTTGAGGTGTTTCCCGTTTACACCGGTACTGCGTATGGAGTAATGAACACTGTTTCTAATGTACAAGGCATAGTTTCGCCTTATTTTGCTGATATTTTTACAAATAGGCATATTCATGACAGACGATATTGGCAGTATATGTTTACAAGCAGCGGCATTATTCTAATAGTTTCTGGGTTACTATTCTCTGTGCTATTAAAAGTTGTGCCACCTAATTGGATCACAGAAAGTGAAGATAAAAATCAAATGGGAACTTAGATGTGCTGGTCCTATAATTTTTTAATACATATATGATAAATAAATGATAAATTATGATAAATAGCCCCTATCACACATATATATATATATATATATATATATATATATATATATATATATATATATATATATATATATATTATTTATAAAGAAAATGAATATAGTTCACTACAAAAAACATTATCGAATTTTTAATGAGTTTTCAAAACTGCTCATAAACGGTATAAATGGTTTTTTTGCAGTTGAGTACGTATTTTTTCTAATCTAAATTATATATATATATATAATAGATTTTATGCTCACAAACGCCCCATAAGAACTAGTCGAATAGGTTGCAATCTGTTGAACTTGGTGGCCAAACACATTTTCCTTTTACCACATCTGTCTTTTTCTATCTCTTTTGCTTGGTTACTTGTGACAAAAATTGGCATCAGCGCAAAACATAAGATCTGCAGCGAAGATTTTCATTAAAAATTTGACGAATCAAAAAGTCATACACCTCCAACTTCATGGCAATCGATCTCACTGATTTCAATGCGGCTACTGTGATGCTGTCAAAGAGGAGGATTGATAGTTGAACAAGTTCTCAACGGAATGCCATTGAAATCAATAATCTCTTTTACAGTATGTTCTGCGCGAAGTCTCCTTATGATGGTGGCTCTGACGTGTATTCTGAACTCATTGGTTGATTGGAATTAACTAAAATGTGATTATTTATTGATTTTTTCTACCGTTGTCAATTTGGCATTTTATCCCACGTAAATTTGGTTATTGTTTAAATAAATTTTGCCAATTTATCGAACGCACCCTACATATATATATAACCCTATAAGATAAGTTTTTTCCCATACAAAATCCTTTATATCTTTTGAAATATAGGACCATTCACACTGAAATTTGAAATAGCAACAGACTAAACATAGATGCAGATTTTGTTATAGCAGCTTTTTGAATGCTTTTAATTCTAAATATCTATGCAGTTTTGAATTTTTTTTAAGTTTTGANATTTGGCATTTTATCCCACGTAAATTTGGTTATTGTTTAAATAAATTTTGCCAATTTATCGAACGCACCCTACATATATATATATATATATATATATATATATAACGTGTGTCCATAAATTCTGGAAAATTTAAAATTCGACTAACGGATAAAATAAAAGGAGTTAAACAAATTTTTTTTCTACCGTCTATATCACAAAGACAATATTTTATAAATATGAATAGGTTAGGTTTGCACTTATTTTTACAAGGAGAAAACTTATATGAAAATGAAAGGAAGCTTCACCCTCAACTTCCCCTCAAACAAGCGAGTCTAATCAAGATATTTGAAAAAGCTGAAGAAATTCATCTGCAGTCGCACTTGCGCACACATCGTTATATTAAATCGTCAATAGATTGAAGAGGTGACTAGAGAGGACTGAGGTAAGGACTTCGCGGGCGCCACAGAACATCACCTCCTTTGCTGATCAACCGATCTTGAAATTGTCAAGCAATCGTGACAAAGTGAGGAGGGGCTTCATCTTTCATAAAAATTTTACTGCTGAATGCTCTGGAAATGAGTTCATCCGCATCATTTTACAAGGAAGCAGAAAGTCTTTGATGAATCATTTTTATCACTGTGATTATTTCAATCTTTCCATATGCTTATAGTGAAGGACATAAAGAATTTGCTTTTATTCTTTGTTTTCTACTAAAATTTTCACCTCTCAAAAATTAGTGCAAACCTAGCCTAGTAATATTTATAAAATATTGTCTTCATGATATATACCGTAGAAAAAGAAAATTTGTTTAACTATTATTTTATCCTCTATTCGAATTTTAAAATTTGCCAGGCTTTACGGAAACACGTAATATATACACTAGTGTATTGACAACCGCAAGCGTAAGCTGCCTAAGCGGCGCAAAAAAACGATAAATCGCAAGCGGCAATAAGCGAGGGTTAAAAGCGCCGCTTAGTGAGCAATCAGATCGCATCAGAAAACAGTTAATACCAAAGTATTAAGATGAATACACTTAGACCTGCTACTAATTTCACAATACTATATAAATTTTCATAAACGACAGGAAACGTTCCATTTCCGCTTTATATAGAGCTAGTTTTAAGGAAGTTTTATATCAATAATCGCGAAATTAATCAGTATTTTTAAAATGAATCGAATCTAGGATATTGCAGCTAGGATTGATTGGTGGGGCTGCCAGTAAACATTAGTCAAATATGAATAATTTCAAACAGGTTAAAAAAAATTATAGCAAAAATATTACTACTATTTTCAAAAATTAACGATTGTTGCTGTTTTTGCCTAAGCATAATAAAACAGTATATATTTTTGAATTTTCGTCAATTTCGAAGCAAATGAAAATTTCCAGCTTTTTGTGCTCTAGTTTTGGGTGAAAAGTTTACAAAGATAATATATATAATATATATATAACAAACAAAATGTATTAAAGTATATTAAAATTTTAGAATCCTTTCACAATTCCCAGATAATATCTGAATTTAGTAATTCTAACGCCTCAGCTGTTACTAGATCTAAGCTTGAACGATGGTCTGTAACAGTTAAACATGAAGAAGGAAAGTCTCTCTCTGATTGACCACCACATATTTGAACTAAATTAATTTATAGTACAAGCACAAGCATATAGAATATATTTTTTATGTATTTTCCAGAAAGTCAACGGAAATATCGCAATTCCTGTAGTATGCGAACTCATTTCGCAAATCACAATTATGCGAGGGCTGGCTTATTTTAGAATCTATCTTGGAATAAGTCACTATAAACATTCAATCCAGAATCATAACAAATTGAATGCATAAACGCAATTATCAATATCTAAAAGTAAGGAATGTTAAATTTTATCTTTCTCCGATATGTCATCAGGGAAAAACTAAAATGTCGGAAAGTAGCATCCAAAAATATAATTTCGGCTCAAATATAAGTTTAGTAACTCGACCTGACCTGAAGTTTTCCAGAACCGACATCCGGGCTGGACCGGCATGATTTTATCTCTGATGTAAACGTCTGCCTTAATTTATGTATATTGTGCTATTATTTATTTTTGACCTTATTCTACATTAGTATTTTTATTGTCTTTTATCGCACTCTAAGTAAATATTCTTCTATTCTATTCTCTTTTCAATCAAAAATTCATAAGCGCTATAAGTAGAAGCAGACGGTATACCGAACCGAAACCGAAACCGCGGTTTTTTGGTAAAAGCGAAAGCGAACAGAATGTATTTTGAAAATACCGTGTCAGATCGTTTTTGATGACTACATGAAATTCCAAAAATGGCATCCTGGCACGAAAATAGTATACAATTCAGGCAACGAATGTTTTTCTGAGCGCATGGGTCAATTGGATCTAAAGTGATTACAACGTTGCATAGCAAAATAAAAATCTTCGGTTGTAAATTGTTTTCATATCGAACCGAAACGAAACCGCGGTATTTTTGCAGGAACCGAGCTGTACCGAACCGATATAAAATGTCAAAACCCTCGGCCTCTAGCTATAAGCGAAAGCACATAAGCGCAAGCGGTGGTAAGTGCAAGTTGAAAAAGCGAAAGCGACGATAAGTGCAAATTTATTAAGCGATCAATTTACTGATATATATATATATATTCAAGCTATGTAAAATGTATCAAAAAATTCAAGATGAACAGTTTTGCATAATCATATATTTTTGCATGTAGAGAGAAATTTAATTAAAGACTAAATACCTTAAATCTGCAAATATTATTTTTTAATCAACAATATAAAAATGACGTTCTTCATAAAAAATATCAAAGCTAACTCATTCAATTGATGTGACCCACTTCATGATGCGGATGAAACAACATAATATCAAAAATGGTATCATCTCTATGTTAATACTTATGCTGTATAGAAGACAATATTTTTCTATATTTTATCAATATCTAAGTAGGTTTCTGACATTGCGATTTCTATTATTACATTAGTGACGACGCTAGTGTTTCCAATTCCGTCATGCCGTAAACAACAGATTTAGAAGTAGGGCATATGAATTAAATCAGAGTTTGTAGTACCAATGTGTGCTAAGCTGAGTCTTAAGACGAACTAATGCAGTTACATGATTTGACTCGGACCAGTATTTATTCTTGAAATTCTGCATTAGGTATTAGGAAATAAAACAACAAAAAATGCATGATTGAAAACTACGAAGTAATGAAACGAGACAGTTGAGATAAAACCAAATTGTCACATTTATTCTTTACGTCGATAAAATTGCAACAAAATTTAAAATGTAAATGTTGCATTAAATGTTGATATAAGCAATCTGTATGTATTACAAGTAGACAATCATCGTCAAATGTAATTTGAAAAACTTGTTGAGTTTCAAATCACCGTCATTCTAGAAAAGATTCTGTATTATTAAGAAGAATTTTTGAAATAGGATTTATTTTTATTCAATAGACAGTAAATAGTAAATTAATTTCATTTTTAGGAATTTTATAGATAGTTTTTGAGAAAATTGACCTTTGCAGAAGCTTTTATTTTGAACAGGGTTCTTCACCCAACTGAGATTACAGAATGTGGGGCGCACATAAAGACGTTGTTGGAGTAAAAACACTGCTATGAACGAAGATTACAAAAACAACCTGAATATATATATATATATATATATATACACATATATATTCATATATATATATATATATATACTTTACTTATAATCTTTGAAGTACTACTAAACAAAGGGTCAAATCGAGTTGCCTGGTTATTTATTTTATAATTTTACTGGGTCTCAATGGGTCACCCTTGTTAAATCATATCCAGACCGAATGGGTCACCAGGTCATATTCTGATTGGCCTATACTACAAAATCAAAATTACTTTTACGAGGTGTAGAGGAAAATAATGTCATTGCTATATTTGTATAATCACACAAATGGGATTTTAGCAAATGTTGTCTAATTTTCCTAGTTTTCTGACACAAATGAACAATCTTTATAGTTGTATTTTCCAACCTATTATATAATTCAAGAATAGGATTAATCTCAATTTTTCCTTCAAATTACTTCTGCTTAAAAATATTTTTAACATTGTTTGAATAATATCATTTTAATAAATTCTTCAAAATATTGCAATTTTCATGTTTCACACGAATATTTTTAAGAAATGACGTCAATAAACCATTTAAATTCAACTCAAAAAATTTAAAGTGACTTTTAATAGATGAGGACGTTTATCCCAAGATTACTTCACAATAATAGGATGGAGGAATTATAAATTCAAAAGTTAAGCAAATCCTTCCTGCAAAAGCGGAGACGATTTTCGCATTATATAAGAGAGATTTATTCATTTCCAATTCAAAATTTTTGAATTGGCTAAATTATGTTTATTTTTCCCTACAACCATATGCTGTTGTACAAATCTAAAAACTTGCATTATGACTAATCACAAGGTCACTGTGCATATATGACAAACAGAAAACACATAAAATAAACTAAGTGAAACCAATACTTAAGATCAGAATGAGAATATGTGTTCTCAAATCTACCTGCTTGCAATGCCAGCACTTACAAATTTTACTACAAAGAGTAGGACATAAAGATTTACACATCTGAAATACTGCAGCTACAGTTCACCCTTTTGTATCAAAGTTTAATTTAATTTAGTTGTATGTTCACATAACTATTTAATTTCAAATTTTCCAGAATATTGCTGCATTTCATTTATAATCCTTAAGTAGGAACCAAACGTCTGTGCGCGATTATATTGTTTCTATGAAACACAGAAATTACTTATGTTGAGCATACAAAACAGTTAATTGTATGCCCAAAAAATTGTTTTCAATGTGATGGATATCAGGAGCACAACTATTATAAAGCCTATTCCAGCCTAACTTGATATGTTCGCATTAAAAGAAGCGCGGAGGTCATAAAGAAGCGCGTAGAGCAAAATCCTAGTAGGTGGATGCGTCAAATATCAATGGATTTTTAAGAAGAGTAGTAAGAGATGATCTGCAACTTGAACCACATAAAATTCAAAGCAAACACCTCATTTCAGCTACATTTAATGTAAGACAACTGGAAAAGCCCAAGAAAAGGTGAGGAAGCTGCAGAACACCACTGGTGAATTTTTCATCTGATCGGATGAAAAGATCTTAACATGGTAATTTTTGAAAATTTTTTATAATCCTATAAAAAATCTTTAAACTATTAAAGCTGTGCTCAATCTGAAAGCCCTACATAATAGAGGAGATTCTCTTCTTTCTTTTTTGCTCTAATTCCCAGACATGCCTCAATGGGTTTAGAATAACTTTGCAAATATCTAGAAACAGTGAAAGTTCTTTGTTACCTCAATGTGCTCAAAACCTTCTAAATACATGAACACTAGGAATGGAGAGAATTTAAATCATTTTCAAAAAATCGAAATTTTCAAAGAAAACGTGTTAATCTTTTCAACAACTTCTGCCACAACAATAAGCTTTAATAGAAACTTTCAAAATTGCATTAAAGTATGTTCTCCAATAAACCTACCCGTGCCCCAATACTTTCAAATTTTAAAATAGGCTTGGAGAAAATTCTTTGTAAATTTGGAAAAACGATTTGTAAAGGGTGACACAAACAAAATGAAACAAATTTTAAACACGCACACACAGTACATAAATTACCTTAATACGTCAGCCAATCATCACAGTACTTTAAAACGAACGCCAGACTGATTAAGGTTAACAGTTGAAGAACTTACCGCCAACTTTCACAATGACGGGGTTATGCTACACGTTCGAGTAAATTTGCTGAAGACAGTCGAACATATTTCTGATGTCAAGAACCAGCATATGTCAAGGGCTGGTTAGTTGCATGATCCGATGGCTCCAACTCCCTATTGGTGTTCACTGAAGAAGATGTGAAAGTCAACAGAGGCGCCTATTTACAAATGCTGAAGATAGTGTTGTCCCATGAGTCAGTAAGTCATTAGGAGAATCTAAATTGTCGCCTAGGATGGAGCTCAGACTCATATTGCAAATTTCACACAGGAGTGGTGCAGTGATTTTAGAACAAGAAAATGTTGCCACCTCTAGGTGTCTGTAAAACATTTTACAGCAGTGCTTCCAATTCTAATGCTGCTCTGGTCGAGCCTTGGCCCAGTTTGGATGGAGAAACCATGCTGCAATAATGCGTAATCCGTATAAGAGGCGGACGTATTGAACTTCAATGCTATCAACATTTTAGTGATAGAAGTTTATATTTCGGTCCGTTATTTTATAGATAAAAAATTCAATTGATAAATTTTTAAGCCCCAGCCTAGTCTACCGGATTCAATAAATCTTTGAACATTTTTAGATTGGTTGTGCTACTTGTGTTTATATTTCATTTCTATTCAAACTTAGTTCTTAGTATGATTTATAAGACCGTATTAACAACAAAGTTTAAACCTAGTGCTAAAAAATATTGTAAATATGTAAATTTTTATGCCATTTTAATCAATATTTATTTATTAGTTTATAACAAGACCTGTTATTAAGAATTTGAGAACATTGTTTGACAGAATGCATCTAATATATAAAGCCTAGCTTTTGTTATTCAAAATTTCTGCAGCCCATTTCATTGCAAGATCGCATTCGAATATAAAAGTGCTCATAAACGATGATAATTTTATAAAATAAACCTGCGAAGTGGTTAATGTATGAATTATTTTAATCTCAATGCTTCTATTTGAAGTTGTCATGGTGCCATGAGAATTCGATTTCCCAATTATAGGATATTTTAAGAAGCTAACCCTTCACTTAAAAGATTTATAATTATTACTTTTTAAAAATCATTTAAGTCTAGCAATAGTTTATTTTGCAGTTTGTAATATGCAATATAAGTTATATGCAAGGAACATATTTACAAATATAAACATATTTACAAAACTACAAACTACACTATGTATAATAAAAAAATTAAAATTAACACATATAAAATTATTAATAAATCAACACATTAAATTATTGTTTAAAAAAAGAAATGCTACAATAAGCTGTTTTGTCATGTATTTAGAAGCTTACTACTACCTAGAATTTTTTGATGTGAAAGTAGATTTTGTTTTAGTTTCTTTTTAAATATGTTTAGTGTTTTGGCAGTTCTAATTTCATCAGGTAGTGAATTCCAGCTGTTGCATGTGACTACTGAGAAGGATTTACTCCATGGCAAGCACCTAATTTTGCTGTTATTTATGTATTTATTTGCACGCTTATTTATTATGTAAAAGGTATTAAGAAAATTGAGTGAATTGGTTAACTTGTAATTGTGTTTGTACAAGGTGACAAGACTGGCAAACTGAATGTAGTATTTTGGCGCCAGGATTTGTGTTTCTTGCAATTTCTCTCCAATCATCTGTTTACTAATATTAAATAATGTTGTCACTGACCAGTTAAATACCTTGTTCAACCTTTCATGCTCAGCTATACATAACCCGTTTAGAAGTGTGCATGCATATACAAAATTGCTCATAACTAAAGCATTCAACAGCTCTTTATTGCTTGTTATGTGCCTTATCTGCTGTAGGTAGCGGATCCCCATCGCCATTTTCCTAATTTTGCTGGAAACAAATCTCTTTAATGTCAATTGTTGGTCGATCTCTACACCAAGATATTTTAAGATGTCAACCTGATGTATGCCCACTCCTGACTCTACACTTAGTGAAATATCTTTGCATGACGTCTTGCTAATAGGAGGGGAAAATATTGTGAACTGCGTTTTACTCATATTTATTTGTAATTGGTTGTTTAAATATTGAATTATGTTTCCTATATCTTTTTGCAGTTTTTCTACTGAAATTTTTATATTAAGGTCTCGTGTAATTAAGCAAGTATCATCAGCATACTGAATCACTTCACATTTAACCGATTCATGCATATCATTTACATACAAAGTAAACAAAATGGGTCCAAGTACGGAGCCCTGCGGAACTCCCCTTTCTGTAGCTATGTACTTTGAAAATGTGGTCCCTATTTTAACTCTTTGTTCCCTTTTTTCTAGAAATGCTGCTATTAATTCGATACTACTTGACGAAAAATTGTAATTTCCTAACTTTTTATATAGGATGTTAAAATTTAAACTGTCAAATGCCTTGCTCAGATCTAAAAGGGCGACTGCACTAGAGATATTCTCATTTAAGTGATATCTGGTACTTTCAGTTATGTAAAGAAGTGCATCTGTAGTGCTGTAAGACTTTCTGAATCCGAATTGTCTATTGTAAAGCAAATTATTATCATTAATATAAGATATTATTTGATTGTATAGCAATCTTTCAAAGATTTTAGCAAATGGGTTGCTAATAGCTATTGGACGGTAATTTTCTGCTAGCAGTGGATCTCCTTTTTTGTAGACTGGAGTAATGTCCACTCTTTTCAAAACAGATGGAAAATCATTTTGACTTATTGAATAGTTTATTGCGAATAATAAATGCTCTTCAAAATGAGTTATATATTCCTTAATTATAAATATAGGAATTCCCATACTTCCACAAGACTTTCTACTAACAATTTTGCTTATGACATTTAGCAACTCTGCTTTGCTTACAAAATGGAAGCTAAACTTACTACTACATGTGTACTTCCTGTTCTTGCTATATTCTTTTTTAGTACCTTTATACAAGCCAATAGCTTGAAAAACCTCATTAAAGTGTGTTGCAATTTCAAAATGATCTCTTACAATTGAATTTTTTATGTTAATCTCAGAAATATTTTCATTTGATCCTTTGCTTCTACCGAGGAACTTATTTAAAAAATTCCACTTATTTTTGCAAGTATCCAACTGTCTAAATAATTTTCTGTCCTGACTAGCCTTATGCTGCTTTTTTTTTGGTGTTAAGTGCATTTCTAAGTTCATTATATTCCTCTAGGCTTATGTTTGCGTCACTTAGGTCTTGGCAGGCTTTCTTCATTGCCTTTTCTAGTTTTTGAATCTCTGGTGTAGTAGAAGTTCTTGGGCTATTTTGCCTAATAAACACTTTTTTGTAGGGCGCAGTCTTGTCTAAGCAATGAGCAATTTGTTGTATTATAAACTTAAACATTTTATCTGCATCATTTAACGTGTATATATAGTTCCATGGAACGTTGTTTAGAAGCTTGATGAAGGTGGAATTCTCAAACTTTTTAAAACTTCTGAATACACTTAATTTCTTCGGTGTTTTAAATTGTAACAAAATGCTTGAAGCATAAATGCATATGTTGTGATCTGAGAAAGACGTAAATGCATATGTCTTATACCAAGCAATGCTTGCTGATGAGACTATTAGATAATCTATGAGCGACCGAGCTCTTGTCGGAACGTTTTTATTGACTACGTCAATATCTAGATTTGCACAGAGATCTTCAATGTAACATCTGTCTCCAGCTGTTAAGTAGTCAATATTATAGTCTCCTACTAATATAATTTCTTGATGATTTTCAGATATTAATGCAGATTGCACCTCATCTATTTTAAATTCAATAAATTCTTTTTTGAATTGTTTTCTTGGGCAGTAACTTAAATTGATGAAGTAATTGCAAGATTGAGTTTCAATTTTTACCCAAATTGTCTCGAATATTCTATGGTGTTTTTCTAGCACTTCATATCTGGTTGGTTTAAGGATCTTTGGTATTAGAAGCAGAAGACCACCTCCCCGAGATCCTCGATCTTTGTGGAATATAGAAAATTTTTGCTTGTTGGGATTGATAAGATCCATTGGGTAATTGTTCAACCATGTCTCTGTGATGCAGTACAGGCAGTTATAATCTAGAGCATTAACGAGTTCAATGAATTCACTTCTGTGAGCTGAAAGACTCCTGGCATTTAAATAAATAATTTTGAGCAAGTTTTTATGAGGCCTCATTGTCTTCTCCAAGTTGGAGTATGCTGACACTTTTGGCCCTGGATTTATTTTTACATCTCCAGACCTTATAAGAGCAAAAAATATTATTAAAAGACCAGATAATTTAGCTAAAATATAGCAAAACAGCTTTACAGTGTTACATTGAGCTATAGAACATACGTTCCTCCTGTTTGCAGGGTTTAGATTTGCTATTGTCAGCATATTCTATTTGCGTATTTTTGAAACATGCAGAACATATAATTGCAAGATAAAAAACATACCTTGTAGTCCCTCTCATATTAATTGATAAGGTAAATGAGCTTTTGGAGAAGCTGCTTGACTTCATGTGAGATATTTTTCGTCTTTGCTATTTCACTATAGGAATGTGTATTTAATCCGTGCAGCCCATTTGTGGATTCTATTTTTCCAAAGCGCTTCTGTTCCTGCGGTTTTTTTGGTACACTCTGCTTTTGTTTGTGTCTACATTTTCATAGTGATGAAAGAATACTTTGATTCTGACAAGTACCTTTGCAAGTCCAGCATTAGATAAATGTAAATTATCTTTTGCAAATAGCTTTGGATTTATTATTTTTGGTCCACTAAGAAAACGTTTAAAAATTGGAATCATTTCAACAGTTCCATTGGATGAAGCAATTTCTTCAATAATTTTATTGAACTTTACTACAGTTTTATTGGCATACAGTTTTTCTTCAATCAATATTGGAGTAAGTTCAAGTAGTACTAATTTTTTCGGAGAGAACTTGTTTTGTATTACATCCATTAACTCAAGAATATCTTTTCTAAACTCGTTTTCCTCTTTATCATGCAATGCATCTAGTAAGCCTGTGTTTAGGATAACAGTATTTACTGCTTGCAAGCCATAGTCTTTGCTGATTTCTATAAGATCTTTTGTGTTTTTCCCTTTGTAAGAATGGAATGTGCATTTTTGATCCTTAATTAGCCTAGCACCTCGTGCATTTTGAAGAAGTGAATTACCAATTGTGAGCACTGTAGTGCCATGAGGGATTGCTTTTGTTGCAGATCTTTTAAAAGGCGGGGAATATGACGATTCCACTAGAGCATTATTATCTTTTTTGTTGATAAACACAATTATTTAAATTAGTTTGTGTGGGAGTGTTGTCACTACAATTAACTGTGTTTAGTGCTGTATCAACAAGTTGAGTTGAATTTGAATTTGTAGTTGAAGCGCCAAATATTTCTGAACAACTCTCACATGCTTTCTTAAACAACCACAACAAAGCTTCTGCAGCTAGGTTCTTGTCAAGTTTTTGAAATATTAAATGAAGAGGAGTCTTCTGTTTAGAAAATAGAAAATCCTGTGCTTCTTCTTCACTATGAAGTCCACTTAAAAGTTCATTTAATAGTTTGGAGGACAGCGCCTCTGACATACGACCATCACTTTGGTGTCGCATTATTCGCTAAATTATTTTCGCAAAACCTACTTTGATGCCTTAGAAAATATTTATTAATATTTCTATAAATTAAAATTTTGTTAATATTTTAACTGTAACTGAGTTTCAATGAATATTATAATGGGATTTCAGATCTACTTAATATCATATTAGAAATGTGTACAAGGCGCTTTGTTGCACATACAGCTATATCAAATAATATAATTATTCCAAGCCTTTTATAGCAAAAATCGAATATAAAATGTGACTAATAATGTTTAAATTGGAAAAAATTCCTTTAAAACAATATTTGGTGTGAATTTACCAATATCATTTATATATTAAAGTTTCATTGAATCTGATGATAACAATTGGTTTTAGATTATGAGCAGAAAATTAAAAGGTCCTGCAAAAAAGCGACAATACTGAAAAAAACTATTGTGACTCTAATAAAACTCTTCAAAAGTTTACCATATTAGCCTAACACTTACAAAATGACAGTTTAAGATTCTTATACATATTTAAGATATAAATTCATCACTTTTTCGAACACTACTCACTGGAAAATATGCTAGCGCATAGCTTGCGATTGTCTTGCATACACTAGCATTTTTTGTGCTAGTCACGCTAACGTTTTTGCACTGCGATATAAATATAAGGCCTATGGGCTTGGTCACGCGATAGTGAGCATTTAGAGTGAACAATTAAGATTGAAGCTATGCTGTAATTCTTTATATACATGTTTATATACACCTAAGACTTAAATTATAGTTAAATTAATGCAATAATTGAGAATAATGGTAAAAATTGGTAAAAAGTAAAATCTATGCCTGGTAACAGGGCCAATGAAATTCAGTTACCATGAAATTCCATTACCATGTAGAACATATTAGTTTCTTCATTTTTAATGGAACTAATATTTACACTATGCCAATTTTTAGTGATGAGATAGTGTACTAACTCTAAATGAATGTAACATTTTAACTGTGAAAATGAAATTCCGTTACTTCTTGACCAACCCCTTATTTTTTAGTGCTAGATATATTTGCAGTAGCCAGTAAGCATTTTTATTTGCAGCATTTTTGACTTTGTAACCAAAACGCAAGGATGTTGAATTTGTGATATACTGGTTTCATAGAAGTTTTACTTACAATCACAGGAACATTGCATTTATACAACTTGTTTTAGGAATTTAGCAAAGTAATATCAGCTGAAGCATTTTTCCACAAATCTTCAAAATGCTATTACAATTTTTTATTAGTAGCACAAACAACTGCTTTGCACTGCATGTATAACACTGCAGTCAACAAATGAATACATGCAAGACATGCTCGCACTAATGAAGCATAGTCAACCTCAACAAATATCAATTGCAAACTCAAACTTGTTCGCATTGACATTCCATCAAATTTACAAAAAAATCTGATTTCATATTCAGTATGTAATATCAAATTAGCTAAAATTTCCTTGTATACATTCTTTAAAAAATGAAGTAATTATTTTTCTCAATAAAAAATTCAAATTAAATATTTCTATTTTGATTAAATTGTAAGATAATTTTTTTCAGCACAATACGAAAAAGCAGAAAATCAAAAGGAGTCTTAATAGTTTTCAAAAAATTCTAAGTCAGTCCTGAACTTTTGCATAATTATTCTTATATAAATTTTATTACAGCTAAAGATATTTAAAAAAATGTTTATCTTAAACTATAAATGAATTGTGAAGTCAAATATCATTTAATACTTGCTTGCATCATATCTAAAATTGTTTCATTTACCATAGCCTTTTTTTCATTAAGATTTCTATATTAATTTTTTAGCTAGTGACGCGCTAGCATTTTCCCTCAACTAAAAGGTAACAATACATTGCGGAAATGCTTTAAACTATATTTATAGAAAAAAAATCAGTGATAATGTACACATAGATATGAATAATCGAATAAGATTCTAGCAAATATTTCAAAATTGCACCAATGGTGTTAATGTGGTCTTAACCAGTTATGATCAGCTTAATTATCTTAACTTCGAATTTAACGGATCCGTTTAACCGATTTCTAGGAAAAAGGGAGTGCAATATTCAATTTATAAAATTACAAATAATTTGCACAGGCATTGCAATCGAGTTTTTACACTCTCCATCCGTAGGCGATTCTTCCAATTCTGAGTCAGGAACGTAGCCTTAGAGACGGCCCGCTCAGCCAAGTAGAGATGGAATCGGATCCAAAATTCAAGATCCAGATAGTCACAACTTGAATAATAGCAAACGCAAAAAAAAATATATGCTCGCAGGTACTTTAACTTTAACGAAGAAGATTTCGTTACATCTCTAAGAAATATCTCTTGGGATTATGTTTATACTCTAGAAAACTCAAATGATATGGTGAAATTCATATTGAACCAAATCAACTTCAGCCTGAATAAGCATGCACTCTATCGACATCGGTTCATTAAACCTAACTGTTACTATATATCAAAGAATAAGGGTGTAGAGATGCTAGAACTGGAGAAGAAAAAAGCTTCTGAAGAATATCAAAGGAACTCTAATGAAGATCTTCATCAAAAGTATGTTAGTATCAAAGCTGAACTATTAAATTTAAAAAAGCACCAGAGAGTTGAAAATGAGAAAAAAGTTTTCAAAAATCTTTCACATTCAAAGTCTAGATGCAATTTTATTAATCATTTTTTAAATCGCAAGAAAATTGTCAATCGCAACATCCAAGAAATTAAGATAAACAATAATACACGCAGTGATCAAAAAATAATTTCAATGTATATGAATTTAAGCTTTAGAGATATGGGTACTTATAAAGGTGAACAGGTGAACCATGTAACCAATATTAGACAATTGCACCAAGAATTATTCAGGTTTAGATACATCACGGAAGCTGAATTAATTAAGGTAATGGACAAACTAGACCCCAATATCTCTAGTGGTGGTTGTAAGATACCAGTGTTTATAATAAAAAAGTACATTAAATATTTCTCAGAACATCTCCTATTTGCATTTAACTACTCTATTCACACAAACTCATTTCCACAGGTTTTAAAGCAAGCTGATGTTACGCATTATTTAAGAAAGGAGATCCCACTGATTACCTGAATTATAGGCCAATTTCAGTCACAAATCCTATATCAAAAGTATTTGAACGTCTTCTATACTTCCAAATTAACATGTATTTAAACAGACATAATATAATATCTGATAACCAATTTGGCTTTAAAAAAGGTCATAGTACAGTTGATGCTTTACTTGCCCTAACAGAAAACATACGCCTTTATACAAATAACAATATCCACAGCAGTGTCGCCCTACTCGATTTAAGTAAAGCATTTGATACTTTAGATTTTCAAATACTAAACAAAAACTTGGATATTATGGATTTAATACTGATGCAAGAGCGTTTATAAATAGTTTTTTAGACAAAAGACAACTGCGTGTGAAATTAGATGACATATGCTCAGAGTATATTTTTAAAAACAAAGAAGTTGCTCAGGGTACTGTTTTCGGCCCTCTTCTGTTTAACTTGTACATTAATGATTTAGATAACCAAGTTTCAAATTGTGAACTGATCCAGTATGCAGACGATATTTGTGTAATCACCCATCATGCTAATCCAATAATCACAAGTCAAAAACTAGAGGAAGCTATCCAACAAATCACGATCTTTTTGAAACAGAATAAACTGACAATGAATACAGAGAAGACGCAATTTATCATTTTCACGCCAAAAAAATTAACCATCATAAGCAAGGACATCACTTTGAAGGTTTTTTCAAATAATCGACCTGTAAAAAATGCATATTCTGTGACGTATTTAGGAGTCCAAATTGATAGAAATTTTACATTTGAAACGTTTGTGAACAACAAAATCAGCAGAATTGCAAGTGGAGTGCATTATCTAAAACACATAAGAAATATTACTCAAAGTAGGGTCATTGTAGAGGCGTCGGTGTATAGTCAATTTAAGTATGCATGCATGCTTCTGAATAATATATCTAATGATAAGCGAAGGCGCATAAATAGAATATTTAATTGGTCACTATGTACAATGTTTAACATCGACATACGTCAAGCAGGAAAAACTCTGCAAACATTAAACATGTTATCACAAATTTATTATACTATATTTGCAAGTTTAATAAAAATGCTTCAAATTGTTAAACAAAAAAATTCTTTGTTCAACAATGTTAGCGTAAACAATAGAACAAATAAATTGGCATGCAGAGTAAAAGTAGTAAATAAGTTTTGGAGAGACACCTTAACACCTACAGTTTGTAAATATTGGAACAAGTTACCACTACAGATAAGAAAAGAACATAATATAAGAACATTTAAGAAACTATTGAAGAAAAATTTGTTAACAAACCAATGTAAATACGGGCATTCAAAAATTCCATGGCAAAAAATTAAGTTTAACTCTTTTTTATTTAACCTATTTAATTTGTAAATTTTGTGTTTTTTTAGATTTATTTTAAGTATCTTTAGTTTGTAGATTTGTACATCATTTTTATACATATTTTTATAAATATGTATTTGTTGTACTGCTATAAACATGAAAATAAAGATATGAGATATAAAATATAAAAAAGATCAGATCCGAATTTTTAAAAAAATTTTAGTTTTCAATCCGAAACGGATCTAAATTTAAATAAGTATTCTAACAAAAATAAATGTGGACTTAAAATATTTATACTTTTTTTTAAATACGAATAGAAAATTTTAAGTGCTCCAACACTATCTTGAGATAAAAAATGGAGGCATACTTACGAAATAATGCAAGCAAATCAACTTATTTAAAAGCTTTGTAACAATCTAGGTCCTAAAATTGTCATCAACTCTAATCATAGTATATTTATAGTTTAAGCAGTTGAGGTTCTTATAGTATTATCTCCAGTATTAAATTTTTATGTCCAAATTCAAAAATAAACACTATGAATTGAAGTTGTTTCAAACAAGATAAATTTACTTCAAAATGGCAGCTTAAGCGATGAAAACAAGAATAGCACAAATAATGGCAAACTAAAGAACAACGCCAAAATTTATCTTGCAAGACATTAAAAAAGTTGTAGAGTGTATTAAAATCCGTGATAGAAAAATTAATTTTTCAAACAAAATTTGAGACCTAAACATAAATTTTGAATTTTACTGAAATTGAATACTAAATTGGATTAAAATTTTTAAATTATACAACAGCAACATTAAATAAATTAATACCCTATTAATAGTATGCCGACGGTATGGTTCCATAAACATTTTTGTATTAGTGATAACAATAATGACAAACCTAAGTTGATCTTGTCATTGCAATTTGCTTAGAGTGCATATTTCAATGAGTTTTTTGATTGAAGCGCATGGCAATTTATATTAGTATTTTTACATTTGGCAATGTTTGCAATACTAAGGTATTCCACTTGCTTCTTTGTGTTCTGTGCTTTTATTTACATACATATTAAAGAGAATCCTTTTCAGAATTCTGCTCTTCCATTTGCAAGTTTTGAACTATTAATTGTTCCAGTGCCGTCTAATAACTTTAGATAAAATCCAAATTTTGACAAGTGGCCACTTTTTTTACTTCAGCTATACAAAATTTCACTTAGATTGAGATTATTGACACACTTAAATTGGAATTCAATGTAAAAATGTGCATAATTTATAAAATGTACAAATACACAAGTTTTAAAAATTTTTGGATCCGAAACAGATCCGATTCCATCTCTGTGACAAACGGGACTATTCTACGGTATGTACATGTCAGTGCAGGTTACATTGTACTGAAAATTAAGAGACCATATAATTATGTCAAATGTCTCACTTGTTCATGCTTCTTTGGTATTTAGCAAAAATTTTATCTTTCCTAAGAATGAATTATTTCAACGGTTGTGATGCAATGATAGGCTCAAAATTTGCATTAAATCGCAACTTATAAAAAAAGTTTTGGAAAATAATCATTTTTTAATGCTGCTTGTGATGTTACAACTGAGTTCCCTATTGATATAAGAAGTTCCAAAACTATATTAAAACACAAAATTAAGACTCATTTTTTAGATGAAAGAAGTGTACCAAAGCAGTATTCAGAAAATTCCAATGTTTCTTAGCTTGAATATAACTGTTGCTTTGTATCATTATTGATTGATGTATTTAGTTTGTAGATGATTTAATAAATCGCTAAAATTTAAAAAAATATCGTTTCTATTCATAATCGTATTGTGCAACATTCAAATGTTAGCCAAGCTTCAATAATGTTGCTATCCCAATATAATTTCTCTAGTCTTTTGAAAATATAAGCACAAAGATGAAATCAAAGGGCTGCTATAGTTAATATTGTTAGTAAGAATTGTCAAACAAGTAAAATGCAGTTATAAACGCAAATTAGTGTTTTTTTTAACAAAGAGACTTATATTATAACAGGCTTGAATATGGAAATGCGACGGTCTTCTATTTCCGTTACATTTCAACTTCATTTCCCCAAAATTTTTAAAAACAATTTCATATTTTTCATTTATTACCACATTTTACATAGCTCTTAGAGCTAGTAGTTGAGATCTAAGAGACAAGAATTTTACTGGTTTCAGTCCCATTTAGTTCCATCCTAGCCTCATTAAATTTCCAAAGCTGGTCATAATGGGAAAAATTATGAGTAATATTGTGAAATCCGCGGTTCCAGGTTATTCATTTTTGGTCCCAGTCCCATGGGACTTAGTGGACATTTAGAACCCTACTAGTAATTCGTCAAATTGGCTATAAATGTGACCAGAAATGGTAATTCGTTTCAGACACGTTCTATAATTGTTTTGTTTGAAGCTGCTAAATTGCACTCATTAGAATTTTCGAATGCTTTGATTCTGGTCTCAAGGCTATTTCATGCAATTATATGTCTTGTAATTATCTCAGTTAATTTCCACTCCTGTCCTCTTCAAAATGGAATTAAAATTAAACTATTTAAATTTATATATATATAGTTGGCTGCAAAAAAAATAAGACTAGAAAAAAGGCATATTACTTTTGAACTACTGAACGTAACAACTCAAGAAAGGTAAGATTTTAAAGATACATTAAAGGACTATAAGTAAAAAGCATCAAAGTCTAATTTGTTTTCCTTCTGTAGAAATAACTTCATTCAAACGAACTGAAACTGATTTCATTAAATTGGACTTCATTTCAGATGTGAAAATGTGTTGACTTTCTTGGATTTTTTCTTTTAAATCGGATATATTTTTCGGATTTTTCTTCTCAACGTCATTTTTCAATATCTGCCACACGTTTTCGATCGGAGAAAGATCAGCAGAATTTGGTGGCCATTGCAAAAACTGGATATTATTTTCAGAAAACCAATTTTTTGTCTTTGCTGACGTGTGCGGGGTTGCTCCGTCCTGTTGGAGTATCCATCCATCATCATATAAAGCATCAGCATAAGGC